>BGPR01000041.1:234677-244911 GCA_013235015.1 Araneus ventricosus
GGAAGAGCGTATTTCAGTAAGAAAACTTATAAAACAATTAAGTGCTTTAATAAATAAATTTTAAGCAAAATTCATTTCCAAATTAATATTTAAATGATTTATTTCTGTATTTTTTGCTGTCAGTTCGTATAAATTTATAAAATGTTTGTTGAAAAAAAATAATGTTTCTAACTATTTTTTCCGAGAAGACTCATCATGGCTCAAAAATCATTTACAGGAATCTTTATGACATTAAAGACAATAATTTCTCTTGAAACGACATAAACAAATGAACTTTGATTTCAGTCGTCTTAAAGAAGGAATTGAATGCACCTTTAACGAAGATAAACAGCGTTTAAAAATAACATCTCAGAAAAATATGACATAATATTTGTGCAAATATTTTAATATCATAGGGAACAATTTGGAAGCAAACATAAATGGCAATTAGAAAGGTTTTGAAATAGGTGTATACTCAATGCAATATTGTTATATTTGTTTCATTTTTACCAAATTAAATATTAATTGTTAAAATTCTGAATGCTTTGTCCTAAGAAGTCCTTAATTGTTAAAAATAATTCTGATTTGTAGGATAAATTTGATAAAAAGTATTCTTTATTATTAATATATTAAGAATTTTTTATTTAATTTGTAAACAGTTCAGTTCACTTAATAGAGTTTAAGTAGACAGTGAAATATTTGTCTGGTTGTTAATGTCAAATATGAAAGCTTATGTGCAAACTTCCAATCTTTAGATTGTGCTCTAGGGCAATTAATAAGATTTTTAAAATTATATATGCAACAATATTTTTCAACATTTCCAAAGTCTGTTCAACTTCATTTAAGACAGTCTGATATTAGATTTAGAAACAGACTTTTTGAAGCTACTGCGTTACAAAATCATGCCTGTGGTAACTTTCTTTAGAAAATTTTTAAATATTAAATGTTCCGATTTTGCAAGCGAATAATATGTTGAAATATTTTCCTTTCGAATAGTTGCAATTATTTCCTATGAGGGCATTTCATCTTTAGGTTCCTTTTGCAATAATTATCATGTTTTATGAGATAAAAATGTGTGCAATTCACAGAACGATTATGTTGTGAAATCAGGATTTTAATGATGCATTCCCAGGAAGTGCATATTGTTTAGAAAAAATTTAAAATGTATGCTTTGTCTGAGTATATAATTTTATTTCACTTAAAAGTATTTAATCTCGATACTTGGTACAAAAAAGTTAACGCAAGAATTTGTAAATTAAATTATTATTTCTTGAATTAATTTGTGTATTTGCCTCAATTTTTGTTAATTTGCCGTTACTTTTTTTTAAGTAAGCACCTATTGATGCCTATTGAAATAAAAAGCAATTCAATGTTTACAATCAGATGAAAATTTTTCTTAAGTTAAATAGTTTCATTGCACTTTTAATTTCTCACATGGACATTTTACACAGTCCAGCATTGTAAATCCAATTTTCTTATTATTAAGTGGCATTTTTGTCGATTGAAGTTCTCTCAACAATTAGTGTTTTATTCTTTTTTCAGTATTGTACGTATTATAACTTTTAATATGCGTCATAAATAACAAAACCACTGAGCTTCTTGCTTATGAAATGAAATGAAAATGAATTGTAAAAAGATCCTTCATGTCCATACGTATCAAAGTTAAGATAGGCAGCGTATGATACATGATAATTGTTTACAAGCATGTATGCAAATGATATATGTGAACGTATCGTATGTGTCATGTAAGTCATATTTATCATATACTTTCTGTGACATTTTTCTAATCTGACTGTCATTTAGTAAACCACTTTTACTGGAAAAAGGTGACTTAAAGCATTAATATGATATATTAATGAATGATTGTCACCCAGATAAGGGAAGAAAGAACAAATTAGGTATTATAAATGAAGCTTGATGCCTTTTGTTAAAAAATAACATTTTGTGATTAATGGTATGAAGGAAATGAGTATGGATACAAATGAAACAAGGTTGCATCACTAATTTAATTATAATCTAGATGAATAAAGACTATTGTGAGTGGAAGAACATATAAAATCTCGAACACTTTTGTCATTTTATTCATTTTGTAAATCACTTCTAAAAAAAATTGCAATTATCGGATGTGTAATACCCACTTCAGACTTTGTCTTCATAAACTAGATTTGAAAAATCATTTGGAAAGGCTTTTAGTGAAATTAACTTGTTAAAAAAATATCCACGCAATAAGTTTTAATTTTAGGCAACGATTTTTAAACTTTTTTCTGTTTATCGAAGTATTTTTAACAAAGGAAAGCATTTATACTTTGAAAATTTCAGCTAAATATTTTATGAATGCTTTTTAATAAAACTTTTCCCTTGCTTTCTAATAATGCTTTTTAATAATTTTAAGAACTGAACATTGGAGTGATTTACATGATTACTAATGCCTTTCTTCTTTAATTGTTAAATGTTTCTAAAGTAAGTTGAAATTTTTCTGTAGTCTTTTTATCTGCTTAGTTAAGATTGAATCTAGTAACAACGAAGTCAATATTTGTGTGAATCTACTTATCTTATCAACGCATGCTTAATAAAATCAGCAATATTAGTCAAGATAATTATTTTTATGCATCTTGTAATTTATTAATCTGTTACCCATATCATTGAATTCGTATCTTTAGTTGCATGCTATTGAATAAACATATGTATTCTCAAATTCATGCAAAATCTTTAGCATCAGAAACTTAAATGAGAGAAATGAATCATATTTTCTAAGTAATTCAAAAGAATAGGAAAATTTTTATAGGTGTGTTTTGCCATTAAATGTATATATATGATGAAATGGATTAAAAAATTTATAGAATTTTTAAATAATTTATACAAAAGGTGTATTATTTTATACAAAAGGAAATAAATTATGACCAGAATTTGATATTAAATGCCTTTTATGTGAATATTTTTAAAATTGTAGAATGTGCAAGAGTATGCTTGTTAAAGTTTCAACTATGAAATAGCTGCTCATTTGATATGAGGTGACACTTTCGTTGACTTGATTTCGTTGTATTAATAAGCAGCAGATCAAAACAAGTTGTTAACAGTATTCTTTTCTGCATACATTTTTGATCGCTTGTTTTATTTGGCTTCAAGACAACTTTCTTAAAGCAAGAAGATTAATCTTAAAGAAACTGCACTCAAATATTTGTAATGCTCTTACAATAATTGATAATTCAAAAGGAAATACAACAATTAAATTTGGAAATTAGTCATGCCTTTTAATTTGAACCGTTTAGAACCAGACTTTCGCTTTCCTCTGGTTTCGTTTTCAAATTAAGAACTTAGATTTAAAATAATATATAATTTTACCTTAAGAAGATCTTTGTATTTTCCGCGATAAGTATTGTTATTTATAAATACTTTATTTAACGTTGTATAAATATTTATTGCATTAGTAAGTATTATGCAAGATGCTGCACGTGAATTTTGGTATTTACGAAGTGCAACGGTCAAATTATATTTTCGTCAATATAAAAGTATTACCAACTCTACAATGCAGAATTGCTTCGCTTTCTTATATAAACTGAACTCAAATGTATAATTTTTAAAACTGGGTGCTACACAGTCATGAAACTTATGACAAGGCAAGACACCACGCGGAAGAAACATCAGAAGACGCTCCCTAGCTATCTCTCGGTCTGACCAAAAGCCTGAGGGTGTATTATTTGCATGGGGCTGACAAGAGATGTGTCCAATTTCAATTTATATTACATAAAGCATACATTTACAAAATTATGCTTCGATTTTTGTTCGCATCTACAATGATATTTCCATGCAAGAATGAAAAAAATCATCAATATTGGTTAGGTGAATAATTCGTGAAATTGAACGTTGATTAAAATAGGGAAACAACTTAGAATTTTCTTGGTTAACACTGAGTATAAAAACAAATACAAAAGAGATAAAGAAAATGCACATAGATACACACAAATACACGCAATTCAATGCAAAAAGATAGGTGAACTTAAATGTTTCTGGTTAAAACCGCAAGTTTAACCCCTTCTTGGTCGGATTTTTTTTTCCGAATTTCCGAATAAAAAAAAGGCATTTTTTTAATTTCTGAAAATTAATATATGTTCTATCCTGAATTCGAAAATGCAAAATATTTTTGTCCGTAAACAGTTTTTGCTTGACCTACTGGTGGTCATGCATGTGATATCCCGTTTACTGATCTCCATTTTTTCCCTACAATGCACCCTAGTTTTAAATTAGAACGAAATACTCTGTGCCATTTCTTAGCAATATTCAGAACTACAAAAAATAATCGCGGAATATAACGTGACGTGTAAGTAGCGACGAATTCACTTTCGACGATGCAATTTTTTTGTTCGTTGCATGACATTCGACGACGACCGTACGGGCACAAAAAAACCGAACGTATGACGTGTGTCGCTGACCAGGAAGGGGTTAACTCATGACAGTAGAAATGTCGAAAACACATACATAATCCACACGCGTCTTCAAAAATGAACCCTAATAAACTAAAAAATATGTTGGAATGTCTATGCGAGCTTTGTCAATCTTCTATAAGTACATTCTTTAAGAATGAATAATAATAATTCTTTAAGAATAAATGATGATAATTCTTTAAGAATAAATGATGATAATTCTTTAAGAATAAATAATAATAATTCTTTAAGAATAAATAATAATAATTCTTTAAGAATAAATAATTTATAAATAAAAGCACATTTTTACTCCTTCAGCCACACAACTAGAGATACGTACGCTGTTTAAATGATACATCTATTAAAATTAAGCACTTTCTTCTTTGTAAATTCATGTGAAACAATCTTATTTATTAATCTGAACTTGATGTTCATTTTAGAACTGGATAAATTTTGAGTTGCAAGACAAAAATTTGTAACACTATGCAGTAAAAGGATAACAGATAAAATTTGTAAAAAAATTAAAACAACTTCATATTTAACTAATTTGAGCTGAGTCATTGCAATACTAACTTCATTTTATTCTATTATGTTGAAATTTATAAAATTTTATTTATTTGTCATAGCACAAAACAAACGCCGAAACGTAACAAAACTAAGGCTAAAAACGAAGAAAATCGAAGAAGTTGGAGCATGAAATATAATTACATTCTTCTAAAATTCTACATTTTTTTAACAAGGATTCTATTTAGAATTCCTTTGAACTTTTATTAAACGTTACATAAATGGAAAGAAAAAGCACACTTTTATTTTAATAAAAGTGGAAAGAACAGTTTTTTATTCATGATAAACATCCCTCACTCCATTTTTTGAAGCATCAAATTCTTTGTGAAGTATACCGGCACTATTAAAATATTTATTCTTACGTATTTTCTGGTACTAGCGTAATGTTTCAGTACTTACTATGTAATAAAACAACATTTTGCATACGAAGGTAACGTAATCGTTGAAATCGAAATTTTTCTTCAAAGTTAAAGAGTTGCGAAATTAAAACAACATAATAATAAAATAATTTGAGCAGAGCAACTACCAACTAAATTTGGTTTTTAATATTCTATGTAAAATTTTCCAAAATATTACATAAAAAGAAACGCTTAAATTAGCACGAATCTTATCGAAAACAACGCTTTCAGCTGAAAACGAAAAACACCTCTTGTTGAAGAATGAAATATAACTACATTCTCCTAAAATTGCACGTTTCTTAACAAGAATGTTGTTTAAAATTCCCCTGAACGTCTATTAAACGTTACATGAATGCAAAGAAAAAGTGATCTTTTACTTCAACTCCAAACTTTTGCAAGAACAGTTTTCTACTCATGATAAATACTCCTGATTCAAGTTTTGAAAAGCATCAAAAGCGTACGATGTCTAGGCCTCGGAATCTTGGCGCCGCGGAAAATTTTTTTAAAAACTGGCGTAAATCTGTTACTTTTCGCACCTCGCGAGAGAAAGCCTATACTTGAGTTAATGCGTTGAGAAAAGTCATTAAGCGTTAGAACGTGGGTGGGGTTAGTAGAAGGGGAGAGCTTTGCACTTAGAAAAGCAGAGTATTCTACATCTTTCGTAAAATCACAAGCATCATTAGGAAATAAGTATCGTGGAAACATTTGGGGGAGCATTAAAGTTTGGCTGCATTATGGTGACACTCATTTGTTTATGAAGAGAGGTTCAAAGTATCCTCACCCATTAAGTTTCATAACAAAATTATGGAGTTTTAATTTAATAGAGAAATTATTCAAAAGAGAATCAGTCATTTAAGTAGAATTATTCATTTGTGCGTAATGATGATGTACAGGTCTAACATATTCAAAGGCAAAACCAGGTTAAGACCTGAAATATTTGAAGAAAATTAAGAATAAGATTTGCCTTCAGAGGTTAAATCGCAATTGCCGGCAGAAAATGCACCATTTAAATACTTGCTGTTTTGTATCACATTATTATAATTTATGCTATCCACAAAGGACGATTTGAATAAGTTGGACTTTCTGGAAAAGTCAAGTGGAGATATAGGAGGCCATTACCGCTTTACACGTATTAATATAGAGCCAAAAAAGGTTCAATAGATAGAAAAAAATTATTTATTACGCTTTTTAAATTATATGATCGAATTCTTCGTTAGAGGCAGCGGTGGTCTGACTATAAATTATCGTTTCATATCGGTTTTGATAATTCGAGATTCTGTCAAATATTCTCAGTGCATGTGAGCCTGGTGGCCATTTAAATCAACTATCATGGTTCAAATGCCCTCACATCAGTGTGGTGAAAAGAAATATTGAACGTGTGCCGGATCACATGTCATTCTCGGCATCTCACCATGGTTCACAGTTACGAGGTCCTTCCTAAAGTGGCCCTCGTGTAGGAATAGAAAGAGAGGCGTGAATCTAATAAATCAATAAATGAAACATAGTATCTTTGTCTGCAAAAACTGAATGAGCAAGACATTTGATCATGGTGATTGTCCGCTATACCTCTGTAAAAATATGAAGTCATCCGTTGTATACTTTTTTATTATTAAGAAAAGTGAACCACATAGATTTAATCTTCATACTTTCAACATTGAAACACTACTTCTTCTCTCATTTTTTTCTTGATTTACATTTCAATTTTTTACGCACAGTATTGCAATTGTTTTATACAACTTAAGAATATTTTTAAACCTTAGCTTAGTAATACAACATATTTCCAGAATTATATTCACCATCTCAATGAAAAATGTTCAGGCAAGTCAAAATGAACGATTTATATTTTTACATCATATAATTTCGTATTTCAAATCGAGGATACTTCTATTAATAATATTTTAATCTAATACGAAAAAAATGCCTTCAAATAAAGGGTGCAATAAAATTGCACTAAACCTTAAGTGAACCTGGTTCACAGTTACGAGGTCCTTCCTAAAGTAGCCCTCGTGCAGGAATAAAAAGAGAGGCGTGAATCTAACAAATCGATAGATGAAACATAATATCTTTGTCTGCAAAAACTGAATGGGCTGGAAATTTGAGCACACAAATAAGGCTGTATCTCTCTCCTATTGATTGAAAAACACTACAGCTATGTAAGAAAAAAATTCTATTATATTGCAGCTGTTTATTCCATTTATTGCTATAGCTGTGCATATAAGGAGTAAGGGCTGCTTTATTAATATAGACTTCATACCTATACCTTTACACAACCAAATTATGCTATTACAAAGAAAGCTAGAGTTGTGAGTGTCATGTCTATCTATAGTAAAGTAGTCATGTATTATCATTTGAAATAAATCGTTCCATAAGTTGTGAACTTGAAATTTAGGAATTTAACAAGACAGGAAAAGAAGATTGTTGTAAAACAGTAGAACATCACTGATCGACTATAAAATGACCCTTTACATGCACCGAAAACTTAAATACATATCCCTTGGTATCAGATCACCACCATAGATACGTTACTAAACGAGTGAAGAAGTGTAAAATTTGAAGTTGGATGCAAATTAATTAATATAATTAGAATTTTAGAAAGAAATTTGTACAACAGTAGGATATAATACGGAAGAAAAATAATTTAATACTCTTTACTATTTCATGTCAATAATTATTGTAATTTGAGCTGGAAGTGCCTACAGTTGGAAGCAGTTTTAGCTGATTTGCAAGTAGGAAATTAGTAAATTTAAAGGGTTTTATTTATCTTAAATTGGCGACGCTCTATACTATTTCTGGTTTTTTTATGTCATAGTTTTCGGGATAAAATCCCAAACTTTCAAAAATCGGCTCTTAATGCGCTCCGATTTGTCTGAGATTATAGAACATGGCCACTTTATTATAAGTAGACATTACTCCCACAACATTAGCCTTTTTTCTAGAGTAATTTTTATGTATAAAGATTCAGTTATATATCCTTAATAATACATATTTTGTCTTATTCGGATTCCCTGTTCCATCTGAATCAAAACATCCTTTAACCGTGGGTTGGAATGATGAATTTCAACATAATTTATCTTCGAACATCGAAATAGTACATAAAATTAAAGTAAACAAAGTTCCTGAAATACTTTCACCTTTTAAAAAAAGTGAACTGATCTTTCAGATTAAATTTTCAGTTCATAAAATGGCATTAAAATACATATCTACTAATTGTGTTTCTTTAAATGTCATTGAGGAATACATCTGAGATAGCAGTAAAGGGTCAATTATATAACACATCTTACCCATCCTTTAGAAGAACAGAAATCTTTAAAAATACGAGTATCAATGGATAATAGATTATTGTATTATCTGCTTCATTATCCTCTTATAATATGATATATAATATCGATAATGATATCATATAAAAATAAATGCCATACTTCTTTCATGCTTTCGGTGATAAAATACCATATTTAGGATAAAGTATTGTTGGTTGATACTTAATTGCAAAATCATTAACCCTTTGCGGACAGGTACTGCGTATAGAGTGCGCCAGTGGGTATGTACCATAAGCTGGGTAAAAACTATCGAAGGTGGAGTGCTCTCCACCCCTGTAACCTCGTATTATCATTCCTCCTACTTTCTTCGATAGTTTCCATTGTCAATGATTCAGTCAGTTAGTTCTGATAGCACTTGAAATTGCATGAAACGCTCTACATAACCCAACCTGGCTATCACGAAACGGCGATAAATTATCGCTAGAGCAATATTCGCCTGTTTTGAAAGAATTAAGCAAGAAAATATCAGCTGAGGACGAATCTGATGCATTATATCTCGATGGAGAAGTGACTGAGTACAGCAACCAAGAAACTGATTCTGAGACTGACGTGGCTGACAATCCAGTTCACCAAGAATATAGAGATTGAAACTCAGGCACAAATGTGTGTATTATCCATACATTAAACTTTTAATCTTATTATACCATAAAAAATAAAGTTGTGTATAATTAAATAAGCGTAGAGTTGGAAAAAACGAAATGACGCATAAAGTGCGCCAATCTGGTCTGAGTGTTCTAAAAAGTCACCTGTCCGCAAAGGGTTAACTGAAGTTTTGCCTTTTCGCAGCGTTATGTTAGTTTTTCCTCAAGTTTAGTTAACTGAACATTCTACAAATTTTCGTTTTATTGTTAAAAAATTATGCAACTTTTTTGTTATCTCGATTAAAATCAAATCCAAACATAACAGAGAAATGGTTTGGACTACAAGTTTGTAATCCAGTTCCCATACAATGCCTTCTACCGCATGAAGAAAAAAATTTCGACCCTGCATTGGTATGCCATTCCAAGTCGTCTTGTATCATCTATACCTTCTGCAAATTTGTTGCACCTAAATCACCCCAGATATCTTAGTAGCTTTGGAAGCAAGGACAACACAGTCATGAAATTAAATGATAGAACTGTTGCTGAGAATGTATTTATTAAAAATATGAGCGTAAAATATCACGATAATAATTCACTGTTTAAAGGTATATGTCCCCAAAATGCTTCTTTTTTGCACAAGATATTTCAATTAGTAAACATTGTAGTGTCTGTATATCGTATTAAGACGTATCGTTCGAGGATCCTGCTCTCAAATCCAAGATCTTCCGATCCCGAAACCGTCAGTAGGTTGCCCTGGACCTTGGTGTGCTTTTTCCTATCAATTTCAAATAAATAAATAACGCTTTTAGATAATAAATCTTATATACAGTGTATATTTAGAGTAAGGACCCCATCCTTTGCTTAACTACGTTCAGTTATAGTTTGATTGGCGTCCCGTTTTGAAGCTACATTAGGCCTTTATGAATGACCCTAATGATGTTGAACCATAATTAGATGATGAAGATGGCACACGC
>BGPR01000041.1:245070-306892 GCA_013235015.1 Araneus ventricosus
CGTTGCTGTTCGCTTCTCAAATTTGGAACTTGATAATCATTGCCCCTTAAGAAAATTCTTCATCCGACGGAAAAGAAAGAACATACATGGGATTAAATCAGGCGAATAATCTGGTTATAAAAGTACTTTATCTTTATCACCACGCATTCCTCCGAACTCAAAGCCTTTCGTCTCCCTATTGTGTCGGTTGCGTGAAGCTTTATTAAAAGCCCCCTCCAAAAATTAAAAAATTACAATTTAAATAACACAATTTGAAAAACATATATTAAGAAAGCATAATTTTGAATTTCAGCATGCCTAAAATGAATAAATTGAAATAGAAAAAAGCAAAAGAAAATGCTAAAAGTTTAAAAGATGACATAATAAAAGTGAAATGTCTTTCCAGGGTTGTAAAAGCACTGGAATGCGATGTTTTGACAGGTAGTTTGAACCAAGGGGGGACCTGGAGTATTATAGTGATGGAGCCTTCCAAACATGTAGCCGCTTGCGTCTCAGCGAAAGGCTTTTGCAGGCTTTCAGTAGTTATAAACATTATATCGCCAAAGGTTTAATTCTACATTCTTGAAATTTTCTGTATATGCATTAGTAAAGATAGTAAACAATATAGATTAATACTGTGATATCTTTTTCTTTTATTCTGAAGTGAAGATTCGAAAATTTTAAAAATAGACTTTATTCTGGCTTTGCAGAGAGGAATTTACATAATTACAAGTTTTAGGTGAAATAATTTTCATTCTACTCCACTAGAATGAATAACTGATAGACTGGAAAAGGAAATCTCATTCTAATCTAATCACTCAAGACCGTTGCACAAATCCGATAACGTTTACTAAATTTTCATGGTGCAAAATATTATTTACATCTTTTTTCCGTGAAATGCTGTTGTTTCACCTTTCTGACAATGCCTTCTATTGGCGTTCATCTAATCTATTTTAACTCCCCCTTTAATACTTCAGTTTACATTTCCTTTATTACAATCTTCTCGCAACTTAATGATGCATCTGCGGCGTGCCGCAGTCTCTGGCTGCCAGATTTAGCGACCTGGCTTGCCCGAATTCGGCAATTATTATAAAGGTTTTCTAAGAAAAATATATTTCACAAATAAGGAATTATAAATATTTTCCAAAGACAATTTAAGATTATTTTTTATTAGTATACTTTAAATTGTCCATGTTTTTCAATTACACAAAATTTCAAAGATAGACAACTGCTTTCAAATTGCAAGACAGAATCCAGATATTACTATTAGTTTTTCATTTATTAAAATTTTTTTAGCATTTAATAAGTAAACAATAAATGATGCTTACATTTTTCAAGTTTTAAACATAATCCGTTAAAAAATTCGAAACAATCATATTATAACATTTAAAAAACACCACAGTCGGGATTTGCCCTTTCAAAAGTAAAAAATTTTAATCTTCTAACGCCACTGTAACTTAGAAAGTATCACCAGCATAGAAATTTTCATCTAGAATTGTAGCGAAAAACATTTCGTCTTGTCCCTCTCTTCTGCAAGGAGAACTTTCTATTCTTCATTGCAACAATTGGGGTTATCAATAAGAAAAATGGTTATTGACCTTTGGCCATCGCCAGAGAAGTGAACTGACCCACGTCTAGAGGCTAGATAACCTACTCTTCTTTTTCGGCCTTAGTATTTTCTGTCGTCCCCCTATGCACAGCAAGAGCCCATTACGATTGCTTTGTTGTCCAAATATTGTGTCTCAGAGCATTCGCAGTTAAATTTTCTTTTGATGAAACCTGCAATATGCAGAAAAAAATAATTTTTCTTAGAGAAGTTATTTCTTATATTAACCGTACATTGGATGGAGATACATATTTTCATCATTAATACATTTTTTTCTTTTCAAAAATAAATTTTAAATAATTTCGTAATTAATTAGTTAAATGATTTATTTTCTACATTTTTACTTGAAGAAAGAATGTTTTTCGTAAAGAGCTTCTAATCAAATGAATTAAATTTGTATAAAGCATTTTAAATTATATATCTTAATAATTTTCCTCATATCCCTTACAATAATTTGCACAGAATTTCACAACTATTAATAAACAAGCTAAAAATTTTAAAAAAATGCGCAGTGTAAGGTTAAAATTTCCTTATTAAGATTTTCCCTTTGTCTTTCAAAACATTTTTAAAATTACAAAAAAAGTACAATTCAAGTGTTTTCTGAATTTCTTTCAAATGCACGGATTGAATTGAGAAGATCTTATTACACTTAGTATTTCTTTTAAGATTTTAGCATTTAATTAATGAGCTCGGATTGTATAGAAGATTTGCGACATTCTTTTTGAACGCTTTTTTAAGAGCTGAAATACATATAATTTTTTACCTGACTAAATAATTTTCATGCAAATCAAAGAATCTGTGAAGTATCTTCATGATAAATTATTCTAAGCTGAAAACGCTGCACAGTATTTGAAAAGTCAAAATCAAAATCATCTTTTGAAAATTTCGAGCAAGTATCTACAGTCGACAAAGAAACAGCAGCATACGTTAAGCAATGAAATCGCAATGACTTTAACAGATAAAATTTCAGAATAACAGATCAAAGTAATAACTAAAGAGTACACAAATCCCCAACCAGACAGCAATCTTTAAGTGGCATAATGTAATAATGTATAATGTTTAATCTAGATATCAGATTTAATCAGTAATAATGTTTCTTCTGTGGTTAAGTGAGAAAAAAATGTCCTCCATCTCCAAGCGGAGAAATAAAATTCACATTTATTCATTTATATATGAATTTGCTTTTATTTTCTTTAAATATTTCTACTTTACCATTTAGCTTTACTTCGGAATCACAACCTACAGCACGCTTTAAATGGTATGCACCGTAATAATGTTTCTTCTGTGATTAAGTGATAAACGAAATGCTCACCATCTCCAAGCGGAGAAATAAAATTCACATTTATACATTCATTTATGAATTTTCATTTATTTTATTTAAATATTTCTACTTCACCATTTAGCTTTACTTAGGAGTACATTATAGTAAGTTAGATGAATCGGACTCTTGATAATACTCCGTGTGGTGAATGGAGAATATTATTAAAACTGTCTTCATTAATTATTTTGTTTCACGAAAAGCTACAATCGAGGGTTGCTAGTCAACATGAAGACCTTATGTAACAACTATTATTGTTATATTCGGCATCTATGGTACAAATCAAATTTCGGCTATGTTGCGGCAAGCTCATTGTTAAAAGATAAATATGAATAAAAAAGCGTAAGCGAATTCAAAAATTGTCATAAAGCCCAAACAGATAAATGTGTTCGAAAGATAAAGCTTGTGAAAAGTAAAATACTGTCAAGGAATAAACAATGAAGCAATATTTACGTCATCATGGGATAAACTACGGTTATGTATTATTCTGTTTTCAGATCCGGAAACCCTCCTCACTTTTGCGCATGCGCCAGACGGCTTTGATTTTACCAAAATAAGGGTGAGGGTAAAGATGGAGAAGATGTTTATTTTATATCAAGCATTATATAGAAACATTACACAAGATTCGAATTAAAAGAAAATAGCTTGATTGAGAAAGAAAATTAATATCAACATCGGAAAAGAATAATTAAAAAAAATCTCGCCTAACAAATAACTTCGGAAAAACGCTCTTCTTACTTTATGTGTATCCCTTTTATGCAAAGTTTAGTTTAGATATATTAACGTCCCGTTTTGAAGCAACACGAGGGCTAGTTTGGGAGGGACCTCGTAATTTTGAACAAAGGTTAGATAACGAGGACGACGTCTGAGTGGACACCCACTCTCCAAACTTCCGCATCACAACAGCGGGAGAACGTTTGGCCTCCTACATATGATTTAGAGTGAAACAGGTCCAATACAAGGTGGGTCTTCGATGGAATCGGTTTTCGAATCTGTACCCCTCCCCCCGGGCCTCAAGGCCGAGATCTTAAGACTAGGCGACTGCGACCCCATCTGCGAAGTAAAATCATCCAATAGTTACAGACTGCCGTTTCTCAAAAGAACAGTATATATACACTTTTAGATGAGGTTGCTTTTAATTAATGAAACAACGTGCATGATCATGTTATGAAGTTTTAAGTAACACCTGATTGCAGTTACCAATTACTGCCTCGATGCCCTCTGACCGAAAATGCGATTCTGACCCTCGAATCCTCTTTTGATTGAAAATTAAAAATGAGTTGTAATAAAATGAATTGAAAATTATATTCAAAATACAAAGAAAGAAAGCGTCTAAATTCTTTTACTCAAGGTTAACGATTTAAGTTAACGATAGCAATTCAATTCAAACCAAAACTGAAGCTTTCATGTGTTCAAAAAGTGCTGACAATGTGTTCAATGTGTAGTCTTAGGCTGCAAGAAGTTAAAAAAAGAGTCTACAGTTTGAAGTAGAATTAACATTTCGTTTAGTTATATTAAAACCTCTTTTTGAAGCAACATGAGGGCTGTTTTGGACGACGGATCTCCAGTGGATTGAGGTTTTGAGCCTGGAAACCTCCGGCCCTGAAGCCGAGACCTTAACAGTAGGCCACCGGTATCCCCAATCAACATTAATTAGAAATAAAGCAGTTATATGATTAAATGAAATATCGATTTTTCAACACATGCCACTTACGCAATTGTTTCGTGAAATTAATCAAAGCACAATCTCCTTTCTTCAAAAAATCAGAACTTTCAGTCGAATAGTGTATATAATTCTATACATATACGTAAGATCAGGCTTTAGAGGTGAAATAATAATCCACTTTGGTCAGGGAAGAGAGGATATTTGGCTTAATCTTCTTTATTCCATCATTGATGATAATTTAGGTTAATTTTCAGTTCGTAAAAGAATCATAATTTGCTATTAGCCATGACCAGAATTAAAAAGGTAACGCGCGAAGTGCCCGGTAAGTATCCAGAGAAGGGAATTTCCCCGGAAAAGACTCGTGACTCGAAATGAAAGTCGTAGTGCGCTTATTAGGATGGCAAGAGAAGTAATTAAAAATGAGGTGTCTTTAAAAATGATTGAAGAAAGTTAAAAAATTAAAATATCATATATATTTATAAAAATATCAGTATTGCAGCATCAATGGGATATTTTTTATACTACTTTAATTGCTTAAGAACGGCAGACGATTACTTATAAATATTATCCATTGAAATATATGAAAGAGTGTCTTAACTATTGAGTGATTAATAGAAAAATGTCTTTTCATGTGAATCGATAGAGAAGTATTTTTAAAGAAATGTTCTAAAAAGAAATCGTTTTTTTTTTAATTCTTAATAATTCCTTATTTGTAATGATAGCATGTTCTTTGTCAATTAATATTAGAATTAAGGAAAATTAATATGGATGAATGCTTGAAGCTGAAGGCTGAATGTAATTTTTTTGGTCAAATGGCTTTAAATAAATTAAAAGCCTCAAAAAATATTATATATGTCTGATGAATGTTCTTTTCAAAAGTTACATATTTCGTAACTTAATATTTCAAAAGCTTTGAAGTTTCGTATTTTGCTTCAATTATGACCCCGAATAAGTTTGGCAATAATATCTTTTAACATTTGTTATTGCTATTTTAAAAACAAGTGAGGTATTTATTGATGCTTAAGTATGTGTGATGTTAAAAGCAATTTATTGCTATCATTTGCTTGTAAAACATATTTCACATGTCATCTTACATCCAACTAATATATAACTATAAAAATATATACATATATATATAACTACAAAGGATATATAACTATAAATGTTACCTAACGCCGTTCTTACTATAAGGTGTATAAGCGATTGTAAAATTAAATCCACTCTCCGCATTTGACGTGTATCACGTGGGTATGGACTGACTTAATTTTATTCTCTACCGGAATAGAAATTTTGAGCAAAATTTTAAGCAATTTTTACTAAAAGTTTTATGAGGCGATCTTTCAAGAAAAATAAAACGATAACCGGATAGATCTCTTGACCATCACGTGCAAATGCTTCTTATACGTCTCCCTGATAATTTTATGCACCTAGAAACTATTGACATTTGCTTGAATATGAACATTTGATGGAAAAAAGATGAAGTAAACAAAACGTATATTTAAAGTAGAGCGCAGAGTAAATAGCATAATTTAACGAAGTGTTTTACTCAAAAGCGCCAGGATATCATACAATAAGTTACCGATACTTTTTTTGCACTGCTGAAGCTATAAGATTTTATCACATCAGCGTATAAAGTTAAAGCTATCTTTCAAAATACCATTGAAATGTATGCAAGTTTCTAATGCTTGTAACAAATTCTCAATTAAGTTCTTGTTATTGTTATTTTATCAAACAACCAATTAATGATAAAACTCATGTCTATAAAACTTCGCTAAAAATATTTTCTAATGCTTCTGTTTTAAATATTAATACCATTGTTCATTCAGAAATAAAGTAATTTTAAAAAATTGGCTTATAATAGACAGTCTCCAGATTATGAAATTCCTTCTGCACATAATGGTATAATGAACATAATCCCACACATGCATAGCTGACCAAACCTTGGAAAAAGAGAATAAGTTAAGAGGCTCTTAAATGAGATTTCGATAATATTATATCAAACAACATTGGCGAATTTTTGAAAAACAATTCTAGCCAACGTGGCGAACTAATAATTCTCATGGTTCAACCTACTCGCTTAACTCTCTCAGCTGTCAATAAATATTCGCCAAAATTAACCACAAGCCCACAGAAATCTGCAATTCAAAAGGCTCATTTTCTAGTAATATAAGCGAACTCTCCTTGGTCATGAATATCTTTCATTGGCGAAAAGGGGGCTATATAAGAAAGCGGAAGACGCTTCTGCTGTTTCAAGGGTTGTGGATGCTTTCAGAGTTGGATCGATAGAGTTACCAAATTGCTTCCTAGGCGAAATTTCTGATCACTTAGGCTCATTACCAGAAAATGATCTGCCGACGATTTTAAAATACAGATTTTTCTGTCGTATCGTCTGAAAATTGGCGTGCCATGAGGAAGATGAAAGCTTTAGGGTGGTAGGAAAAATTTTCACACTCCATCAGTGCGCTTTAGTGCTTTCTGAGTAGAAAAAGATGCAAGAGGGGTAATTACCCGAGCTTTCGGCTATTTTGCTGCGGTGATTGATTTAGTGCATTCATAGCGTGTTTTTAAGTAGAATTTCTAAGGGATGGGTTGCACTACTTTAAAATCCGGCCCAAGATCGAAATCTGCATTGCGTGGATTTAGGTAACTCGAAATGAATGGGGATATTTTTTAGAGGAGAATATCTATCCACTGACTTTAAATTCTGCTTAATAAAGTAGATCAGTTGATTTCAGAAATATAACAATAGCGAATCTCATGTTATTTGGGACTTTTAATTCAGCAGTGGCGAATCCAGAATTGGGGTCAGGGGGGCTGAGGTTATAAAAATTTTGTATCGTAGTGACGAATGCCAACCCTCATGGCTTATGAAAACCAAAACACTTTAACTTTACAGACTTTACTCACCTGACATTAAGAATAATAAAGAGCACTACAATACTACTTTGGATCGTTTAATATAAAATATAATGAAATAACTAGACAAAAAATGTTTTCGACCGCGTCAACGCTACAAGTACAAGTGTAATGACTAGAAATGTAGGAAAATTTTCGAGCCTGCCAAGCCAGAAAGCAATGTTGTCACGTTTTCATTATTTTTTTTAAAGGAAAATTAAGAACAAACAGTTGTAGTGATTTTAAATAAAATCAAGAATTCTGGTTTAGCTCTGGGGGGCTGCAGTCCAATAGCCCCCTGGATTCGCCACTGCTCCACTCACTTCATTTTCCGAGAAAGCAGATCAGGCTGTTGATCAAATGTATTTAAAATAAGAGTGGACTTGTTCTTGTTGCCTGCCCAACTTAAACAATGGACTTGAATCATTCTTATATAGAAAATATAACGTTTCGACATTACCTTAGCGGTGTTTGTACAATATGTGCCACACATGTACTTGGCTTATTTTAACTCTGTAACCCTCCATATAATGATCTGGGTTTTGAATATTATAGCCTCTTCTATCCTTCTTAAAATATATTTATTAAAAATGTTATCTAAAATTACATTTAACTCTATAATTGTATAATGTCACTGTCACACGATAAATATACTTGCGGAATGCCATCTAATTCTTCGTTACCAGAAGCTATTGTGTGCCAATCAAGCCCTTTTTCCTCTTGGAAGATCTCCAGTTGATTTTAAAATAAGATTAGAGTTACACATTTAAAGGTATCACATGAACACGATTCGACTCATATAACGAAGTAATAAATACTATAGACAGTGAATAAGAATATGATGTAGCAATAGTCTTTCATGTTGTTTAGATGGACAATACCCAGAGTACAGGGTGTACACAAATGAAGTGACTCATTTCAAAAATTAATAAAAAAAACTAAAAGTGTTGGAGCTACGTGTTTTTTTTGTAAATAAGAGAGCATATCAAAAAGTTTTTTTTTCAGATAGGTAACGCGTTGTTACGCCTCCGTTCTAAATTTGTTACAGCGAGAAAATTCCGTACGCAATGGATACCGATCAGCAGAAGCCGATGTGTGTTTTCTGGTTTCTTCTTTTGGTTTTTCTTGAATATCACGAAAACTATTCAGTTTTCGCACTACATGTGAATTAACAAATTAAAAAGCATAAAATTCCCTACAAATACATACTTTCATTTTTCTTCTAGTTTTAATATTTTCTCAGATAATGGCTCTAAACAAATTTTTGATTTCTAGTAATTTACGACCCCCTAGATCACCGAAATGGCATGTTACCTATCTGGAAAAAAATTTTGAGATGCTCTCTCATTTAAAAGAAAAACCGTATTTATAACATTTTTAGTTTTTTTTATTAATTTTTTAAATGAGTCACTTCATTTGTGTACACCCTGTATTATCACAGTGCTAAAACTACCCCATTCTAACCCTAACTTCAAAATAAACTTATGAACAATATCACCCAAATTTGATTGCAATTAATAAGAGATGCTTTAAGTATTTTAAAACTTTTAAATTCATCTGCCGTGTTTCATGAATGAATCATCTAGTTTTTCAACCATCATTTTTCAGAGCATAGAATCCTTCATTCAGCCAGGAGAATGACAAACTGTTCATGAAACATAGCCCGAGAGTCAATTATTGAGCTCACATGCATCGTTAAAGCAAAATCAATGGGTTATCTATTCCTAAATTGATTCAGGATGGAGTATCTCGTGGTAGATAAGCCCCAAAGAAATCCATAACCAAGGAATATGTTATGTCGTCAAGAGGTAAAGGACAATTTATTCAACCATGAAAAGGAGTTACTATAATCTGCTGGACCAATCAAAACGGACTGGAAGAGTGAGATTATTCGAGATAAAATATTTAATAATTTATAGCGTTTTTATACCGGTCTTTAAAACTTTAAAATAATTTGGGAATAACCCGTGTGAAACAAGATCTTTCTTTATTTCTGTATTTAAAGAATTTATTTATTTTCATTGCAACTGAGTTTTCATTTGTTAGAAAGGCAAATAAATATTTATCAGAATGATGACCTATTCATAATTCTGTGTGTGGTTTATGACTTAAGAAAAAAATGTAAACGAAATCTTAATATGTCGGCACATATATTCAAAAATATAGAAACTCTGTTTTCAGATTGATGAGAGTCGACAGATTGCCTGTATTCTAAATCTGTTGGGCGCATCAAAACTTACTGGAAGAGTAAAATTATTCGAGATAAAATATTTAATAATGTATAATGCTTTATACTGCTCTTTAAAAGTTGAAAATATTTTGGCAATGAGCCGCTTGAAACAAGATCTTTATTCGATTCTGTGTTTAAGATATTTAATTATTTTCATTGAAACTGGGTGTAAATTTGTTGGAAAGAAAAAATATATTTATCAGAATGACGACCTATTCATAATCCTATGTGTGTGGTTTATGATTTCAAAAACTGTAAGCGAAATTTTAATATGCCAGCATATATAATATTCAAATATTTCGAAATTCTATTTTTAGAATGATGAGATTTAAAAGGTTTTCTGGGATCTTAATTAGTTTGAAATTTTCTAACAGTGTTATAAGCATCACAAGAGCAATTAGAACAGAAAGTATAAGCATCTACTTACGACGAAGATATAATCATTTGTTGCTGTATTTTACTAGTTGCAATCGTCTGTTGCTGTCTGTTTAATTGCGATTTCTCAGATTGAGAATTTTGCACCATTCCAGCTATTATAAACATGATATACCTAAAAGCTTCAATAATATCCTTTGTAATTTTTATGTATGTTTTCTTAAGGTTAACACAGGAATTAGATTGATATTGCAATTATTTAACATTTTCTAAAATAACATTAATAGAAAAATATAAATTTTGTATATTTTTTCAATATTATATATTCATTTTCAGCTTTGCATACAAATTATCACATATCCAGATTAAAATAAATATTCGCATCTCGTAATTTATAATAATCTTGACATTAAAAAAAATAAATAATTTAAACTCAAACTGCTTAAGTTTATGTCCAGTGTTTTCAAAAAATTAAAGTAATTTAAAACTAGCTTATGTTTGAAAGTTGAACTCTTGTTTACATCTAAATTCATGAAAGGATGATTACATGTAATGAGCTCTGTAAATCAACATTTACTGCGAAGCCATATGTGAAAAAATCGTACTCGTTATTAACTATTTGAGACTATTTAAAATATATAAATGAAATATTTCCTTAAATTATTCATGATGCTGGAAATATCACAGTTACGCACTGCAATATAATTCTTTAGATATTAATATAAAATTTACTACTAAAAAATGTTCATAAATATAATCTGCTCTATTAAAATTCGTCCGTATGTATGTATGTTTTTATGTCACTCTGTCTTCTCCCGAAACGCTGAACAGAAAATCTCACAGAAAGCACCAAAAGATGGGGAACAATCCAAGGAATTCGTTTTGACCATATAAATTCGGAAATTATAATTAGTAAAAAACATATTAATTAAAAACTAATTTATAACAATACTTTACATGGTTGCAGCGAAATTCAAACTGTTTTAATTGTTTAAACAAATATTTACTTGCGTGTTTCTCTTTTATTGTTGAAAGCTGCAAAAATGCAATATGAATCCCTCAACAATGCAATAGGGATGGCATTGTGTTCGGATTTTGGTCATTTATACAAGGAAACAGGGAAAATTAAATCGCTCAAATAAGGTTTTTACTAAAAATGTTGTTTTCCGTAAAGTTTTGCTTTCAAAGTTCATTTATGCAGTGCATCTTATTTCATGCGTATATAAAGTGGAAGCGGGCATATTAAAAAATATGGAGCCCGAGCAACGCTGGGTTATCTCCTTCCCTCAGTACTAAAGTCAGATAAAAAATAATTCCGGAATCGAAATTTTACAAAATAACGATTTTTTGCATTTTTTGCGACCTTTTAAAAATAAGTCGATTTCGAAGCTTTTACGCGGACGGAATTTTTGAACCGCTCCCTTCTCCTTATTTATTTAGGAGATAATGTTGGGCATAGGTCACGTGACCTCACTTCTTCTCTCCGCCAGGGAATGATGCATTATTCGAGATAGCCCGTGCAACGCAACTAGTATTTTAAGTACGTCTGCAAACATTTTTTAATTCAGTTGTCAAGAAAATGCGAAAAGGAGCAACAGCAAAAAACGGATGTTACTGTATGTCATAAAATAGAAGTTGCTTATTTTACTCATTACTATCAACGAGTTTGGTTGCTGTACTTGGCTAAGAGAGGCTAATGAGATCTGAAGATTAAGTACAACTTAAATACAAAAATGCAAATAAGGCTATTTTTATGCTATACTTTAACTACTACAGCAAATTAAGTAACGCATTTGTTCTATTTACTTAAGTAAATGTGGACTGAAGTAATACATTCGAACAAGGAAATTTTATGTAATTAATATATGCTTATTCAGCTAGTATTATCCTTTCATCTAAAGATTTTTTTCGCAACTTGTTAAATTAAATACAATTGTAAATTTTTCGATCTTGAATTTCTTATAGTAAAGACTTTTTTTATAGAACATAGCATTTTCCTAAGAAATTTCATGGGAATTCTTAACGAGATTCTACCATAGATCAAGAAATAAAAATATTATGACAATGAAACCAATTCACTGGACGTTGAATTCCTATTACAAACGAAATTGTTTAAGTCGATTAATTTCTCTCCGTTTGTTGTTTTATGTTGAATTAAAAATCCCCAACCTTTATGTCTCAGCATGATGAGCAATGAAATGTGAAATCAAAGTGGTGATGCGTATTCGACATGTACCATGTCAACATGGGAAATGTTAAACCCAGAAATATGTTGACTCTATTTCCATGATCACTAAGAAAACAGCTCAAATTAATATTTGTTGAAGTAAGGCACCAACTTCTTCACTAGAGTTGGAAAGGCTAAAACTAGGAGGCATTGAAAAATAGATTAATTAATAATTGAATAACGATTTCCTCTTCAGTAGAAATGAAATAACTATTATCCTACAATTTAATGAGCCGAAATTTCTTATGAAACGACCATCGGAAACTTTTACTACCGTACAGAAAAAAATAAATTAATGTAGAACATCCCTTTAGTGGTGCACGTAACTGTTTTAACTCAAACGCATACAATTTTCTCAGCCCTTTAGAAACGTTTGAGTTGGCTTCAGTTCTCGACAGAAAAGAGCTGCCTTGTTCCGCTTTTCATAAAAGGGCGAGAAATTTCCCCATACAACCGTTGGAGTATTATTAAACTGAGTTAATGTAACTTGGAACGAAACCCTTAAATGAAGGACTACGGAAGCGTCTTATTATGCTCAGCAAGATCTTAAGCAATGGGAAGACATAGGGAAAAGAAAACTCAGAAATATGTCTTTATTCTCTAAGCTTTTATTGTGATGTCTTGGAATGGAAATAAACTAATACCCATTTTAGCCCTCATTCAATCACAAGGGAATCATATTGCATTTCGTAAAAGAACGGAAGTAAGGATGGGATAAAACCAACAGAAGCTCAAGCTCTTTTTGGAAAGGTTCTCTGCTCTTGGAGATTAGGCATGAAATTGTGTATAAGCATTATATTACTCGAAAATTTAATATTGTTTGCCGAAGTGTTAATATGTGTAATTTAGTACATAGTGTCTGTGTCTACTGAACGCGAAGAAGTTTGCATTTTTCGTATATATTTACCAAGGAAGGAAATATGATTGAAATTAATTCTTTCTAAATGAGACTTTGTTGAACGTGGAGGAATTAATATATATTTTTACGGGCTTGTAATGTCGCTTCCCTGTAATGTTATTCTTATGGTTGGAAAGAGACATTTACAGAGGTTTTAACGGAAGCCGGGGAAAGGCAAAGCCAACAAATATCGCCTGACCTTGGGGACAAACTTGGTGACTTTCGCGATAATACTAAAATCCCTCGTAAATACTAAAATTATCGCTCCATCTCTATTAGGAACGGAAATAAAGAGATGGTTCTAGATGATCCCATGTGACGTCACGTTCCGTTGGAAAAGGTATAAATACCCGCCGGTGCTGAGATGAGTGATAGTGGTTGAAAGTTTTTAGAATCTCTTTGGAGTTTTGTCTGCAGTGCGAGCTGGTAAGCTGGTGAGCTGAGCGCTATTGAAAGTGCTGTTACTGTTAGGGGGAACACGGGGAAATTGATACACTTTTTTTGGAAAGCTAAAAAATGATTTTACCAGCGGAAATAATTAGAACTAATACACTATATTTATGCATCTGAAAATCTAATATAGGATTTCAGTCGAGTTTTGGTCATAAATGAAATAATAAAATATTTATTACACTTTTTCCTAAAAATGGATTTGTATCAATCTGCCCCATACAACGGGTACATTGATACAGACGGAAATATCGAAAATAATGATGGTTAATAGGTCTGGGATCAAAACAAAAGGTGTTTTATCAATAAACTTTATATTCCAAATCAAAGTTTAAAAGTTTAACAACGTAACAAACTTTCATTTTATCAAAATTCAACATTTTTAATGGGACTCGAAAAATGAAACAACAATGCCTCAGAAAACAATTTATCTCTATAAATAATAAAGGAGAATGTGTGTGTGTGTGTCTAAAAATACTTTGGAGGGAGGGAATGTGAGTCTCGAAGCCGTTTTTGGAAATTCTAATTAATTAAAAATTAAGGGAAATTTTCGCGTTCTTCCTTGATGTCTTATGAAAATAATATAGCACAGAAGTAATTTTCACACCATCTGAAAATACAAAAAATTATCTTTTCGATGATATTAATTAAGTTACCGTACATTTTTTTCCCAATTTTAATAAATTCGTAAAAAATATTTTAAATCTAATTTACAACAATACTTTTCATTTTTACAATGAAATTCAAACCGTGTTCATTGTTTAAAATTTACTTAATTGTGTGTTTCTCTTACATAGCTAATTTTTAAGTTTTTTCCATTTCTAAAGACGATTTTGCAAAGTAGTTGCTGTTAAGTCGCATTGATACACGCAGAAGATGCGTATCAATGTGCCTCGGAGTCAAATGCATCAATCTGCCCCCAAGAGACTTTTTTTACTTAAAACAATTGGTCACTCAAAATCAACGCTGAAAACCTCAAAAGTTAATCTAGTTCTGAAAAATAAATGTTTTTTCCTACCTTTCGAGTAGATTCCTTGGCAGGAAAACGTAATTAGTGAAAGAAATCATATAACACGTACTTAAATTAAAATTTACTTCGACTTGAAGATTAGCGGTTTGATTCATTTGTAAATTAACTTTTGACTTAACATGGCCGAAAAATATACCGTGTGCTAAGGGTTACAATGGAATATATATGAGGGGATATGAACCTTTTTGAACCATTCCAATCATCAAAATTTAAGAACTGTATCAATATTCCCGCGTATCAATCTACCCAGCTCCCCCTATTATTAGGGATTTGCTGTCTATTTGCGTTGATAATTTGTACAAGTAATGTTTTTCTTGTTTCCGTTGCTTCGTGTTTTTCGGAAAATTCATGAATTAAACGTCATTATCCATTATCCTCCTTGTTCGACTGCTTTCACCGTACGCAAACCGGACGATTCTCGTAACAATATAATGCTATTCGTATTTAATGCTTCCTTTATTGGAAATACAAATACCAGCATAAAATTTTCTGTGTGTACGGGCTGGTACACTAAATAATTAAAGTTTAATTCTTCCTGAAAATTTAATGCTTTTATCCTGAACACCCTAAGGATAGTTTTAGTCGCATCTTCAATTTTATCACTAAACATGTGATGGTTACATTTATTGCCAATCAGGAAATATGTGAAATATTACATATTTCTTATCTTAAAATACCTTCAAACGAAATACATTTCCAGAAATTCTCGTTTTAAAAGTATATTTTGAGATTTCCTCTTCCGATAATCAAAAGGTTAAAACCAATTTTCAATTTTACACTAAATTTATGATTTTATAATGCAAAAATGTACAAATTTAAAAATTGTTTTAAATTCATGCAGATTTGAGAAAGATATTTCATCAGTTGGCAGAATAGCCTGAAATGTAAATTCTCCTTTGCATTTTCATACGTTTTTGATCAAATGGCTGGAATTCATACAGCGGTTTGGCAATAAATCTCTGATGCAATTTCTAGGTTAACGATATAGCTCTTCTTGGCGACGTCTAAGGCTCGTTTGGAGGTTGAATTTTTAACCGTACGATTTAGATAATCACTAGTGGTTAAATTCTTAACTAAAAGATTTAGCTAACTACAATCGTTCCATTTGGAATTTAGCCGTTTAAAAGACCTTTTTTTCCACCAATTTAAATAAAAAAAGATTACACGAACTCAAAAAATCATCGTTTTGTATACTAAAGAAAAAATTGATTTGAACTTGTCGCTTGATACAATATCCAAATGGATTTGGCGATTGTTCAAATCGGAGGGTTACCGGAAAACGGTTTGAGAATCCAAAATAAAAAAAAACCCATTAAACTCGTCTATAGCATATTGAAACGCTAATCTTATTTTTAAAGAGACCTTCCTTTTTTACAAATATAAAAATAAAAATTATTAGCATGTGTTCGTAAACATTTTTCTATTCTTTGGAAACAACACATCAGAAAACTTTTGCTTTGTTAGTTAACCACTTGACTCTTGTTTTCAGTACTATCCAGCACGATGACACCTTTTGTTTTGGTAAAGTGTTATTTTAATTTAACTAAGAGTACATAGAACATTTGAGATGTTTATGGATTCCACCTACTTTTTGTATTGCATTAAAATGTCTATAAATGATTTAATGCCTAATTTTTAAAATGTGATCGTTGGAAGCACAAACAACGCACTTTAAAATCAACTCCTTGGTCAAAAATGAGTGCAGTAAAACTTCGATTAACTGTCATCCGTTTACCGTCAGTTTCTATTATCCGTCATCGTCTAAAAATAACGTATATAGAATTACAATACATTTCTGTACATTGCTACTCTTTTATTGAATTTTTATTGATCGTTTTGTAAAATTAAGTACAATATGTATGCATTATTCACTTTTAAAGGATTTTATTTTCATTTTCTTTCCAAACCAGCTGTGAAATCACGTTACAGTACATATGTATTAAGAGATTTCTGTTATCCGACATAGTCTGGTCCAGACAGTGACGGTTAATCGAAGTTTTAGAGTAGATTCTAGGGTTAGAGAATATTACAATTTCGACTTAGATGGCTTCACCCTCATGCGGTGTTCAAATCTGGAGAATAATGTGTCGGAATAGATATTCTCCTTGAAAGTTATCAAAGATTTAAAAATTAGAGGTTGATTTCCAATAGCATTTTGCGCTGCTTTAAACCATGACCTCACGATAATATTTTAATTTAGTTATATATAGAAAGATCGCCTAGAAGCGTCTATTTAAATAAATATTCTTGAATAAATTTTTTTGTCTCATTGGTATTTTCGTTATTTTATATTATATATTCGTAAAGCTTTTTTTTAATTGTATTTGTACAAGACCATCAATTATATGTATATCTGAGAAACGCAATGAGCTCAAGAATTTCAAATATCTGGAAATCTTTCAAAGTGAACTCAATGTGGCGTATCATCTGAATATTCAGGTTTGACTATTCAGATGATTCAACTTATTATGTGTTGACTTTCATATCATTATCAAATGGATGAGGCTATTTCTAAAGATCTGAATATGGAAGTCCTTTCTTTACATTCCATCAAGATTAAAAGCATCCAGTCTCTAACTCTTCGCCAACTGGCAGACATTTGTACTAGCATTAAAGCAATGATGTTTTCATGACATATATCAAATACATCATACGAATGTGGAATGCATCCAAAAAATATGACTTCTTTTGGATTCTGGAACATTTTTTCTTCTTGCCTGAATTATTTATTCAGATTAAAATATGTATTAAGATCGATGGTTTTCGAATGGTGAATGCATTTCTTCTGGACCACAATTAAATATTGTTAACGAATGTGTGTAATATAGCTGGCAAAATGTATGAAAGCTTCATATTAACCAATGAATGTAAATCAATATTTGTAATATTTTAAATGTATAAATATTCTTTTTGGTAATCAATAAGTAGAAAATATGTTCTTACTGGAAGAAAAATGAGAAATTCTCTGGCGGTATGTAAACATAATAAAAATACGGTTAGGATCTGAATAATCTACCTTATAAAACATCAAAATGTGAAAGCGCATCTCTCCCTTTTTATCATATAAATATTATTTTTGAAAAGTAATAAACACAGAATGTTCAAAATCTGTTTTATGGAAGAAAAAAGAAGAAATTCGCTGAAAATACCAGCATACCATAAAGGAATTTGCTTTGCTTGAAAGCATACGGTTTAGATCTGAGTGACCTACTGTAAACGACACGAAAATTGGCGCTAAATATTCTGCTTAATGGTTTCCATTAGCAAAGGCATGATAGATGACATACAAGATCTCTGAGACTAGTCAGTCATCTGGGAAATACTAAGGGGTCGTAGATATTTCTCTGTTGGGAAACTGGGTCATGCAACAAACAGTCTCGGTGTTGTTTACACAAAATAGTCTTAGTACAGAATATTCTTTAATTAAAAGTAAAAGTATATATTTGTTGAAGTATGCTTAATACAAAATTTAAGACTAATATTATGTACAAAAGAAATTTCATTTGTTGTCCGATTCACTTGAAGCAGGATCAGCTATTTGGAATTAATGATTTTATAGGAAATCTGGTGTATAAGTAAAGGGCAATACAATGTTTGTTTAAAAATTTATATACCCTTTTTTTCTTTATTAAAACTTTCAAGTTAAATTTATAGAAGTTGAGCATGCACATCTACTAAAATAAAATTTAATTCAAATTCAAATGTTTAATTCTGCACAGGTTTTTTTAAGGAAAAGGAATCATTTAAAATTCTCACTGATTTAGCAAAGCGTAAAGCCTTTAAATTTGCAGTTAATGTGAAGTTGAAGTTCTTAGGGACTGTATTGACAGAAATCAAATATGCTGTTCTGTTTTGGAAGTAATTTTTTAAGACTAAAATGAAACCTGATCAATAAAATGAATTAAAAATTTGCTTTATTTTCATTATAAAATACACAGTTTAAATCTTCTATTTTAGCATAACATACTACGCATTGCCCCATATTAAATTAAGCATATAGCTGTACTGTTAATTAGATGAAATTAATTTTTATTCCATCGAAATTTTCTGATGCAGATCTACAATTGCCAAATTATAATGGTACATTAATCATAAATATTAAAAGGGTGAGTTGTAAATAACATATTTCAATAAACAATTAACAAGTTCAATTCAGACTACAGCAAAAGCAACTGAATCCGAAAAAAATTCTGTTGGAGCATTTTTAAGTCATTCTGGATTTGCGAGATCCAAATATCTGCAAATATGTTTTTGCAACTCTCAACGGGTGAAAATTAAAATTTCTTAAGTATTTTTCGTTGTAAGATTTTGTTGGCACTTCTTTTTCATATTCAGTCTTTTAGTTTTCATTAATTTGTTATCTCAAATAGGTTATTTAGGTTATTTCTTATTTACTCTTCTACAGTTTGATGCATTCTGGATTGCAATTAATATTATCCCTAGTTTGCATGAAACTTTAAGAATTTCCTTCATTAATTTAAAATCAACGCATCAGAAGAAAAATACATTCAAAGAAATTAAATGAATATCAGAATTATAAAATTCACATAAATCAAATTATTTAATTAATTTATGTATTTAGGTTTCGAACTGCAAGTTTGATGTTATTTTTTTCTGATTTCTTTCAATATAATTTAAAACATAAAATTTGATTAAAATAGCTTAAAATTAAAAAAAATAAATTTATAGAAATTAAATTAAATTATAGACTCAATTTATGTATCCACTTTTTTGAACAGCCGATTGAATGGCATTTTATTTGATTTTCTTTTAATATAATTTTAGAACCGAAAGAATCTAATTCTCTAGCGTCACTTTTTTATACATTCGAAATACCCCTGTTATAATTGTATCTCCTTTCCACACTTCAAGGAAACCGAAATGCCGTCCTGAAGATTTTTTGGTTGTTTTTTTCTTTTCTTCAATATAAACCATTGATTGATACAGTTGGACAATGTACTACTTATAAAATATCTTTTGTAAGTGGGTGGGGATTGCAGCGAGGTAACATTTTGCCGTCAATAAAATTTTTCAAAGTAAAAGTTTCCTCTGTTTCGGTAGGACTAAGATTACTTCTAGCGAACCGAATTCTTTTATCTGTGCAATTCTAGATATTGAAGACAGCGCTCTTGGGATTGAGATTCAACTTGACAGGGTTATATACAAGACATTTGTTGCAGACAAGTAAAAAAGAAAGAGAGAAAATCTTTGCTCAAAAGGGATGAAAGGAGATGTTTTAGGGCTAAAAACAAAAGGAATGCATGAGGAGATATATATAAGGAAATATAGATTTTGTCATATCATTACATTCCCTGCTTCATTTCCTTTGACAATGTGTTTTGGAAACTGGTGCACGACACTTTCTTAAAAGAGAAATCTAAATAAGTTTCTAACTTTGATATTATTTAAGACGACATGAAAGCATTTCAAATGAAATGTTTGATTTAAAAATATTTTTTATGATGCTGTCTCTGATATTGTTTTCTGTGCTTTGTTTGCACTCATTAAAAGTAATATGGAATTCAATTATCGGTTTCTTTTTATCTTTCTGTTGAAGGTAAAAAGAAACAAGTAATTGTTTCTTTTATAATTGTACAAGTAATTTTCCTATTGAAGATAAAAAAAATTAAACAAGTAATTTAATATTTATGATGTTGATTCTTTATTATTTCATTACAGATAACTGGAATAGCAAAGGCCCATGTTTGACTTCCAAAGGTGCAATAAATGAACTACTAATTTGGCTTCCTGCGTTCCCGCGACATCTAAACCTTTCTTTTCACCCTGTTCATACACCACTGCTATTAGTTTTTCAGTAACTATATTCTCTATAATAATTTCCTCTTATTATTCAGGATAATTAATATTAATATAAAATTGAATTTCTTTCTTTCGTATTTCTGGTGACGTTGAATTTAGAATAATAGACAACTGATTGCTATATCAGCTATTGTTTTCTTTTCTTATTATCGTTTTCCTTTTTTGACAGAATATCGAAAGAAAAGTCTAAATAAGTTTCTAAGTACTTTTAATATTATATCAACTGGCATGAAGGGATTTCATACGAAATGTTTCATTAAAAGATTCTCTTTAATAATGTTTCCCCTATTTGTGTTCACTCCTTAACAGCAGCATAGAATTGTATATTACATGTTTTTGTTATCTTCCTCATCATGTTTGTTTTAGAATGTGTTATTAGGCGAAAGACTATGATGTTAATAGTTTATAATTTTTGCTTATTTTTATTGCGATTTTTATTGTTATTGTCTCCCCTTTCAAAACTTTTTCTTGCATTAAGGACGATTAACTTACATTGCAATTTATATTTTCTAAGTTTCTACTGAAATTTGTTTAGAAACTTTCTACCATTAGTTAAATGATTATTGTGTTATTAATTGATACTGTATATTAATTGATATGATTATTGTATTTTTAATTGATAAAATTCTTGTGCTTATTTTCTGTTGCCATTAATTCTCCTCTGCATATTAAAAAGGAGCATAAAATTAGCTTGTGAGTTTTTAGTTTGAAGATTAATTCTGGAAGTTAAAGATTAAGTCTAATTTTTGAATATTTTTATTATAAGATGAATGATTATTGTGTTAAAAGTTGATATTTCCATTTTTCGATACCATTTATTCTCTTTTTCTATAATGAAATACCTGTTTCTTCATTTTCCGGCTGAAGTCTGCTTAAAAATATTTTTATAATTAAGTGAATCATTATTGTATGAACGACTTTCCTGGTTTGTTTATTTTGGATTCACAGACCGTTTTCCGGTAACCTTCCGATTTAAGCAGTCGCCAAATCTGTTTGGCAACTGTATCAAGCGTCAAGTTCGAATCAGTTCTTTCTTTAGTAAACAAAACGTTGAATTCCGTGTTCTTTGAGTTTGTGTAATCCTTTCTTTCTAAATCGGTTAAAAATCTCTTAAAGCATTAAAATTCGAAATGGAACTATTGTAATTAGCTAAATCGTTTGGTTTAGAATTTTACCGCCAGTGATTATCCAAATCGTTTGGGTACAAATTTAACCTCCAAACAAATCTTGGATGTCGTTAAAAAGAGCGATAAAGAATAATTTTGGTGACCTTTCCACTAAATTAGGCTCTTATTTTAAGTAAACATTGCTTTCTACAACAATAGATATACTAAATTTAATATTTTCAAAGTATTCTTAGGGCATAAGATTAAAAAGCTCCACTTTAAACATTAATTAATATCCTCAAACAGAGTGTTGGAATTTTGAAGATTCCCATAAATAAAATTATCACCGGAAGCGGAAGTCCTACATACATGCAAATAAACAAACCAGAAAACACGTCCATTGGTTTGATTGTATTGGTAGTTTATATTTTTGTATTATACAATATTTTGCTGATATTTATACTATTATGTTTCCTCTTATAATTTTTCTGTAGTTATTAAGTGTAATTGAAAAACATAATTCTAAATTTAGTTTCAATGCATTCGTTATTGTGCGCTCTGTGCTATTTTTTTCTGAGTTCTTGAGACTCATTAAAAAGCAATTAAAATTAAAGTGTTTGTCCTTTATTACTTATGACGAAGTTTGCTTGGAATTTTGTATTTAGTAGATGTCCTGTTTTTATATCAGCAACTGAATGTTTTCTCATTTTAGCGCTATTTCTTTATATTTCCACTTGAACTGTTTGCATGATATTACTTTAATAACAAAAAAATTCTTTGAAATAGAAAATAAGAAAAGTGCCAGAAATTAGAAATGTGTTCTAAAAATCAGAAATTAAATCACAGAAATCAGAAGTTAAATTAAATTTCCTTTCGCGAATTTCGCAATTCTGACTTGCATCAGTTAAGACTGAATATACTCTACACTTTGGAAATTTTGAAATTCCAAAACGAAAAGTTAATGGGTTTTTGTTGAAATTAATATTTGCATCATATACTTGCTTTGAAAACTATCTTCCTGATTTTGCAAAAGTTAATATACTTTCGTCATCCAAAAATTTCTCAACGTATTGAGTTTTAATATTTGGAAAATTGAGTTAATGCCATAGAATATTAAATTACAGTGCAGACTAGAACTAAAAGATCATGGGAATTTTGAAATATTTAACTAGATTTAAATTAGTTTTTACGCTTTTAAATTAGATGCTCCTTTATTTTTTAATACATGTTTCATTAAATACATCTGATTTGTGAGCATTTCTTTCATTGAAAATTTGATAAAACATGGATGTAAATAGAATATTCAGACGAAGTTAATGCTAAAAGTAATCAACAATAAATTTTCTTTTACAAGCTGGTTTGTAAATTACATTTAAAAGAAAATGGGAATCAATTCAATTTTAAATGGAAAAGTATAAATTATATGTGCATTAATATTTTTGTAAATAAAATATAATTGACCTAAAAAGATAATTGCTGAAAAGCAATCACATATGTTAAGAGGAAACTCTTTTTTTAAAAACACTTATTGTTTAATTATTGCATTTTTAAAAAAACTTATATTTAATTACTTCTCAAGCAAATATATATAACCCGAGATTTAGAAAAGTATAGCAGACGATTCAATGAAGATACCAAACAAAATTTTCTGTCGGAAAAAGTTATCGAATAATTAATTTTGAAAAAAACTATAAGAAAGAAAATGTAAAAAAAATCATAAAGTGGAAGTAAAAAGTAAATAAATAAATATAAAGGAAACTAAAACTAGAATATAAGCTGCATGCGCAAAGAGCTTCTCTAGATACTCGAAGTATCACTACTTAAAAGAAATAGCATATTGCACGGAAAAAAATAAATATACAGACATGAAACAGACAACAACTAGATAAAACTTAAATAAAACGCTGTATAAATTAGATGTATAATTGTACCTTCCTGTAAAAATATAATATGGCGTAAAAGAATGAGAATTTGTGAACGATAAATGAAATTAAACGAAAGAAAATCGTGTATGAATTAAACTTTCTAATCTAAAACTCTCGATCTTGCTAAAAGCTATTTCAGAATGTAAGGGAAAGTGATGACAAATTTGATTTTGCTTGCAAATGTCGTTATCTTTGAAATGAAAATGATATAAATTTTTGTGTTTCCACATCTCTAATTTGTTAAATTGAAATTCTAATTCGATAAATCATGTTTATAAAATAAATAAACAAAGAAAGAACACAGAAAAATGCGCAAATGAAAATAATTTTCAAGTAAACAACATCCAATCTTGCTATGATTTATTCGAAGTATTTAAATGAAAGGGATATCAGATTGGATTCCATAAAAATTATTTTCAAAAATCGATATTCTCTGAAATGGAAATAAAAAAGAATCTTAATGTTTTGGTAAGAAAATAAGCCCAATTTTAAAGCATATGTTATAAAATATGGTATTCTGATTTTGTATTCAAAGTTGCGACGTTATTTTAAACGTTTAAAGTTTCATTTCTATTTATGGCATAGTGAATTTTTTTTCCATTTCAAAAACCTTTTCAAACAGGTAAGATTTCAAATATTTTTATGAAATTCGATTTCTGTTTTGATATCAAAATACTTCAGATCAATGGAATTTCTGTTTTGCATATTTAAATACATTAAAAAGGCTCCATTTTATTTTGTATGTTTTAAAAACCCATATTCGTCTTTTATTTATACAGACTACCGCAGCAAAATGGGCAAATTTTAAAACGCTACCAAAGAGGCAAATTCCTTAACAGAAACATGAACGAAATACTAAATTAAAATATAATATTTGAAATTTGTTATAAATACAGAGTGAGTTTATAAGTCTCCGTACGAATGGTGAAAGCGGTGACTAATTTCTTTTATGACGAAAGTGAACGAATTGAAAAGCCATGCCACTTACGAAGGAAGAGCGGACTAACATTATTCTATTGGCTGGTAGTGATACCACTCGTCATGTAGTTCGCACTTTCAATGGAACGCACAGAACTCTGATAAACCATGACACTGTGGCAAAACTTATCAAGAAATTCAAAATGTCAAATTCCGTCGCCTAAGCAAGCAGGTCTGGAAAACCAAAGACGACAACAGTTAAAAGTACATCAACACAGGTGCTAGCAGCGATGGCCAGGAGCCGGACGAACGGAACCCGATGTCTTTCTGCGCAAACAGGAATCAGCCAAAGCAGTGGCATGCGCAATTTACGAGCTAACAAATGGCACCCATAGAAGCTACAGATGTTGCAACATTTGGATGATCCTGATCGTAGGGTAGACTTGTGTGAGTTGGCATTGAACATGCACGAGAAAGTTTCTGGTCATAATTGGTTAGACCGATTGTCATTGTGTGTCGACATGGTAGGGAGACATGTGGAACATATCCTGTAACGGTAGCATCATATGATAGAATTTGTACGAATAAAATAAACATTAGTCACCGCTTTCTCCATTTCTATGGAGTCTTATGACTCACCCTTTACTTAGAATACAAGTAACGTACACAGTTTCTGAAAATTGGTCTGATAAAAGCATGCTTTTTTCACTTGTGTAAGCACTCTTTTTCACTCTACCCTTCATCCCTCATTCTTTCTCACCACTTTTCTCAAAACTATTTACTCACACTTAGCTTTCATCAGTAAATGACTAGATATTGCGGTGCCAGACTAAATTGAATGTGAAATGCATGCCACCATTGCTTTCATTAAGAAAGTACCTAAAAAACGCGTTATTCGCCAATCCAAACTCCAAACCAATTAACCACGACTAAACACTTTTTCCGTAATAATGCCACAGTTTTGCCTTGCAGATGGTGCCATTTTGGTTTCCTTCTTCCTCATACAATTTACTATTTTTAAGAAAGCAAAAACTCTCGCTTTGTTGTCTCGTCTTGAAACCTCTTTAAGAAGAAAATTAAGAAAGAATATTATTGTAGTAATATAATCTAAATGCTCATTTAGCGAAGCTTTCCAGAACTGTTTTACTTCTTTAACAGAGTATTTTATGCGCCGTTACTTTGAATAACTATTTAGGAATATACAGACATAAAATAATCTAATTAATTTTTACATGATGATTAGGTTTTATTTGTAACTCATACTCTTTTCTGATTCCAGATTTATTTTCTAGTATCTCGATGGAATACTCAGTCTTCAATTTTCCGTATTCTCTGGTTTTCATGAGCCTCTAATTTATGAGTATTTACGTTCTCTCGAATTAATTTGTCAATGTTAGTGATGTTCTCAGTCACAAACTCCTAGTTTTAAAAACTTTATAAGTGATACCGTGGATTCGTAGAAATGTGTCCACTGTATAGCTTAGTGTGTTAATGTGTTGGAAAGAGAGATTTACAGAGGTTCTTATTAGTTATCTAGAGAGGTCAAGCCAATGCCTCCCGACATTGACAACAAATTTAACGACTTGGCCGACAAAATGAAGGATTTCGAAATTACTAGAATTTTCGCTCTATCTCTACTAGGGACGGAGTTATAGAATATCTTGGAGAGATTTCTGTGTGGCGTCACATCCTGTCAGAAAAGGTATAAATACCGAGCGAAAGTCAGAGGAGAGAAGCCAATAATAATATCTTTGGAGTCTTGTTCGCATTGCGATTTGGTCAACTGTTTGGTCGCTGAGCGCTATTATTCGTACTATTACCGTTATTATTAGTCATTTGCTGGCTGTTTGTGTTGCTAATTTGTGCAAGTGCTTTTTTTCGTGATACCTGTGCTTCGAATTTCTGAAATATTTGTTAAATAAAGCGTCGTTCTCCATTATCCTCCTTGTTGGACTGTTTTCACCGTACACCCACAGGACGATTTTCGTAGCAATATATATGTTATGGTCAATGTAGATAATCAGTTATTATACATAATTACCGTATATTTAGACGGTTATTATACATAATAACTGATCATTATATATGATAACCTTGATAATTATGTATAATAACCGATTATCCACATTAACTGTAACATATATTTCGTGTAATCGAAAGTAAAAATTTATATTTAACTAAAACCTTTTTTCTCCTCAAAGCAAATTATAATTAAGAGGAAATTAGCAATTCTGCTTGTAGCAATATTTTCTCAGAATAATTTTTCGCGCTTCTAAATATATTTAAATTTTTTAAAGAAATTGTTATTGCTAAAACTCGAAGATATATTTCTGCATTTGAATTTTATTACAATTTGAAAATATAGAAGATAATTGCAAACAACAACAGATAAAATACAAACAAGCAATTCATTATTTGTTTTATCATCTCTAATATTAACATATTAAAAACATTACAAAACGTTCCATATTTCTAAGAGATGTAATAAAGCACATTTCATTTTAATTCATCCAGTGATTTCAAATTTGTATGAAATGTATTCAAAAATGCAAGTATTGTTGTAGTAATAATAGCGATTCGGATGAGTAAAATGCTAAAAGAACAGTAATTGAAACGGAATTAGGATATTGATTTCGATCATTTTGAAAATTCAATAGTGTTTTATATAAATACTTCACAGGTCTGGAAATATTTCTGTTTTTATAAATGAGATCACTAAAATATACTTAGATATAATTAAACTTATAATGTTGAGCACATAAATGATCATCATCAAATACTCGAAATAAGTTCAAATTAAGTGAGATGAAATCAACGTATCAGTTAGTTACTTTTCACTGTTATTTATGAGGAATACGGCTTTAGAAAGAGAATAGCTTTAAAATTTCCAGAGTAATTTATTATTTATTAATATTAATTTTTACTTCAGATCCTCAATTCTGAAGACTTATGTTGTTTGTCTTGTTTTATGGTTTATTAGCGCATGAGTCAATGACTGAATACATTACGGCTTAAGATATTTGTATTGTTATAAATTATACATTAATGTATATAAAATATACTTACTTTTTCCGAAAATATGCTTTTAGTGCTGAACATGCAAATTATGTAAGATCAGACGGATGCATCAGTCAACTCATTTCCACTGTGATTGATAAAGAACACTGCTTTAAAAATATAACAGTACTAAAATCTTTAGTGCAATTTGTTAAATTCTTTCCACGAATTTATTTACGGCCTGTAAAAGTCTCTGTTTGATAAGCGTATCATCATTTGTTTAAATTTTCTTTTATGTTTCGTTTTCGCGAATTTTTTTTATTCAAAAGATAAATGGAAAGCTCATTAATAATGAAACTTTTTATGCCTAGGTAGAAATAACTCAATGCTTTCCTTTTAAAATGTTGGTTATTTATGTGCGTTGCTCATTGCATATGGACAGGAAGCTTAATTTAAAGTCTTTTATCATTGTGAAAACTTTCTTCAATGGACATAAATCATTCTTTAAACAAGTCATTTCATGTTTATGGAGTAAAGAAAAGTTCGGATTTTGATTATGTTGCTGCCGATGTAATAATGGTAAGTATTTTCTTATGTAATGGCTAAAACTGAGGCCGCAATATCCAATCATAAATCGATTTTATTTATTTTTGAATATACCTTTTTAATTGTAATAGTTCGGTATGTAGTGTTTATCTGATTCCGATTAAATGACAAAAAATGAGTCTGCCTGTTGCTGATAATATACGAATTTAGAATGAATTTAGTATAAAAATAAATTGTACATATTTTAACAAATGCGGTTTTATTAGAATTGAAAATTGAAGGTGAAAAACTCAATTATAAATCGAATGTCAGAAGTATGCATTGTAAAACATAGGGGAAATGAATGACTAAAAAATCTATAAAGAAAAGAAACAACAGGTTAAATGACCTTTTCCTCACAGTTTTGAAAATTTTAGCTCATATGCATTAGAAGCCGTGTTGTCCTAGTGGTAAGGTCTCGTCTTCGGGGCCTGATCCACTGAAGATACGCCATGTTGTGGTGCGGAAGTTTGGGGGAGGGTAGCTCAAAATTAAGACGTCCTTTTCAAAATAACCTTAATATAAATAAAAGTTAATATAACTATACTAAACGAAACTAAAATTTGAGCTTTTCTATGAATTATTAGTAACTTTTACACTGTTATAGAGCCATGGTAGCCTGGTGGTAAGGTCTCGACTTCAGGGATGGACGGTTCCAAGTAAAAAATCCGATGCAACTGAAGAATCGCCGCGTAAGTGGACCTGATGTACGCTAAATCTGTAGGCGCCGAATTTCCTCCCCATGGCGAGGCGCTGAATTTATAGAGGGGGTGCCGGCTCAGGTGTCGTCCCCATCTTCTAAACACGGTTGCGAATTACAAAGTTCATGTAAACATAACCCTAGTTTGCTTTAACCCCTCCTTGGACCGATTTTTTTCGAATTCCGCCTCCCCCCCCAAAAAAACCATTTTTTTACTGCTAAAGATTAATATATGTTCTATCCTGAATTCAAAATGCAAAATATTTTTGTCAGTAAGCAGCTTTTACTTGACCTGCTGGTGGTCATTCATGTGATATCCCTCTTACTAATCTCCAGTTTTCCCTGCAATGCACCCAAGTTTTAAATTAAAACAAAATAATCTCTGATAATATATTTAAGTATCAATATTCAGAAATACAAATAATAATCGCGGAATATAATGAGACGCATAAGTAACGACGGATTCACTTTCAATGATGCAATTTTTCTCTTTGTCGCAGAACATGTGACGGGTACAGAAAAGCCGAAAGTATGACGTGTGACGCCGACCAAGAATGGGGTTGAAGCGTGATGTAAATATAATTAGATTTACGAAACTTTACATTACTGAATTTTTATAAGACAGAGATTAAATTATATTAAAAAATTGTAGTTAGCCTACAGTTGTCTATTGTTCATTTCTGGGAATTTTGTGTCGCTCCATTTCCCATGTTCTGATATTCGTACCACCGAGATTTAACGTCATTATGACCGCATTTTTTTACAGTACTGGATAAGGAGACTTTGATTCTAGCACTCGACATGAATTTCAATACATCAATTAGCATTTTTGATTTATTTTTATGAAGAAAACTTAGATTTTATATTCTGAAATAAAGATGCTAATTTTTAATTTAAAAAACCAAAAACTTTATATCTAGAAACGCAAAGCAAATTCTTCCCGCTTGATAATATTTAAAAAATTGTTTAAGCGATGTATTTACAAAATTTTGCATTTATTATAAAAGCAAAATTTTTAATTATATTTCTCCAAAACGAATAGATTGAATAAACGTAAATAAATGCAATTTTTAAAAATTAAAAGTATATGAAAGGATGAAACGTTATATTCTTATTTATTTGTGGAAAACATAAAAGAAAAAAACACTCCAAAGTTATTTCTTGTGTTGAAGAAAAAACTAATCCAACAAAACACTTATACTTCAGAATTCAACAGCGGCATCAAACTAATTAAAACGCAATTTTTTAGTTCCTCAGATTTGGTTTTGGAATAATATTCGATTTTCTAAAATTAATAAGTTTTTCTTAGAACAATTCTTTTATTTTCTTTGTCATTCGCTTTCAAAGAACTATTTATGTATTATTTAAAGATAAGTTTTCCGAATTCTATGAAATTTAATTCCAGAGCATTTTGTTTTTGAAAAATTGTTTTGAAAAAAATTTCTGACCTTAAAAATCAATAACTTTTTATAACATTTATTCTTTTGTATTCCTTATTAAGAAATGTCAAGAGGCTGTTTTATGGGTAGATGTTTCCAAGAAATCTTGTATTCAAGTAGTGAGAAACAAAAACCTCTGTACTGTTTGATCAGGCGATAGAAATAGTTGGAAAGTCTTAATTAATTTTATACTTCCACAGATTTCGGATATAAACATAAAAAAGAGAAAGTACTCAATTTTAAAAATAGAGAATGCCAAATCTTAAAATTTATATTGGATTATATATTTTTTTTTTCCTGACACATGGAATCGAGTGTCAAGAAATAACCAGCGAGAGTGGCCTCCCCTAAACTTTCTTGTATACTCATTTCTCAAAAACTCTCGTATAGCTTGTCAGTTTCCTCGAATCCTCGCTTGGATAAAAATTTCGAATCTGTTCTATTCCCAGAATGCAATAAGTTTCTCCAGGACACGTGGAAACAACAAAACAAACGGAAATAAAGTAATCCGAGCAGGATCAGAATTCGCCAAAAGGGGGGGAAAGGAGCCAAAAGGGGGGGAAAAGGAGCCAAAAGGGAAGAAAAAAGCTCCAAGCGGGAGTCTTTAAGCATAAGCCTTTCGTCATGAAGCCGCTGAATATTATGCACAGAGATTGCTTCCAGTACGCATGCGCGTGGAGACCAAAAGTAAAAAAAAATGAATATGCAATTTTAACACCTCTTTTTTAACCGATTGAGATGAAAATTGGGAACAGTTCTATAATTAATGTTAGCTTTCGTGATACCAAGTTTTATTTATCTAAGCCAAAGGGCTTATGAGATATAATTTCTACAAGTATGCGATTATACAGACCGACAGACAGTCAACCCTTTGACGGATTTGACCCAACATTTTATACGGACCTACATTCCTGATGATAAAACTGTGTACCAAATTTTATCCATCTAGCTATTAAAGTTTGCGAAATATCGCGTTCACATTAACACGGACATAAAGACACACAGACTTCCCGCGGACGAATTTTGTCCAAAATTTGACAGAAACCTACAAATTATGTATCAAGACCACATAAATGTCATCCCTGTAGATTTAATAGTTTTTGAGTTATAGTGTGCTCAGACACAGACAAACATAATTCCAAAATTGTGTTTTTCGGACGCAGGGATTCTAAAACGTGGAGATTCGTCAAAATCTCGAGTTCGAATTTTTTGACGATTACAATACTTTCTCTTTGTATACTTCGTATACGAGAAAGTAAAAATCCTTTCTAATATGATTAATTTTCATTGATCATAAACTGTAAGGATGATGTACTAACAGAATTTTTCACTTTGTATCGAGCTGGTATGGATATAGTCGCCCTAAACCTATAGGATTTCTTTTCCATCAATGGGCTAATCTCTCTGTTCTCTAATCAACCAATAAATAGTTTTACTTTTATGGCCTATTACATTATTCACTTTATAATGGCTAGGTTTTTAGAAAAACAAGAGTAGGAAACCCTATAGGTAGTCAAAAGCAACCGCAAATATCATCTACCTATGATATTGAAAGAGGGAAACCACCTTCCTGTTTCTTAGCAAAAGTGTTATTTTAATCAGTCATCTTCGTCTCTAAATTCTCAGTTATCCGTCTTTGACGTTTATATAGGGTGCCCAATAAATAAGGGCCACCCCCTTAAATTTATAACGATGGCAGCTATAGTCATGAAGGTGGTTTCTAGGTATCGTAAAATGGCTATGCGTTACGCAATGAGACCACTTACAGCACCACCTAGTGAAAAACTTCGGAGTTAACTTTCCTATATGAAAAACGGTACAAGATTAAGGAAAAGTCAATTAAAAAATTGTAGAGCATTGTTGATTTTGCACAAAGTTGTAGAGCATTATAAATTTCCGCCAGGTGGCACTGTAAGCGATCTCATGGCATAGCCATTTTACTATACGTAGATACCACTTTCATGTCTATAGCTGCCGCCGTTCTGAAGTTAAGGGTGGGGAGGGGGTGCAAGGGATTTAAGTGGGCACCAGGTATAAGGCATACGTAGCTGAAAAGTGAAAGGTATATTTAGGACTTTCATTCACCTGCGATCTAATTAGTTTCATAGTTTAATTTATTTAGATTAATGTCCAGTTTTGAAGCAACACGATGGCTATTTTGGGACGGGCCTTGACATATAATAATCACCTGAACTGGCATCCCTTCTCCAAACTTCTAGGTCATATTCTAGGACGCCTAGGATAAATGACCTACGACAGATTTAGCATGAACGAGGCCCTCATACACATCGGATCTGTGGTGAAATCGGTCTCGAACCCACTATCCTTCGCTCAAGATGTCGAGGCGCTGAGACCAAACCACTATGCTCCAAAATTAGCTTCATAGAATTTCGAGATATTTTTAAATGCTGAATGCGTTTTAAAACAATTAAGAATTCTTTTTATATTTTTTATCTTTACATTTTGTATGAATCACTTTTATTTTTAATAATATTTACAAGTGACATCAATTATACTTGAAGCAGAACTTACTATAGCTCTTAACCGCTTAACTTATCAGCCCGAGAATACTCGTGCATCGAATTATCGCATTTTTGGTCTTAAAACTAAAATTTAATCATTAATTATCTTTATAATTTTACACAAAAATTACCTGAAATATATAAACATGTGAAGTATTATATGCTTTCTGAGATGAATAAAAACGACAACCGCTTTCCAAAACAGAAGGGAGCATCTTATTAGATAGCAAAGAAAATTATTAAGTTAAGTGGTTAACAATTGACAACATTTTGGGATAAAAATAGAATTTTAACCCATTCGTCCCTGAATTATGCACAGGACAGATAAAAAATTAGTGAGTGGTTAGATATGCTATATTATATATAAGTAACTTAAATATGAAATATCATAATTTTTGCCAATTAGCAAACTAATTAAGAAATGTCCTAATAATAGGACACCAGGCTTCAATTAAGTAAAAAGAAAAAAAATTAAGTTCAATTTACAATTATTTTGTAAGAAATGATTAGAAAAAATTTCTTTGAGCATGAAAACATCAATATGCTTCACATTTCTCACAAAAGATGCAGTTTTGAAAAATTTGCATATTTGTTGCGTTGAATTTCTTTCAATCTTGTGGTTTATCCCCTCAAATCACACGTCATTGTGTTGTTACTAATCCCTCTCTGTCTAGCGGCAGCTAGACACCATCCATGAGCCCACTCACCCTCAAGAAATCGAGAGCAAGCAAAGGATCCGTCTCGAAAGTTTCCCTAGATAGGCGAAGACAAGAGAGGATGTGCTTTGGGGACGCACTCGCTACTCCACACTTTGCGCATACCGGAAAAACTTTGTTAACCCGTCATTGTAAGGTCTGGAATATGGATTTAACTTTTTCTTTGGAGGTGGCACGTGGAGGGTCCATTTTTTGCTGTTTATAGCCGTTCGGTACAATAACATTAACAACTCAAGCTTGTCCACTCCCGACCCTATACTTTTATTGCAAAACTTTAGAATTTCGGGTCTGGGAACTTCAACAAAAGTGACATATTTTTTGCTCCATCTTTTAATTACGTCCGCACGATTGCCGTACCATTTCACTACAGCGATTTTGCCAGCTACTGTAACATATTTATATGAAATACCTCGTCCATTCGTTTTCAATTTTGCATCAATTTTTGCTGTTAATAAATTAATAACAACTGTAAAATATCCAAAATATGCTTCCAACACGATGTGCTTTAGAGGAAATATCGTTAAATGTAAAACAATGCAAAAATTTTGCACTATAGGCACCTGGTGTTTTAATAATAGAACAAGTATAAAAATTCATGTTGTCTGCTCTAAGGACTGATGTCCTATTAGTAGAAGCAATGTTTGATTCTCATTTGTATTGCAATTCCTCATTATCTTTAAGCTAAAAGCACTGAATTAGGCAGGAATTGTACGATTTATATTATGGATTTTTTTTCAAAAAGAAGAGGATTAAATACAATAATGTTTTTGAGGACTCAAAAAACATGCACTTGTGTTTTGACTGCAAATGGTCAGAAACCTCCATTATTTTCTATGTTACGATTATGCTGCCAACTATTGAGCGGAAATGAAAGTATCTTTCTATTCTTCAAAGCATAATTAGTAGTATCTAGGATTTTGAATTTGAAATTCTTAAATATGTGGAATCTAGGGAAATATAAAGATGTGTCCTAATACTAGGACGCCACGGCCGAGGGGGTTAATCCTCTAAGCCAGCGGTTCCCAACCAACGGTTTTTTGGTTGTGCGGACCACCTATTGTGTAAAAATATTTTGAGGCCCACTAACTAAATATACAAATAAAAAAATACGAACACATACATTTATATATATATTATATGCAAGTGTATGTCAGTAATTAGTAAAGCTTAACGTAAAAGGATTAAAAATATATTGTTTCATAAGGCAAAAAACGAGTGAAGACTCTTGAAGCTCCCCTGACTTCGACTCTTGACTAGAGTTCTGCTGCCCACTAATAAGCTATCCGAGGCCCACAAGTGGGCCGTGGTCCATAGGTTGGTAAACGCTGCTCTAAGCGGCCTAGCTGTGTTTTTTCGTTTTTTATATGTATTTCAGCAGCGGAATTTTTTTATTCATTCGTATAGTTTCTTAAACTTCTATCGGTAAATTATTCTTGAGATTTTAAAGTTTATATAAAAGTATAAGGTTTATTTACAGGGCTTCCGTAAAATAATAAATAAATTTTCCCCATAAAATTTGGTTTCCTTTTTTCTATACAGATTTTCTACAATCGAGCTCCAAACACCTCAAGTTACTTCATGGCCAACCTGTAATTCTAAATCTCATTTCTATGAACTTAAATTTATTCAGCCAAAATAATTGGTCTCTTAGAAGGTTCGACTATCGTTCTGTTTCTTACTATTGTTTTAATTTTCCTTTTAGGTTTTCAATGTTAATTCATTAAGAGTTAATATTTTTTAGTTCCATAACACCCTTTTCATGACATAGATAGTCTAGATCGAAATACCTTCTCCCGAACTAATGAATACCTTATCTCATATCTTAAGGATATCTTATCTCAACCTAATCGGATTTCATTCCCATGTAATCTGATGAAGAGAAAAATCTTGTCCTCAGGCGTATTTAGCACCGTATTCATGCAGTGAGAAGTGAGGTATCTTGTTAAATATTCTCCACAGCTCTTAAGCACGTTCAAACATTTGAACAATGTTTTACTTCCACTTTGAATTGGTGCCAAATAATAGATTATCTAAACAAAAGAATTTTAGTAATTTTACATTGTATTTAAGAAGTTTTGGAATTCCTTTACTGCTCGTTAATCTTAATTTACTTCATAATTCTATGAAACTTTCAATCTAAAGAAGTTTTAAGATATATGCGTGTTTTAATCATTTAAAAAATATAAAAGTAAAGTTCGTTGATTTCATATTGAATAATAATAATTTAAAGATATTCACTCATAAATTCACTTCTGTAGAAAATAACTTCATATTTTGCCTGAAAATTTTAAAGAAAACTAAATTTTGTAGTATTTCATCTGTATTAAGTTTATTAATGTATCATTATTCCTAAATTAAAAAATATTTAAATTTAAATGATAACAATATTTTATTATTCGACAACAATATTTATTAGTACCACCAAATTTTACCAGAATTCGTCATTTATTCTTTTGAATGTGAATAAAAGTTTGCATTTTGTCATTGGCAACGCTTTGTTCGTTTCCTTTATTCGAATAGTTTCACTGAATATTGATTTTATTCTTTTATTTTACTACAAAAATGAAGAAACAATTGTTAGCCAGTTGTTGCTTCTAAAGACGTATTAAAAAATATTACAGATATTTTGACTAGATTGAATAGAAAAAAACCCTTTTGTATTTTCTAATGCTAGCTATAATAATATAAAGTATAACTTCTATGGAGTTGAATTTTTATTAACAAATATGAAAATTTTTTTAACAATAGAAGCTCAATTTGGACAATTATTTTGACACATTCTATAACGGCACTCTAAATTACATTCAAAATGCTAAATCGTATTCAAGTGAAACAATCCAAAATTGGATAAAATGAGATTTTCCTCTAAGAACTGGAACAGCCTCTTAATTTTAGAGTGATACATTTTTGAGGAATTTAAAACACGCGTTTAACTGTGGGGCTATTTTTCTCCAGTCCTAACCACAGCCGTTTAAACATTTAAAACCAAACTGAACTATTTAATAAGATTCCAGCAGTTCCCCACGCTCAAGTATTTGAACTCAAGCGCCGATACCTCATTAGCTACAAAAACAACGACTTTAAACAACCTATCCATTTATTCTCAAACAGCCTGGCATACCGGCGGCGGTTTAATATACGAAACCCAGCCGAGTCTTGTTAGCACGATGAATTATCAATCTCGTTTGAGAGCTGAGTAAATTGAAACTGTCACTTCGATCACGTCTCGTAATTCAAACAAGTCTACATGCCATGGGCGGCTTTGTTTTTTCTTTCGCTGAAAGCAAGCTAAATTTTCTTCAACTCCTCAGAAACAGCATTTCTTCTCGTGAAAGCGAAAATTATATATAATAAAATATTTACTATTTTTTAAACAGTGTCTTCTCAAAAATGGACAGTTCGTCTAATACTGTCAAAAACAATTAGAAATCACGTACAATAAAATGTTTACTATTTATTCCGTCATCTTCACAATTGTATAGTTCTTGTAATGCCTTCTAATTGAAAAACGATTTAATATTATATAATGTTTCTATTTATAAAATACAGTATCCTTTGTAATAGATGGTGTTTATAATGTCATCTAACGTAGATGAAGATCATATACGATAAAAATATTTTTTTTTGCAGAACATGCTCAGAAAATTCAGTTTTTCTCATATCTTCTAATCAAAGTTAATACTATGTATAAACAGATGGTTAGCTTTTAATGATACATAGTGTAATTATAAATGGAAAGTTATTTTAATTCTTCGTATGAAAATGAAATTACACTCATTAAAATATCTACTACATCCTCAGAACAGAACATCTTCAAAATCAGACAAATCTTCTAATTTTTTCTAGTGAAAGGAGATGTTTTATATTTTACAAAGGTTTGCTATTTGTTAATGGGTGTGGAAAATTATGAAAAGTTATAGTAACAGATTAAAACGCAAAATTTTAATGTATTCTGTAGCGAAGTTCCATGAAATTATACTTGTCAAACATTTAATTCATTTAACTAAAGAGAATTGGAACAATGACCTTTACTCTAAAGTAACACCTTTTTGAGGCATTTTAAACAAACTTTTAACTATGAAGTTTATTTTTCTCTAACCTTAACCACAGCCTGTTAAAGCTTTTTAAAACAAACTTAACTGTTTAATAAGATTCCAGAAGCTCCCCAGCTCTCAAGTATTTGAACACAAGTGCCGATACCTCATTAGCTACAAAAACAACGACTTTAAACAACCTATCCATTTATTCCCAAACAGCTTCGCTTACCGACGGCGGTTTAATATACGAAGCCCAGCCGAGTCTTGTTAGCACGATGAATTATCAATCTCGTTTGAGAGCTGAGTAAATTGAAACTGTCACTTCGATCACGTCTCGTAATTCAAACAAGTCTACATGCCATGGGCGAGATTTTTTTTCTCTCTTGCTTAAAGAAAACTAAATCTTCTTCAACTCTCAAGAAATGGGCGATTCCAGGGTTTCCGGAAAAGTATCCCTTTTATCCGGCTGTAAGGCGATGCTATATATCACACTCTAGGCTCAACTCATCAGGTATTCAAGGGAGATTGTTGAATAACAATGACTCGGGTAAGGTCTGATGATCGACTCTAAGCGCCCGTTGGGACTTCGCGTCTCGTTTCTTATGTATACGAGGCAGTGATAATATGAGAAGTTGGCTTTTGGGAAGTAATGGGTCTTATCACATAGCTTCGGCTTTTACTTAATTAACGGTGTTCCGGTTAAAACGTCTAACTTGGAGTATAAGGTTTCAATAAGAAAGATAATAGATACATTTTAAGATTAGGCATTAAGCAGCCATTATAGTTTAAATAGTGTATTGCGTGGGTAGTATTTTTGATAAAAGATCGTTGATGACATTCTTTTATGGGCGGAAACTTCCCTTAGGGACATTCTTTTCTGGAAGAAAATCGGTGAGAAATATGAGGATACAAGAGAAATTAGCATGTATTTTGAAATTAGTAATTACTTTATCACTGTTCTCGGTATTAAACAGTATTTATATTGTTGCTGATGTTTATCGACAAAAGCTTTTAGCGAAAAAAATTTAACGGAAAATGCGGATATTTTAGCAATCTTTTATAATGTATTCCTACCATAAAATATCTTTAACACAAAATATTTGTTTGGTTTTAGAAACAAGCTTTATATAAAAAGAAAGCATAACAACGTAATCAATTGATTTTTATCATCGCAAATCGCTGTTCGTCTGCGTTATTTCAACCTACGAAGAATTTCATATGGAATGATGTGATTAACAAAAGCAAAAGGTTTAGTCTCTGAAACAAGAAAATAAAATAAAAAATTCCATAGAAAATTGAAAACTCACTGTATTCTGCAATATAAAAGAGAGTCAGCCAAAAGATGAAGGATGGTAGATAAGTACTCAGTTCTATACACAGTATCACAGAAATTGTCTACATAATAGTCCTGGAAGAGAGAGGGACAATAAATCAGAAACATATATAATATTTGAAAAAGTATATATATTTGCGCAGGTTCTTCAATTTCCTTCTTGAACAGATCATTTATGGTTTTGATCTAAATATAGATATAACTATTAATTTTTAAATACTTTCAATATAGGATGTTCGAAGAATTTCATAGGAAGCGTAAAAACGATTACAATTTTTGAAACAAACGGTGAAGGTATACAAGTAATGACTCATTTCTGTATAATAAATAATTTTAATGACTACGTTTGAACCATACTAGTTTGTTTAAGAAGTGATTAAGTGAGTATAATTACAATAAGCTATTTGCAAAATTTAAATTATCCGTGAAGTTAGTTATTACAGTAATTTAAACTAGTAGTATTAACGACCTAACCGGTAAAACCGGTTTTAAATTCGTGAAAGATTTATATATCTATATAACATATATGTTCACAAGTAAAACAACAAACACATCAAACATTCATTTCAAGAATTTCAATTTATTACAAAGCTATATTTAAATTAATCGAATAATCAAAATTTTTAAATTAATGCCAAAAGTACCTAAAGAAAGTTTTTTTCAACATATCATATTAATTCTGTTACTATTGCGACTAAATTAATAATTGAAAAAGACAATCCAAAATATGGAGTTTTCAACAATTTAAGTTATCAGCTCGACTTTATATATATATATATATATATATATATTGTAATTATTATTAATTTATTTTTGAGTCTCCCGAGAAAACATTTCACTTGTGCCAATATATTTAATACAAGACGTACAACAGGGTGAGAGTGCACGAAAAAAATGTTTAGGAATGTTCAAAGAGGAAATGCTTAAGATACATAAGAATCGTGCATTAGTTTAAGAAAAAAGTATTTTAATTCATGATATTCATAATGGCATAGACTTACGTATGTAATGTAGAAGGCGAAAGCAAAAGGATAGATCAAAATATATACAAGCATCAAATAAGCATACTACAAGATATTAATAAAGGAAAGAACGAAATCTAAAAAGACAAGCAAATTAACTATGAATTTAAAATTTAAGTACTATGGGAATAAATATGTTCACAGAATGCACGAAAGGTCACAAATGCTGTTTAAAAGAGGAGGCCATATTATACGTTATCATTTGCAGATTATTAATGAATTCTCCTATTTCGCAAGAGAATTTGGTTCTTATTGTTGAAGATTTTTTAAATGATCTTCTACTGCATTACTTTTAAACAATAATTGAAAATGAAATTAACTTAAAAATTTTTTAGTACATTATGAGACATTAAATAATTGTTGTTCTATTATGATTCGTATAAGACCAATAATTCGTACTTGACCAATTATTAAAATTACTTTTTTGTAGAATTAACTAGACTCCTAACTTTTCAGAAGATCTCAACTTATTTCAGATCGAATCATCATAGTAATTCTTCTATTATACGAAGTGCTTTCCCCACAAAATAATACTTATGAACCAACAATGTGTTATCAGCGTTCCCTCATTTTCATAACGGTATGAGAATCAATAAGGATTAAATATTATATCTGTCTTTTATATCTATCTTAATCGGTCATAATCGAAGGTAATGATTGGCATCATAGTTAAGATAGTTAATGAATGCTTCGAACAAAAAGCGTTTAAAAATAAAATCGCATGTTTAACAAATTTATGTTTTTATGATGCTTATAAACCGACAGATGCACAGATAAGTTTCATCAAAGCATGACGATGCGTACTTTTTGAGTTCGAAACCTTTATTTCCAAGGTATCTATTTCAGATAAAGGAAATTTCCTAAAGATAAATGCTGCTTCAGTTTGTATATTGAAAAATAAACTATTTTATTAGTCAATTCGATCTTGTCTGCAATTTACAACTAATATTAGTTAGAGATAAAAAAAATAGATAAAATTTATTCCAGAACATTATTTTATAAAAATCACTAAAAACGTAGCGTTCAGATTTCGAAAGTGTAAAATATCAAAATATCCTTTTAATAAGGGAATTTTGCCAAAGGAACAAAAAATCCTTTCCCAGATTTTCAATTCTTTCAAAGTACCTAAAGGTTTGTAGTCCTTTTCGACTGACCGTGGGGCTATCGATCTATTCTTGCTTCCTGTCATCAGGAACAATCCAAGGCTTCAAACATGGGTTAATACAGCAGCACAAATGAGTAAAACTATCCAAAGATTAATTAAATGAACTACAGATTAGTTCATCGAAGGGAATGAAATCCCAATTCCTTAGTAGAACAGCCTTTCTTGCAGCCGTTACTCAGAAGAAATATCAATACTGCCCGTAAGTCAAACTTAAAAACGGCTTTATTAGAACATTTTAATTCGGAATGTGAACATGCTTGTGAAGTCTTGAGATTTCATTGATAAATAATGAATCTGTATTTGATATTTTTTAGAAATTTCTAATAGTTAAAAATTGCATGTTATTAGTGTACTAAAATAAACTTAAAGCTCAATACTTTTTTTGTCTTAAAAAATTGTAGCATTTAAAATTTGAAAAATGTTGAATATCATTTTTATTCGAGACAATTATGTGCGATTTTAGCATATAATACTGTAGGCTATGGTTTATGTACTACAGTCTATTATAAAATATTTTTCAACTGTTTAGTTTTTTAAATCATTTCAAGGCTTTATCGTATTCATGAAGAAGTAATAAAAGATTTTTATAGAGACCTTTCCTTTCTGAGAGAAATTTTCAATGAAATCAGCATTTCCTTGATAAATAACATTTTTCTCATTTGTATGATAAAACTGTTAAAATCTATATTAAAATATTCATATGCATCTTACAGAGAGGCATGAGTGTCATTTTCCTCTCGAAAAGGAAAAGTATAAGTAGGCGTATGTTTCAAATACTTCAAGATATTCGTTATTCTGCTTATTAAAGAATACTATATTTTGTATCTTTTTAGATATGTATTTTATTGCCTTATTCTAAATATTTAGTTTGCTTCGTTTTTCATGTAGATATTTATCTATTTACATTTTATCTTTTAAAAATAGTGAACTATTAGTGCATATTCAGGAAGAAAAAGTAACGAAAGCATGGTTTCAAAATATTTACGGACAGCGATCGTTAAATATTTAACGATTAAATTTTGAGTTTTCAATTACATTTAATGACTCTAGATATATTTGGTTTTAAAAACCTATTTTATAGTTAAAGTACTAATCATTACCGTAATAAAAATTTCTACAAAAATCAATTATTTTTTTTTTATCTTTATTCATTTTTATTTTTTTTTATTTTGGTCAAGATGAAAGTAATTTGCATAGATGGAAATTTGAAAACAGTTTTCAAAAATGAAATTGTTTTTTGTTGATTAAAATCGAATATCTTCTTATTTTAAAATAGTACAATTTATTGTTTACAGTTTTTCGTTGAATCTAAGTTATTAAAAAAGTCTATCTAATTTGTTAAAATAATTCTAAAGTAATAGAATATTATTTCAGAAATAATAAACTGTGTTCTGATTTCTGTTGACAATTTTTTACTTATGGTTTTAAACTAAATAAATTTAATTGCCAGTGACTTTGAACCAAATAAAATTTTTGAAATATCTAAATATGCATCTTTTTCTCATTTAGACAGTCACTGAAGTTAACAATATGCATCTAACGACTTTATAAGATAGATATACTTATATATGCATCTGAATTCTACTTGTCTCAATAAGACAACAATGAAATTTTCTTTTATTAAAAAATAGGATAATGCTGGGATATGCTGTCAAATAACTGCAAGATGTTAGTTGTTTAGGATATTAAAGGACACTTACTTTAGATATTTATTTAATAAAGTTTTTCTGAACATTTTGTTCATTATATTTTCTATATATATTTACTTTATGATATTTATAGATATTTACGTCTTCACGTTTTGTCTTCCCAAGACAAAGAACTATGAATATTGTTCCTTCTAAAGAATGGAATTAAATAGGTTTTCTAATATTTAAATTTCTGTATTTGTTTCTCCTAGCTTGTTCAAAAATAGTGCTATTTAATTTTTAATAACTATTGATAGGTAAAGAACAAAGGAATAAAGCATAAAAGGAATATTAAACCTTAATCTTATTATAGGCATAATACCCTTAAGGCTAACAATACCGCATTTGTACTGTAAAGTCTATTGTGAATATTCTGCATATTTGCTCAGATCTTTAGTTTCCCCTTTTCAAAAGGAAGTCATATAATAACAACTGCATATCGTATTCTTACTAACAATTTTCCTCTTAAAGGGGAATTCTTTTAAGCAATAAATATGTTCTTGTGTTCAATTATTTAGAGAAAACTTACGTGGGCAAAGGAAATTCTTTTCAGACCCTACAGGAATTCAAAAGGTTGGAATTACCGGCGTGAATAACTGGTAAAACAAGAATTTCAGAATTCTACCTAGAAAAATTACAATTTTTCGAAAGGAAGATTATACTTAATTAGTTTTAAACAGAAATTCTACTTAATGCAGCATTCTGCCCCGAATGTTACTACTGCAACAAGGGGCATTATCTCATTTTCACTTTTCCTTCCCAACTACTACCAACGTTAAGAATTCACTGAATTTTAAGGAGGAAGTGCATTCTTCTCGTAAAATGAAAGACTTTTTAGCAATATTGTTTCGAAAGCAGAGAAAGAAATGAAATATCCTTAAGTAGCCTCGGAAATTCTGCTGTTGGGGAAGAGGAACTTAAATCAAACACAAACCGTGTTTCGAAGAGACACAAAAGGAGGTTGAAGCTCTGCATGCGGAACGCTGGCGTAGTGATTTCGGAATTCACTACTGATGATGTCTCGAAGGAAACAAGTAGCAGAATGAAGAATTTTGAAAGTAAAATCAGTCTGAATGCAGCATGAGGGAACATCAATACTCCAAAGGGTCTGAACGCTTTTATTGTAAGATGCGTGGAAAATCTATTCCTTTGCCTTTCAAATATCTATTCCCGATAAATTTAAAGAGAAACCTCAAGTAACATAGTATATATCCCGCTGTTTTCAAAGTCCGGTAATTTGACTTGCCTCCCAAAGTTTGCTTTTGTCACACACGATTTTAAATATCCAATTTACTTGTCGCATTTCAATCTAACACAACCTGAAGCTAAATTAGGAACATTGTTTCGGAAGTCAGAAATGATACAATAATTTTTTCAGTTATCTTGGAAGGCATTCCTATAAAAATGACAACCCTAAACTGTAATTATAATTTAATTAAATTCACCATTTGAACTGACAATTCGTTACAATAAGACATACAATGAATAATTTGTTTGGAATATTGTTTTGAATAATTATCTATTTTCATAAATTTAAAGTATAGCCTCAATTAACTTAGTATGTATGCCACTGTTTCCCAAGTGCAGCAGTTTGACTTTTCTCATTTAGTCATGTATTCTATTGAATATTTGACATACTTCTGTGTATCAATCTGAGATATTTTGATGCAAAACTGCTATCCATAAATTGTAATTATAATTTAAGTAAATTCGCCATTTGAGATGACAGTTCAGACAATAAGGCACGTAATAAGTAATTTATTTGGCATTTGGTTTGAATAATTTATCTATTTTTCATAAATTTAAAGCAAAGCTTCAAGTAACTTAGTATGTATTCCACTGTTCCTTAAGTCCAGCAATTGGGCTTTCCTATTTAGTCGTGTATTCTTTTAAATGTTTGACTTCCTTGTAGTATATCAATCTGAGAATTTTGATGCGAAATTAGAAACATTGTTTAAGAAGTTAGCAATAATATTAGAAATGCAAGAAAATAATTTCATCTTATTATTGAAAGATTCCCATGCAAAATAAATCATGATTAATTATTTAATTTGAAATGCAAGCAGATAAAATAGAATGTATCATCCTGTTGTAAATTTCGTAAATGCATACAATAAAAATGTATTTATAAGATGCCAATACATTGAGAAATTAAATTGTACTTCTTTCATGGTTTGACATATAAGTTGCAGTAATTAAAGATATCACTGGTGTTATACTATAGTAAAGTACTTTCTGGAGTAATTTATCTGAAATGTATTTTAACTTACGTTTTGTTATATTTAAAATTCTCTTTGAAAGTCTTTTATTGAGGATTAAGTAATGCATTTACATGCATAATCAGAATTTTTTGTTAAATTTGACACGTGATTTTAAACTTACGCGAAATTAACCGTTTACAGGACAATGTTCCCAATTGGGTACATCGAATTGAAAATTCATTTAAAAATAAAATATCATTCATATTGTTTTGAAAAAAATGTTACTTATAATTTAGAGTAAGCTAGAATTTTTTATATACAAATTATGCTTCAAGTATAAAATGGGTAATGTACAGAAATTTCTAAAAAAGGGCTTTCTTCATTTTAATTTGTGTGTAGCATAAAAATTCCTAAAAAATTGAAAAAACGATACAAAATTTCGAAAATTTCGTACACAAAGTTAAAAATGTCCACGTTACTACTAGCATATAAAATACAATTATTTAAATAAGAAACGCATTTGCTATAATTCATTAAAGTTTCATGTTCCCAATTGAGAAAATTGGCCAGTCGTCACTATTCTGTGAAAGAAGGAATTTCTCTATTGTGAGTTTCCATTGAAAGGAAAATGGAAAGGACAGTTCTCTTATAATTCAGGAAAGGAAATCTCTTTCTGTTGTTAAAAGGTTAATGCCTAGTTTTGGCTAAAGAAAATTCATTTTTATCTGTAGCCTGGGGGGAGATAATTTTAAATGTGTCGGATAAGCAATTTATGTACCGCCGTAAAGATAGTTCTGTAGTGATTGTTTATTCCAATTAATATTTCCTATCCCCCAATCCAGATAGTTAAAAGATTTTTCATGCACAAAAGAAAAAGGTGCGCATTGAACAACGAAATTGGATTCATAAGTATAATTCTGGGCTAGGTGAGGTTTATCAATCGTATTAAATGCGAGAAACTACCGTCACAACTTCGCAAAAAGAAATGGTGGTTTATTTTATTTGCAAATGTACTAAATATAGTTGTTTTTTCTGGATGGCTATTGCTTAACTCACGGGAAACAAAACCAACTTAATCATCTAGAGTTTCGTCTAGAAATCACAAATATCCTTTTACGAACCGGGGCAAAAAAGGATGGACCTCAAACACGACTAAAAGTTACCGGTTGTATATCGCAGCTGAAAAGTGATAGTCATTACCTTATTGTAACAATTTGGGTAAATATGAATAATTTGGAGAAAATACTAGATTACAGTGCAATAAGGGCAAAAAAAGGGCATTGCATTTGAGCTACTTCCCAGAGTGCCATATGATACCGTTATAAAGTTTCATTTCTTTCACTTTTTTGTGTAAAATATATTTTTAATTCATTTAAATTCACAAATTTTCAATTTAATTCATATCTGTGCTAAGTTATAAAAACAAATTTTGCAACACTTTTCTTATAGAAAATAATTCAGTCTGATCATTACTGTTTTCATTTCAATGTCTAGTGTAATGAGCTTAATCAGAAGTGACCAATGTTCCCAACTGGGAACATTATAAAAAATATATATGAATTTTTTATTCATATTTTAGTGATTTATATCTTTAAATTAAAACATTAGATTGTGAAATATGCAAAAAAAATAATTAAACTTGAACCTGGATGTGAATTCGGTCTGTAAACTTAAAGCGAGTGTTGGAAATAATGAATTTTATAAATAGTTTAAACGAAGCCTTTCAAACTTATACACTATTCCATGAAGTGTTTTTCTTTTAAATTCTTTCTCTTATTCATCTACTTTTTTAAAAAATAAATGCTAATTCTATTGCTAGCTTCTATAACGAAAAGAAAGTCAGCGAGAAAGATAAATAGAAGAATTGTCGCAGATAGAAAATGATATATTAATTTAAATCTTATATCTTCAGACGCATGAAAGTTACTTCAAATTAACTCTTCGTCAGTCACAATATCCAATAGATAGGCATACAATCTGCATCTATTAGCTGCTTTTGAAGCATTAGAATTTGAATTTTTCTTACAGAATGCTCATTTACATTCTCATTAAAATTAATTATTATTAGCTATAACTATGAAAAAACTATGGAAAACTATGAAAAAACAGGACGGACACATCATATAATAGGTTTTATATCAGCTCGGAACATTACGATGATTACGATCACTTAAGGATGAAAATGATTGCGACTAGCCGATGATAAAAGTTGAATAAGTTAGCTAAGTAAACCTTATCTAAGCCGATGTCTAAGCATATCAGATTTTATTGTTAAATCACAAATTTTATATAACAATATTATTCAAAGCAGTGTTGAATACATTTAAATTTACTTAATTTAAAATGTGAGGCAGTACAATATATTATCTTTAAAATTCATCTCATATTTGATTTGATATCTAACAAAACAAAAATGTAAGTGTAAATTACAAAAATGAATAAACGAGACGTTACTTAAATGTAATGAAATGAAATACTGATTGAAATGGTTCATTCTTTTAGGCACTCTATAAATTTCAAATAAAATGGCGAAGGAGTTCAGGGCAGAAATCATGGCAAGATTTCCTAAAGCTGACTATTTCGAAAGAATTGAAAATAGCTTCTTGGAGGAAAACCATCAATGTACAAAATCCATTATAACTATTATACTAAAATAAATACAAATTTTAATTTAAAAGCATGGTAAATATCATAGTATATATATTTTTAATAATAAATTTTTCATGAATATATTTAATAAAAACTATGATGAGAGAACTAGAGTAAATCACTAACAAGAATAAGCGAAGCGTCCCAGACGGAAAATGAAATATTGATTTAATTCTTATAATCTTCCATGTATTTCGGAATTAGATATTAACAAAATTTGTATAAATGGAAATCATGCATTAAAATAAAAAGCGCGCATTACTGAGACTTAATGTATTTCGGATAGATTTAAAATCATTTCTGAAGACAATTTCTAATAATCGTAAATATATTAATAACTATCTGTTATGCCCGGCGTTGCTCGGGATTAAAATTCTTTATGTCTAATATTTTTGATGTAAAAAACTACTTTTGTGTAGAAAATTACAACACCCAAAATTCTTTTATCGTCTGAAACGTTTTTAATTAAAATGAGAATATCAGTTGAACCAAACGATTTTTAAAACCGCCGATAGCTAATTTTCTCCATAAGTTATTAATATTTATTGCATAGGTACTTCAAATTTTGTTCATAAATCTTGCAGTATAAGAAAGATTTTAACGGATGTTTTGGGACAATTACACAGTAAATTTTTCATAAGAAAAAGCGTTAGAATAAATATGAATAAAAAAAAATAAAATTCGTCTTCATCCAAAATTTTTCTAATGTGATCTAGCAACATTTCTTATGTATTCTTGTTCTTCACGAATAAAAAAAAGAGTTATAAATTGTAAATTTTACACACAATTTAATTTTTTAAAAATTATTAAAATGAGTTCAACGAATTGAACGGAAATATAACTTATGTCATGAAAAGCTAATTTTTTAAAACTTTTATTATGTGTGAAAATAGTTTTTGTGACATAATACATATTTTCGAAAAATATCACGGAAAATTACAAAATCTTGCTTAATTTACAATTAACTGAAATGTTAATAAGATTTGGGGCTTTTAAAAGTTAACTCTGTTCTTATATAAAACATACATATAAAAATAAACAAAAAATTCACAAATATTAATAATTTCAAAATTAGTTCAAAGTCTAACAGTTGCCTAGCAATGGAATAGCTACAAATTTGCTTTGTTTCAAAATCGTCTGCACGTAATTAACAATTTATTAAACTTTGAAAAATTAATAAAAACTGTAGGAAAACTGTCACTGATATAAAATTGGTATAGTTAAAAAGGTAAAATTTTGAAATTTAAGATGGTATTAAAATATGTTTTGGAGATAATTTAATCTGAACTTACAGCGGAAAATCGGTTTCGGTTAATTTCGAATTAACTGACTGTTTAATTAACTTTTTGGATTCGATTGTGGGTATGTATATTATTCATAACATATACATATCCACAATGACTTTTATTTATATTAAGATAAGATATTATGGTAACGGAAGATTATTATAGTAAGAACGAAAAATGCATTTTATTTTTTTAAACTTCAAACACCGTTTTATTTTCACTCGATTCTATTTGATGACAAGCAAAACCAGAAGATAAGTGTAAATTGCAAGAAAGATATCGGAAACTTCGCATTCTGAAAATTAAATATTGACGTAAACCTTACACCCTTTTCGGCTCTCCCGAAATTTAAAATCATTACGTTGCTGGAACTGAGATTATGTATAGCAAATGAAAAGCTTACATTTCTAAAACTGGACTTTCGGAAATATTCCTTAAGCATTTAAGATCATTGTTCTTGAAAATGACCTCTTTTGTGCAAAAAAGTTCTAATAATATTAAAATATTCATACAGAAACCCTCGGTCAGCCTTTGCATCTGCAATGACTGGACCGCTGCTCAAAACACGTGTAACTGTGATTTGCACAAAATAACTCCCATTATTAACGACCCATTCGCAAATCCCTCCCTAAGGAGGTATGTGCCGTCATCAGCGATGAGCCCGTTAACTAAACAACAACATCATTCCTGTTCTCCCAAGGGAGCAGAGTCAGTCTAATGCTAATCCCCAAACTTGAGGTTCCTCCCTTGGGGAATAATAAGTAATATTAACAATAATTATAATTCCTTTTGAAATTGGATTTCATTTTCATTATTGTTGTTAATCTTAATTCCTGATTCCATTTGATAGATGGAAAAACAATCATAAATTGCTAAAATAAATACCCTAACGTCGCACAGAGAAAATGAAATATTGACTTAAATCTTACACCCTTTCAGGCACTCCCGAGATTCGAGATAAAAAAAAGTTGAAGGAATCGAGGCTATGCATAGAAAATGAAAGGCAGGCATTTTTAAAACTGAATGCTAGAATATTCCGAAAGAATTTAAAATCGTTTCTGCGGAAAAAGGCCACCTCTGCACAGATTTGACCCACAGCCTGTGATAGATGAAGTATGATAAATGATTTTAACAACGGAAAGGAATAGGACGGTTACATCTTTTGAAAGGCGTTCTGAGATCGCAGAACGTACCAACGATTTTCTCCAGTTCTGCTTCAAACATAGTTTCAATTGAGCGATGACTGCTCTCTTAGAATCCAAAGAATGTATTTTTTTCCACCAGTAAAATGGAAAGAATGTGACCTCGGGAAAGTGAAAGGTGAGACAGTAATTTGTTTCACTGTAATAGTTGGTATATGAATATTTCGTTTTATTTTCGGAGAGAAATTCCTCGAGAAACATGCATTTTCAATGCGAGCGCTTGAGATAAAGATAAGTTTCTTCGCGATAAAATGACTTACCTGAAATAAAACTATTTTATATTAGTTTACCTTGATAGAATTCGTTAGGAGGCGTGTTCCCCATATAATTTCAGAAATGAGTTAAAATATTTCACTGAATTTAAAAACTGAAAATGTTGTTATAGATTTTAAAAAAATTACTCACTTTCTCTATTTACAGCAATACAAATTTAATGTAACAAACGCGTTGCAGATACTAACAGCATCTTTTGTTGTTACTCTATATTTAATTATCTATGTTACTCTCTACATAACTGAATAAATTGTATCACATTTCAATTAGGATTTTAAATTAACTTAATTGGCGAAACTTTAAAAAATAATAGGAAAATTTGAATAAATGCCTAAAGATAGTTGAATATTTTATAGACGACTTATTTTAATTTATTATACAGTGCCTAGTTTAATTGATAATTAATTGCGTTTTTGTTAATAATAGGATAAGTTAGAAACAAATAATTTTTTTAGTTTAGTTTAGACAATTCTTTATATCAAGTTCTTAGTTTAGCAGATAATAAAGTTCATCGTTATCAATAATGAAGTAAGTTAAAAATAATTTATTAATAAAATATATTTTTTCTTTTTTAACCAGCACATAGTTCAGTAAGTAAGAAATTTAGTTCCAACAAACAGTACAAGACTTTATAAACTAATTTTCCCGAAACTGGGCCATACTGTTTATAGAAGTAAAACGGCATTAGATTATTAAATGATGGAAGAAATAATCCGTATTCTTAAAGATGGACTCTTTAAGAATAAGGATTAAGAATCAATGATAACAAAATATTCGAGGTGTTTGAATCACGTCTATAAACATTTTGATATCATCACTTCTTATATATATAAATTTTTCTTTATTGTATTTAAAATGCAGGCATAAACTTCAATACGTCCAATTTCTTACAAATCAATAATTTTTACTTCTATGGTGGTAAAAGCCGGTGCATTATTGTCTTAGGAGCAATGCTTCAGAAATGAGTAAATTATTACTTCCATTATATGTATTGCATTAAAATGTAGATTGCTTAGCGTTTATTGCACTAGTTATGGAGCATTATTTCACTTCTAAAGTGAAGAGTGCGAAAATTAGAGATGATATTGAGAGTGAGTATGATGATATTCAAAATGATTAAACTAGGTTTTTTTTTGACGAAAATCAAACAAACATAGTGTTTGAATAAGAAGTCATATCATTGTTTTAAAATTGTTTAGCTTATTATAATGTGAGTCAATTTTCAGCCTGACATTTACACAATTATTAACTTCTTAGTGTTCCATTTTTATTAAATCCAGAATGTGAATTTTATCCACAGAAAAATGACTTAACATATGCAGCAGAAAGCTTAGTGATTAGTGTAAAATAGTATGCGCAATGTAGTAAAATTTTTCATTTACGCAGTACATCGCTCAGGTTAACAATGTGATTAAAATTTATTTTTAATTTATTTTTTGGGAGAAAATTCTTCCAAGAGTGATTCATTAAACTTCGGTAGATCTCTATTTAGTAGAAAGTAAAGTAAAAATCAGTATTTTCTTTCACAATGTTGTAACAAAAGTGCATTATCTCGAGGTTGTATTAAAAACTACTCGAAAAAGAAATCTGAATCATAGGGAGCACAGCTTTTAGGAAAAATTTATTTATAATATCATAGACTTTTCTTATAGCCATAAAACTAACAAAAATACATCAGTTACAGTTTACATCAATGAATCATTAAATATTAATTACTCCAAAAAGGAATGGAAATCGAAAATATAGGAGCAATCCTTTTTATTTTTTGTTCGCTGTTATAAAATCACAGTCGCATCACAACAGCAAACATCATTATTTATTCGGAAGTTAACATCGTAATTCAAACTTTATTTACCGATAGAAAATTGTTCTACTGATGATTCATTAAATGTCGTTGAATATATTTTCAGTGCATTGCATTTTTTCTGCTTCTGTTAAAAACTTCTTTCTTTTTTCTGCTTCTGTAAAAAAAAAGAAAGTAACAGAAACTTAAAACATCGAGAGTATAGAGTGTTGTCATGCGACATAAAGTCATAATGATCCATGCTTATTTTAGAGATAAATAATAGAAATATGAATTAAAAGGTAAAAAGTATAAATAAGAAACAGAAGATTTAAACAAAAAACGATAACAATACAACTTTTTGCGTGCTCAACGCAACAGCATTAAGTGATTGCATCAACAAAAAAATTACAACAATTAATATTTAGAACAGGAAGGAATGGTTAAGAACCCGAGGTTAGTCATTCGGGTTCTTATTCCATTTTGAATAATCTCTTTTACATTCTAAATTATATTTTATGTGTTTTAACAATACACCTTTTATGTGTTTAACAATAAAAGGTGTATTGTTATCCTTTTTTTGTTTAAATCTTCTGTTTCTTATTTATACTTTTTACCTTTTAATTTATATTTCTATTATTTGTTTCTGTATTATATTAGAAATAGCTGCATATGCCCCATTCTATATAATACTAAGAATTTTTAATTAAGTTTTAATTAATTTTTGACTAATTAACTTATAGTTAATATCTTTGTTAAATTTTGCTAATTATAACTCTTATTTTGGAGATATAATATTAAAGAAAGTTTTGGCAATTTTCATTAATTAATCATTAATTTTGGTTTGTCTCTTTCTTTGGTTTTATTATCGTTCAAGCAGTCATCATTTACTGCAAAAAGGAGTTGAATTCAGAAGCACATCATTTTATTAAAAAATAAATGACGCCAAGAGGTAAACTTTGTTATTTATTTCTGAGAGTTACACCGTAGTTCAAATTTTATTTACTAACAGAAAATTCTTTTACTGATGAATCATTAAATATCGATAGATCTATTTTAAGAGGGAAATAAAAGAGAAAAAATTAATATTCCCTTTCAATATGTCGTACTAAAGTGCATTCTTTGCCGCTTTTATTAAAAAGTGCGAAGGAAAAAAACTTAAAACATCGAGAGTACAGGTTTTATGCGAAATTAAAAGCTGAAACCTCTAATGCTCTTACAACATTTTTTGTCACGTGAAAATCCTTTTTTTTTTTCTTTCTTTCACAGAGTCTAAAAAACTAAAGCTAAGCCGTTTATTTAAATACGTCTACTCTATTGTCGGAGCTTTCAAATTCAGGGATAAATTAAATTTACCTGAAAGAAAAAGCTCTTCGCTTCGTCACTAATCTTATCTTCCTTAACCTGCGCCTTCAGAATATGTGACGAAAAAAACTGTTATTCGTCTTCTTTTATCAGGAATAACGGATATAAAAATGTATTTTTAGAGGGTTTTAAAAGATTGTCAATGCTTTTAAAAACATCTGCATGTCAGTGAGATTAGAAGGAATTTGTACTTGTTTTATTACATTTGACTGGTAAAATCCTAAAAACTTTTCTAGAATTTACTAATGCCTTTCGTCGTTCCTGCAGACCAAATTCTGTTTTATAATCTTAAATGACGGAGTGAAGAAGTCCAAATATATCGTTATTCCAAATTAAACTCATAAAAGCTTTCAGTAATAATTCACACTTTGGGCTTGAATTCAAGGCGATTAGTATTTTTTACCAAACTCTAACACACAGTGGGAAATTTAAATTAATTATTTATGGCAATAGTTGTCAGTGACAAATGTATTATATGGAATTCAAAATAAAAGTTCAACTTCTAAGGAAAATATGCCTTCTGCTATTATGGGTTTTATATACAAGTTGTTAACAATATTGACTGCAAATTTAAAAATTACATTGAATTTGATTTAAAAAATTGATAATTAGGAATAAGATTAAACTTCTTTATATCTAAAACAATGGGCACAAAATTGTATTTCCAAAGAGTTTTTCAAGATTTTCAGTACTTTTACATGCATCTGCATAAGAGTGAGATTCAAAGGGATTTATGTGTTTCATTATATTTGACTGGTAAAATTTTTAAGATTTTTATGTGGAATATAGTAATGCTATTTAATATTTCTTCAGCAAATATTTTGTTTTATAAAATTTTAGTGAAAAATGTTAAGCTTTACCAAAGCCTTATATTACGTCTTAAGAAACTTATAACGAATACGAATTTAATAATAATTCTTCAAGCAAAACTGAAGAAAATATTTAAAAAATTAGCACTTTTTGCATATATGCTCTTTCTTAAAGTTCTTAAAGGTTTATAGACATAAGAATTATTATTTATATATTTTATTATTTTATTTTAAACCTTATTATTTATATATTTTATTATTTTAATTTAAACCTTATTATTTATATATTTTATTATTTTATTTTAAACCTTATTATTTATATATTTTATTATTTTATTTTAAACCTTATTATTTACATTTCCTTACTTATGGAAAAGTGTAGATGTGAAATATATATACAAACGAAATTACAAAAATTCATAGAAAATAGTTATTAAATTAACTATTTCAGAGTATATAATGTAAAACTAAAATCTTGAGACATTGAAATAGGAATGAAGGCGAATTAAATCGAATTCAAATTATTTTATAATTTCAGGATTTTGAGATGTGTACATATCAAGTGTCAATCAAGTGTACATATAACGAGTGTGTTTCTAAAATTTTCGTATGATTAAGATTCGTATAATTAAAACCATTTCTCATTAGGAAATAAAATATACATTTTATTATGATAGCGTATAGGAGTTTGTATTTCGAAATGCATTTGTTTTAACTATTTTAGAATTGGATAACCACTTACAGTATAAATATTCAGAAAAAGACGTTTAAAAAATGATATTTTTTAATCTATTTCTATATATATTGTTAGTTTGCATATTATCTGTTCATTTTTCTAGGTATAAGAATCCCAGTCAATCAATTCAGTAGCATTAATATAAACTAAAAATTGCATGGTATTATTTATCGTTTTATTTATTTGAATTATCAAATCAAATGAGATTATTGGAATTTGTAATTTTAGGCTTGAAGGAATCTTTGTCCAGTATATGTCACTTTTTATACTAGCACTCATTTCAGAGAAAAATCAGTTTTTTTTTTTTCAGTTTTTGTGACTTTATTGATAGAATTAAAACTACATTATAATTTTCTAAACATTTAGCAAAAAACCTTTACAATACTTATCTAATAGTTTTTCACGAGTGTCTTACCTAATCTCAATCACATACCTTCTTAAATTACAGCTTAACACAATAAATGTTTAAAAAACCCTCTTAAGTAGAAAATTTTGGAAATGATATGAAATATTGGTTCATAAATTTATAAAACTTGATGACTTACTCTTTATTCTTATGCAGGGTGTCTTCGGTAGTATATGAATTCATAATAGTGATAAAATTTGCAGTACTCCTGTTTAGTGGAAATTTTGTATGAATAGTTAATTCACATACAAATGCAATAATTTATTTTTCAAAACTATTACCGATTTTTATTTTTAAATAAATGACATCTCATCTTCATTACTACTCACATCTTTTCAATTTACCTTGAAGAATTTAATAAAATAAGATTATTCTGTTAATAAAGTGATACTTCTACATAATTTCTGAAATGCATTGAGGTTATTTTACCATGCACAGATAAAACTATAAGAGAATTCAAGAAAACACATATTCGTCCTTTGCATTGAAAAATCAATTCCAATTGCAAGATTATTCATGAATTTTCTAAAAAGAAATATGCTATATCTGCGATGATTTAATGAGCTCTTTCAGCATACAAAAAACATAAAAGTTACAGTCGATCTTCATTTCGCAATTCATTTCAAAACGAGCATTAAGGATATCTTTGGATTTATTGGGAGGTTTGCCGAAAATTTCTGAATTATTCACGATCAGATTGTTTAAGTAGAAAGTCTCCAAAGACTCAATAATCATTCATTAAAAAGCCAAAAGTTCCATGAAAGGCCTAGACTCGGAATTCTCGAGCTTTCAATGAGCTTTAATTAAATTTAAGCTCAGATCTGCCTGACACTGTATTTATTAAACTTGCCTAAAGTAAACAGTTTGCACTGTAGTGTTGAGAATTGATCACCAGACAGCTTTAGATCACACATCTTTGAGAGATCACAAGGAAATTTCTGCTTCATTAAGATAAAACTTTTAATGAAATTGTATCAAAATGCAGAATTACAACTGAAATGAACCAAGATGCAAATCTGATCTTGGTATCTGACATATATTTCACAAGAAACTGTATAATATTCGATTCAGGTTTTGGTGTAACTTAATAAACTAACCCCTACCCCCGTGTTTATATGAAGTCAATACTTGCGCTGCTAATCTACATGCTGACGTGATACAATCTAAATACGCCGCACCAATTTTAATTTGGAATTCTTTTCGCATTCTGCTGGAAAGAAAAAGTACATGACTAAGCGCAGCTTAATATAACGTACTTATTACAGACGTGTTAATGAGCTCTTTTAGCAAACAAAAAACATAAAAGCTGCAGTCGAGCTTCATTCCGCAATTCATTTCAAAACGAGCATTAAGTATATCTTTGGATTTATTGGAAGGTTTGCAGAAAATTTCTGAAATATTCACGATCAGAGATTGTTTAAGTAGAAAGTCTCAAAGACTCAATAATCATTCATTAAAAAACCAAAAGTTCCATGAAAGGCCTAGACCCGGAATTCTCGAGCTTTCAATAAGCTTTAATTAAATTTAAGTTCAGATCTGCCTGACACCGTATTTATTAAACTTATCTAAAGTAAACAGTTTGCACTGTAGTGTTGAGAATTAATCACCAGATAGCTTTAGATCACACATCTTTGAGAGATCACAAGGAAATTTCTGCTTAATTAAGATAAAACTTTTAATGAAATTGAATCAAAATGCAGAATTATATCTGAAATGAATCAAGATGCAAATCTGATCTTGGTATCTGACATAAATTTCACAAGAAACTGTATAATATTCTATTCATTGTTTTGGATTTTTATTTAAAGATTTTATAAACTCCCCCCCCCCAACCGCCTGTGTTTCAATGAAGTCAATATGTGGAAATAATTTTCATGTTGATGGAAATTGAAAATCATTATCAGCTTTCTGTGAAACTCAGCCCAAAGCATATTATTTACATGACCGAAATTCAAGGAAAATTTATTTGGCTTTTCGAGAGATTATATAGGTTTTTTAAATTAATGGTTCTACTACATTTATTAATTCCATTATTGGAATATTTCATTCGATATTTACTAAGATTATATTATCCTTTAACCTTTATTAATTTTATTCAAGTTATAAAGCATTCTATATTGCTTTTATGGCATAAAGTTTTGTTAGTTTCAAGTCAAATACTTAAATAATCTTTGAAGTTTTAAAAGTGAAACTATCTGACGCACATAAATTTGTTAGTTTGAAAATCTTGAGAAACTCTATCAATTCAATCAAATGTAAAAAAAGTGAGAAATTTATCTCAACTGGAAAATGTAAAATAATTAATATAATCCTTGCAGATCAGTTAGTTGTATTTTGAAATTTCAAAATATATCCCTCTCCCCCCCCCCTCCACGCAGAGAAAAGAAACATTTCTTAACCCTTCAACTGCCGGTGTTTTTTATAAACCACATACCGTCGTCGTTCGGGCAAAAATCACCAAGTCCAAAATTATAGTTTCGTGACGTTATCAATTTAAACTTAATTAATTCTTAGTCGTTATGATAAATATTAAAAACTATTCTACAGACCTCTAGCTCTTACGGTTGACTTACTGACGTTCAGATGACAGGTTTTTGTCATGAAATAATTAATTACAAAATCTAATTGAGCTGCAGTAGTTCATTAGAAGTTTTCGTACACTTAGTAACTTCTGCCTGAACGGCGACAATATATAAGAAAGTACCCGCAGTTAAAGGGTTAAATCGACTTCCGGCAGCGAACTGTGTACGTACTATCGTACATTAATTTCAATGGAAATAAGCTTTTTGAAACTAATATCTGTAGAAATTTCGTGAAACGTTTCTTTTCACATTCCGTTTTTCCATGTAATATCGTGCAGTTGAAAGTACTGGTATTGATTATTTGAAAATCTTAAATAACTACATTTATACCAATAAGCCAAAAAAGTGTAATAAGAAACAATCAAGAAAAAAAGAAATTAACTCTGTATTCAAAAGTTTGATTTGATTTCCTCATTTCAGTATGAAAAAAAATATCGACTTTGAAAAAAAAATCGTTTGCCTGTTTACTGATAGATGGCGCTAAACACGAATGAATCACTTGGATATATTTCTAGTTTTGTGTATTTGTAGAAGGAGTGTCTTACTACGGTAAACAGTGGAAGACGATCGCAAGAGATTATCCGGTTCATAAGGGCTAATGGTGTGAAGAACTTAAGTGCATTTCAAGTAAAGGGAATTTCTTAACCCATGAAGAGGATCAGAGAAAGAAGTGTAACGGATATTGTATTTACAGAAAGGCTAAGGAGAACGAAGAATTTTCCCCTACAATTTGAAAAAATTGGATTGCTTGATGAAACTTCTTGTTCGTCAGATAGATCTGAATGTAGTTTTTTTTCTGGGTTGTAGAATTACATGGATTAGTTTTAAATGGAATTTATTTTCGGAAGGAGTAATAGTAGCAGCTATGGTTCAGAAATTGTAATTGCAGAAAGTATGCATCGTCTGCAGATTGAAGGTATTGGAAGTTGCAAAAGCAACCCTTACATCTATATACTGTAATGAACGTATTTTTATGTCTGGGTTATTAAAACATATGTTTCGATGTGTACTTCAATCATTTATATGAATAGCAATACTGATTTACAATATCGCTTCTCGGCCTATTGCCTAAGATCAAAACGTAGTACTAATGTTTACTGTACAAGATCTTCATATAGATTCATGAGTGCTATCAAGTTCGATTTTGATACTGTAATATTTGTATACCTTTCATCCGTCTTCATACATTTCATATCAAATAAAGCGCAGTAAAGCGTTCATATTATTATTTGATTATCTTATAACTCTATAAATAAAAATAAAGCATAGTTCATAAGTCTCTGTATATGCGCTTGTTGTGTTGACAGCATTTCTTCTATGAAATAAAATAAAACCGGAGTAAATCACATTTAAAATTAAATTTAACTTTTTTTAGAAAATTGTTATCAACACAGCAAATCTATATCTGGATTATGATTTTGTAATATTTTTTCCCACTACTACGCAGCTAATTTATTGTAGTTTAAGTTAGATGCAGCAGGAAAAGAAATTTATTTGAATCTCGGAATGAAAATTTTTGATGTCGCAAAATGTTTGTATTTAAAAGATTTGAACAAATCATTCCAAAAATTAGACCCACTCGTAATCGCAGTTTCAAAAAACATACTTTAATTGGAAGGAATGCAAAAGAACTAGCTTACTTTTTAGATTCACAACAAATAACTTCAAACAACGTTAAAAAGTGAAAACAAAATTTTTAAAATCAGTCCTGAGTTTACTTCGCATTAATTCATGTAGACGAAAATACCTTTAAAAACCAAATCTAGCTAAAAAAATATTAAAAATTCACTTCCCAGATCAAAATCAAATTGAGCGAAATGAAATAGATTAAATATATTTTTCAGCGAGAAATATAAACTGCTTAAATGTGACAGACAAAAAAACAGGAGCGGTATTTGTCGCATGCGACGAATGATCAGATAAATAAATGTTACACCCACTGTTACGTCTATTTAATTCAGTTCCACCCACATAATTCAGTTTGAAAGGAAATTTAATTAGATTATTATAAATAATATATGGAATCCATTAACAGAAAAACATTTTAAGCTGTATTCATATTCTGTTGCTAATTTTTGTTTATTTTTATATAATTTTAGTTTTAAGCTGAACCTAATAACGCAATGATCTTTTATAATATAATTTAACATCATTTAGTTGAAAACATGCATAGAAAATAGAAGTATTTTATTATTTTAAAGCAAAAGTAAGGTTTATGACAGTAGTCTTCACATCATATTTTTATAGCATTTATTACTTCTTAAAAAAATTAATGAAATTATTCCTTGTAAACTCAATCCAAATGTTTATTTCTGGCTAAATTCACGTAGTTTCAATTACCTTTAAAATCAAACCTAACCAAGCTGGAGAGAAAAAAACGTCGAGCTCAAACCTCAAACAGATTGAACTAGAATAACCCTTTTCTGGGTTTATCTTATTCGCTACTAATCTGCTTAATTATTTTTTGGAGGTCACTGAAACAGAGAATCATGCTTAATATTTTATCTCCAATTAGTTACACCAGTGCAACATACTCTTAAAAGCATGTTATACAAATAAAAGTCATATAAATATTTTTGTAAACTCAGTCTATGGTTCAGGTTATAATGAAATCAAACAGTTTGGAATATTTTCATAAATTTAATTTTCTGAAAGGAAAAGTGATGTCCAGCAAATGAAGAATAAATTAAACGAAAATAAATTGATTAAAACTCTTTACAGAACAAACAAATATGACTATTTTAAGAGAGAAGATCAACCACTGAAAAAATATTCGTCAAATACGAGGTAGAATAAGATAATTACATCTTTGCTTTTTCGATTAAATTCACTTCCTAATCCATGTTGAAAGTTCATGAAAACTGACTATTATGCAAAATTTATTTTTATTTTAAACTTCATGAATTTATTAACATAAAAACATCTTACATATTCTGTAGCTCACTTTCACTGAATTTAATACAGTTTGACTTTGAAACTGGATGTAATTCACTAAAATTCTTTATGTTGGAAAATGTTTCCAAAAGAGAAGAGTTTATTTATTTTTAAACAAAATTAAGAAACATAGTTGCAGACTCTTTGACCTAAAACCCACATACCAAGCCATACTTCTTAAAAGTTCAAATAAAGCTCAAACTATAGTTTACTTGACACTAAACTCACGTAGTTGGGAACACATTTAAAAAATCAAACCAAACAAAAGCGGGAAAAAAGTTGCTCCCTTTAAAAATCAAACTTAACTTAAGAGGAGGGAAAAAACTCGCTCCCTGAATCAAGAACAAATTGAGCGAGAAGAAATAGATTAAATCTCTTTTCCGGCGAGAAATATGAACTGGTGGAATGTGCCAGCAAAAAACCACCGAAACGCTCTTCGTCACATGCGAGGAAGGATTAGATAAACAAAGGTTACCCGCTGCTGTGTCTATTTAAATGAATTAAGCCCTTTGCCCGGCACTCCCCTAAGGTGGCCTGTGAATTCAATTTGCAGAATACACTTTTGTCCGGAGACTCTTGAATTCGTTAGCATTCCAGAAGCGCAGCGGTATTTGACTTTCCCCTTTATCCCAACCTTCTGCAAAAGCAACACTTGCCGCATTCCTCCTGAAAGCAGTTGCTATCGCATTCCGGATTGATCGAAAACTTCCTTCCCTCTCTCTCGCGCTGGCATTTGTCAAAGGCCTTGTTAGCTTAGGACTTGGAACGCCATGTCCGTGCAGAAACTATTTCAGCCTCAGAACACCTTCCTTCCTTCACGTCAATTTGCTAAGGGTGAATGAAAATTCGGATTTTGATCGGCACGTGCGAGGAATGCTTAATCCCTTCGACGCCTCTTCTTGCGCGTTCATTTGGATTTTAGACAAACCAATTAGCACTCCTTTTATTT
>BGPR01000041.1:306902-349422 GCA_013235015.1 Araneus ventricosus
CGTTTCGTTTCTAGAAAATGTTTATAGTAGTGAATATTTATTAGATAGCGATTAATTTATCACCTGTTATGGAACAAATTTAGAAAATATCTTAATTTCTTTCATTTCATCTGGTGGCATCGCTATTCTTGGAAAATGACGTGCTGTATTTTATCCGCAGGCACATTCTCTATTTTCGAAAACAAATTAATTTATGAAAATCTAAGCAAATATTTATTAAAATGAGTAATGATTATATTGTTTATAATGAATTCATTTTGCTAGTACAGACTTATTGATATAAAAGGTAATTTCCTGTACCCAAATACCATTTAAAGAAAAAAGAATCTGTAAATGCTAATGCTATTGCGCATTTCATTTCCACCTAATTTTGCGTTGTCATTTTTTATTCTTATTTTATTTTATTTTGGCTTAATGTTGGTAAACTTACTGCTTACTTAATCGATTACGCTGCATTTATGAACATTTTACGAAAAATAAAATACATACTCCACCTTTTGACAGCGCAGTAAATGCGTTTCATCTGCGTGAACTTTAATTATTTTACAAGCATAAATACTTACCGAAATTGAAACAACTACATGTGATAAACGCTCTAGCAAAAAATAGATAGCATAGATGCATAGAATCCTTTTTATTGTTAGCGTCCTCGCAGGAATATTTTCTACCTCAGAACCCTTGTTTTCGTTAAGGGAATACACCCTTTGATCAATATGTAATGGTAATATTCTTGATAACAAAAATTTCACTTTTGGCGAAATGAATAAATGTGATCTTTATCTATTTTTCCTATATTCTGATATTCCAGTTTTTCAAAAAAAAATTAATCGTCAGTGTATACCTTCACTATTTTATTAACAAAAGCCTATCAAAATTCAATCAAATAATTGCTAACATAATATGGATAAAAATACTTCGTTTATTAAGGTTTTTAAGTTCGTATTAACTGAAGAGCGTTTATATAATGCTTCATATTGGCCGTTCTTGTTAATGAAGAAACTATTTTATTCTCAGAGCGCGAGTTCGAGATTCCTTCAAGATTTGTTCTTGCAGGGTAGTTTGAATTTTAGACAAACCGATTAGCACTTCTTTAATTTTTCCTAATGATCATTGACATGATGGAATCAGGAAGTTCTCAGAGGAGTTCAAAAATATTAAAATAAGGGGACAAAACTCTTGTTATTCTGTATTTCACTTCTTCATTCTAATGCCCCCACCGGCAGGCACCACGAGTATGTGGATGAGAAGCCACCAGATAAGTAAGCGGATTTCCTCTTGCCTGTTGGGATTATTAATGGTATGAGGTTGAGTTACTTCCACTCCTATGACGGAATGTACCTATTGCGAGATGGGTTGGGCTGTCGCCGTTGATGGACTCCACTCTGTTTCCGATTAACTCCGCTACGATTATCTTTCATATTCCCATGATGCTGCGGCAGGATGGTGGTAATTCCACATATTGTATACTTTACATGTTGAAAAATTTATCGGATGTCTATAAATTTACCACCTATTACGAAATAAAGAGCGAAAACCTTTTTTTTCTATTTCCATTCAACTTGTGAATCATCGTTTTTCAAGAAAGATTATCATTTTGTGTCGATTTTTTACCATTTAATGGTTATCTTTTCACAGAAGCTCTAATAAACCCTCAATAATAATAATTTTATAATATGGTTCACCTAGGCTAACAGTATAATTACCCTATTATAAATTTTTATAAAACTTTATAAAATATGTTATTTTCTTAACCTTAATCCTCTCCAGACCTTGGTGTTCATTTATAATTAAGAATAAGCAATTAGCACTCGTTTCTTTTATGTAATGACCGTTGCTGTTATGGAATCAGGAAATCTCTCAGAGAAAATATTTAAAAAATTAAAGTAGGAGAGCAAAACTTGCCTTTTAATTCTGCAATTCACTGCAAAATTTTATGTCTGTGGTTTGCTTATTAGATGATTCAAAAATTCACTACCCTTGATATATTTTTATATGATTACACAAAATTTACCAAACGTAATGGTAAATTAAATAGTAATAGTAAAATTATCCCTTATTGTGAAATAAGAACAGACCCCTTTTCTACTTTTTATGCAATACTTCAACCACTAAAAAACTAGAGACAGCTGCCATATAATCGGGATTTCTGTAGTCGTCTATAGCATGGAATAATGGGATCAATGTACTTTAAGAAACAGATCACCGGCATCTTAATCTATTCCTACACGATAAAAACATTATGGAAGTAATGTGTGACCTATGATAAACTGCAGACATTTGGTTGGAAAGTCCTTATTACTTTTATATATGTAGCATTTAATCTTTGGATTATCACACACTTTTCAGAGAATATAGGCAATGAAGACAGAAATATTTTGCAATACAGTTTGATATTGCACAATATTCGCAATATTGTATAATGTCGAGCAAATCTTAGAATATTGTTCAAAATGCTGTGCTATATGTGTAGGAATGGTAAGCTCAAAAAGAGATACTGTCTTCTAACTCATTGCGGCCATTTTTTCAACTGTCGTTAATTTTAACTCGAACATTGCATGAGAAAGTTATAGGAAATAAATAGGTTGCCATCTTTGGTTTCATAGAACTAATTAGAAATTAATCTAGCAGACGCTTACAGAGATATCCCTTCTGCAAAAGATTAGAACAGTATTCAAAAAATTTCACCAAAATTCAAACATCAGGTTTTATTGCTATTGTTATAAGAAATGATAAATCAAATAATTTGATTTTGAATTTAATTTCTAATGTTTCCTTGTTGACATCAAGTAAATGTGGTAGAACAAATCCCTCATTTAGAGGGTTATTCAACAATTTACGTCACTATTTCTGTGTAAATGGAAAAAAATAACAAAACAACAATGCAGGAAACCATGCTGGCTAGACGAAACAACTTGACGTATCTATTTGAAGCAGTTTAGTTATATTAACGTCCTCTTTTGAAGCAACACGAGAGCTATTGGGACGGACCCGTGATTTTTAACCGAGGTTAGTGAGGACGACAGCTGAGCTGGCACCCCCTCTCCAAACTTCAGCACTACCACCACCAGGAGGACGTTGGGCCCAATACACGAAGGGTCTTCAGTGGAATCAGGTTTTGAACCTGGAAACCCTCCAGCCCTAAAGCCGAAACCTTATCACTAGGCCTGTTCCCAGATAGCACGTACGTTTGCAGCAAGTTTGATTTTTACTTGATATTATCTTGTCATGGCAAATTTGACGCGTCAATGTTGTAGCGAAACTGCTGCAAAATAACAAGGCGAAATTACGGCGAAAATAGACAACTAGCGCCACCCCTCCTTGCAATGTAAGTTTGCTGTGAAGTTGTCATGACAAATTCACAGCACGATTGCAAAACAAGTTTGCTGCAAAGATGATAGCACAATAAGAGATAATCTTTATCTCTGTTTTAAAAAAAACAACCGATTTTTAATAGCATCTCCTAGACCGTCGTTCTTTTTATTAATTCAATAAATCAATGATAATTTGTGAAAAAACTAACTTTTTTATAAAAAAAAAATTTTGAGGCATTTTCCATCTTTTTACTAAATATAGAACTCGCACTTTAAAGAAAACTATATCGCCTTTTTCTTAATGTTGAAATTTTAACGTTTATAAACAAAATTAAACCTAAAAAACAGTCAATGTTTGTTGAAAAATAATAACTTCATTTTCTCCCATTTTAAAAGTAATTACTTTTGAAACCTAATTCCATAATTTATTCTACTAGCAAAACGTAGTTATAAGCGAAAATCGCTCTCACTTTGATTTCAAATCATATTCTCAACACAAAATTTAAAAAATTAGTGAAATCAAGAAAAAAAAGTTTAAAATAAATCATATGCGCGATCTATTAGCACAATCTATCTTCTCCTCTCGGAGTCTATCTGGCCGATTGGTTTAGAGCGTCAGCTGTGGAAGGGGTAGGTCGCGAGTTCTAATCCAAGGTTGTGTTCATGCTCTGTTTTTGCTTTAGTTTGCAATGAGTTTGACGTGACAAGCTTGCTGCAAGTTCGTCGCGTGGTGACTTCGTTGCTTCTGCAAACGTGTTTCAAGCTTGCACTCTTGTCATGTCAAATTTGTTTCAAGCTTACAGATTTGCAGAGCAAGATTGCTGCAACTTTGCTGCAAATAAGGTTGGGTTATTTGAAGCAGATAAAATAATAAATGAGTAAACTAAATAAAATACCATATAAAATCATATGCTTACAAACATCTGCTGAATTTTACTTACACATTGAGTTTGTCGCTAAAATGACAAATTTGTAAATTTTGAATACATCTAATAAATAGGCTTTATTTAGATAGCCTTTAAACAAATATACATTTAATTAATTCGTGTACCCTTACAAACCATTTTTAATTCATGCTACAATTCTATTAAAATGGAATATTATGCGCAATTTATATTTATGTGAAATTATAGATTTCGGTGCAATTAGCTTCATGAATTCATTATCAGAAAAAAATGTTACTAAACTCTTTATCTTTTTCTGCTCTTTTGTGATGGCTTAATGCAATTTAATTTATAAGCTTCAATCACGGAAAAAAACGTCAATTTATATTCTAAAAAATTGGTCTGTAGAAAAAAATAAATTGTTGAAATAAATATTTAATTCTTTTTAAGCAAAAGTAAGACGTATAGATGCTTTCTTTGTCGAAAAAATTTCAGACAAAATTTCTTATCTGATCTTAAAATAAAAGTGGGTTCTTAAACAAGTTAAATTATTAATGAGTTCCAGAAAGAGGAGTTAGGTAAGATAAATAATATTTCAATTAATTAGTTATAATTTAATTATGTTTTTCGTTGTTTAAATTTTTTCATATCCGAAAATATATATTAAAACAAGTCATATTTATATGGAAACGGTTATAATTACTTGGCTTCCTTCTGATGTAGGCTTAAGTAAATTTATCCAATTAAGTAATTTATGCTTTACTTTTGTCTTATAAAATAACATTAAAACTTTTGATAATCATTACTTTTATTTGGAAGGATTCCAGGAAAATGTAACTTTTCAAGGAACATTATTAAATTTGAATATAATTTATTACTTTTAATATATTTCTCCTGTGAATGAAAAAATATATTCAATTGTTTTACTAGCATTTAAACTTTTTAAATTTTTTGGTGAGATCATAACAATAAAAATAAAGATTCAGTTTTGCAGTTTTGAGAAAATAAATGCTTTTTTAAGGAATTCAAAATGCGAAAAATTATGATGATTATTGAAGAATGCATCTAAATATGTGTGTGTATAGTAGGTCATGAAGGATTTCGAAAATAGCTTCTGTATGAAATTTGCAGTTTTTCAATTACAAAAGGAAGAAAATATCATCGCTGAAGATTCATGCAGTTTAAATAAATGCTGCAAAATATCTTTAAAAAATGAATATTGAGAATGGATGAATTTCTGATTGAGTACCATAATCAAGGAATTAGTAATAGTACGAATGAAACTAGACATTTTTACCTCAAACATTATTTTTCAGAAAGCAACAAAATAAGCATATCCATTTAACCTAAGATCATAAAAAGAGAGCTCGGAATTTTAAACATATATGTTGAGATATTTCATCATTTTATGTATGAAACACACAAACTTGCATGTTCAATCTATAAAAATCAGGATTAAGGCAAATTTGCCTGCAATTCTAAATTTCATTGCAATTTATACTCAATGTAATTGCAAATGCCCAATTTTATTGAAGATTAGAAGTGAATAGGCTTGTTTCACTCTAAATCTGCTTTCCAGGGTTAAAGTTCTCATGTTTGTGTGGATGGAAATTTGGAGAGCAGGTTGTCGACTCAGGTATCGTTCTCATTATAAGATGAAAGTTGAAAACTACGAGATCTCTCCCAAATTAGCTTTCGAGTAGTCTCAAAACGTGACGTTAATCGAGTTAAATTACCTATACTAAACTACAAATGGCTTATTTGTGTTTGAAAAATTGGTGCAATGTTTTTTAGGTAATTTTTTAAGTTTTAAACGTTTATCGTCACTAAACATAGCCTCTAGGGTGTTTCTTCATGTTATTTTCCACAGTTTGAAAGAAATTTTGAAAGTTTTGTAATTAGCCAAGAAAAAAAAATATTCTTATACAGTAAAAAGTTCGTATAAACATGATGTTAAACTTGAATAGACTTTAAAAGTGAGTCAAGAGATCACTTTACGTTCAGCCATTTTTTTGGATATGTATGTACTAATTATGAAAATAAGTAGTTTATAAGAAAATCAAAACATCATGTCAAATAAAATCATTGAAACTGAAGTATCTCCTTTTTCCTACAGCACAATAGTTTATATGAAAATTAAAATCAAATAAATAGTTTATATGAAAATCAAAAACAAATAAATAGTTTATATGGAAATCAAAATCAAATAAATAGTTTATATGAAAATCAAAACATCATGCCAAATAAAATAAAACTGAAATATCTCCTTCTTTCTAAAGAACAATTTTTAAATCTCATGAATTTTTTCTTTCCTTAACCCTTTCTAAGGTTGTGGGAAGTATACTTCCCAACAAATTCATCAATTTTTAAGATTTGGCGTAAATTCTTGCCAAATATTTCGATGAAATAAAAACCTAGATGCTCCAATTTCTTATCTCAAAGTATAATGAAGTATCTTGACTTGATAATTAATTATTAATTATCAAAATTAATAAGCAGAAAATAAATGTCATCCAATAAGCTAAATGAATTTCTTTTAGTAAATTAATCTTAATACCAAAGTTATTTTATTATACCATTACTAGAAAAAAATGACCTTCTAATGAGTTAATGCATAATATTTGATGAATATATTTTTCTGAAAAGAAAAACACTTTAAATATGAATTTACTTACAGTTCTTAATTAATAAAAAATATAATTTTTCGGTTCTTTAATATATGACCGAAATGAGTTTTAAAAATATTTGAAACTTGAAGATGGAGATTGAAATGAAAAGCAATAATATCAACAAATTATTTTTTGCCATAATAAAAATACAAATATTTTAGGAAACTTAATACTTCGATAACCTTTTCTTCGTGCCTTGCATATGTATGCTCTTTTATTTACCTCATTACATGGACTATGCATATTCTTTTTAACATAAAAGTCAAATAAAACTAATAAATCCGAAACCATCATAAACTCAGTAAATATTTAAATTGAAAACAAGGTATCTTATATATACATTAATTTTTCTGTTATGTATAATGACAAAAAAAGAGTAATTTGAGATTCACTTTCATATACCTGCAGATCGAAATTGTTTAATGAATTATACATACGATGCTAGAAAAGAATATTAAAAATTCGTCTTAAAATAAATCTACTCTTTTTTCACACAAGACTTTTTTTGGGAATTTCAGATAAAATATTTTTTTCTATGAATTAGCAATCGGAATCAAATTACCTTGATAAAAAATCTAGTCTGCATTTTTCTCTTCGAAATGATTTTTAAAATCGTCTTTGAATTCATCTTTTTTTATAAAGTAATTAAAAACATCAGAGAAAAAGAAGGAATAAAACATCAAAGACTAATTTCTTGTACCAAAAGAAAATTTATATTTAAAAAAATGTTTTTAGCGGTAAGATCAAATGTTTCTTGATTAATGGGATACGTTAATGAATAGTTATGCTATTAACTGTTCAGCTGTGGGATAGTACCACTATTTAAAAATACCTTTTGTTGACACTTCCACATTGATTTTTATGTGTTTTGAAAGTGAATTCAAAAAGAGACCTTAAAAGTAATTTTTTCATAAACAAATTACTTAGAAACTGCGCATATATATTTTTTCTTTGAATCTGTAATTTGTTTTTTTGAAAACTGTAACTCTCCACCAGATTATTTTTTGTTCAAACTGATGCTTTTACATATATTGTAAGTTGGATGGATATTGAGAAAAATTTTACATTAGCTTTTAAAAAAATGGCTAATTTTGGGATATGGATTGTTTACTTGATTTATGTTCTGCTTCAATGCCAAACTCCGGTAATTTTAGGACAGACCATGCAAATTTAAATCGTGATCAGAATCGAAGACGACACCTCAAACTCCAAACTTCCACGGCAAACCAAAATGAGGCTATTTGCCCTCTAGGAAATATCCGATGTACATCATGAACCTGTTGTTCTTCGACTTTAACTCATTAATGACCAAGTCGCATTTTTTCAATAATAGTTTTTATACTAATATTACAAGCAGTGAAATCAACTGTAATATTGCTTAAGTAAATCCTCCTTTAAAAAAATTATGTTTTAGTGCTCTTCTATGACTAGCTTTCCTATTTACGGACCTAATGTAAAAAACTATCAAAATATTAATTTATCTGAAATTAAAAATAAGACATAACCTTACAATAGTATTTATAAACAAATTTGTTAAATGCAAGTACATTAATTGATAAATAATTGAACAATCTTGCACTTTTCTCCTTGACATTGCAAAACACTAGTTTCGAATCTGACTCGAAAATATAAAGACTACATAATCAAATTAAAACATGATATTTGCTGGTATCGATTGAATATAAAAGATGCAAATACATAAAAATATTTTCCTTTTCAAAATTTATATTGAAAAAATAATTCCTGTGAGTTAATGATGCGTTTTTAGAAACGTACATGAAAAGGGGCGATAGGCATTAATGGGTTAAAGCCGGAATTCTGTGTTCAGGTCACAGCAGCTAACCAATAACTTAACTAGCATAAGAATAACTTAATAAAATAACTAAATAAGAATAACTCAATAAATAAGAATAACTTAAGTAGCATACTTTAATTAATCAGGCCGAAGCAAAATGAAGTTGAAATTTTTTGAACTCGGTAGGCTGTGGCAAATAAAGAAACATTGGCTACCAATCATTAGTTTCTTTTTACTTGAGAAATGTTAATAATTTGTAGCTGTTGACAAATCGGACCAAAATATTGTTGTCCAAGGAATAGAAATGGACGATCATTTTAATCTCTGAATGCCCATACGCAAAGAAAGAATACACAGCATTTTGAAGTGATAATAGTTAGCAAGAATACACTTGAATCGGAAACCAATTTTTGAAATTTCCTCTCACCATCTACGGGAGGACATTTAAGCTACTATAGATTCCTCAGAATTGTTACTGGAACATCAAAGCAATGGTGCTTCATTAACAATTTTGGTTATAATACGACCCCCCCCCCCATTATTTATAAAGAACCACGACAACTATTTTATATACTGATAATAATAATTAAAAAGCAGATGGAATACACTGTGTCTTATATAATATTTAATAATTTTTAGCCCTGGAATTATAGTAAGTATTATGATCATTGGATATTGGTCCGCAGGATTAAGCACTCTGGTAATTCTTGATACGTTGATATTATCAAAGACAACTCGAATTTATCACGGAAAATACACGGCGTATTATTACATCGAATTAAATAGCCCTGTATAAGATACTGTTATACTTCAAGGTAATTCATTAATTTGAGCAGGATTAAAGTTTAAACAAGGACATTCAATTTCTTAAAACATAAGGGTTAGTTATAAGAAATCAATTCATTAATTTTTAAAATTTTTGCTTATTTCGGATACTCTGAAATTTTAATTAGTCGATTTTTGCTTAAAATTTTATTATTAAGAATGAATCACGTTTTTTTATACTGTTTATTACTATTCGTAATAAAATATTTGTTAATAGATTTCCTATCCAGTGAATTTTCTGAAGTTTCTAAGAAGCTGTACTGCCATTTTAAAGTTGCCACTCCAGCTTCATGCGTTAAAGTAAAATAAATTTTATTAAGTTTCTATATTTTTGAAACATATAAAATCACTGGTTACGCAGATAATTTTTACGAATTTATTTTTAAATTATTACTCTTCATCTTAAGAGTTGTGTAAAATGAAACAATACTTTAAATTGACTTTCAACAGATTGGAATGAAAAATGGAAATTTATTTATGAAGAAAAAATTATAAATCTGTTATAACAGAAAGATATCTTTAAATAATAGCACAATGAAAACAAACTAGAAGTAAAGAAAATATTTTATATGCAAATGCATTTCCCATATATTCATATAAACACTTATAAGCCAATTATCGAATTCGTAAAATGAATACGGAAGATAAAAGGCCGACAAATTAGAAAATAAATCGTGTACTTCTCTTGTTACAAACTATTTAAACTCGAATACTAACATGTCCATCTCCTGAAGATAATAAAAATCCTATTTCAACAGAATTCAAACTTGAGTTTTCTATCATCACTGCAAGAAGCACAAACTGTGGAAAGTAATTTACGTTTTAGAATTCAGCGTTTATATATTCATAAGTGGCGCATTATTTGCATTAGAAAAGCGCCAAGGATACTACATAAATAATGCAAAAGTACTTTCTGAAGAGTGTTGGCGTAATTGGTGGAAATGCTTTTCATAAAGGATTTTTAGCATCCTACAAGAAATTGGATTTTGGCGAAATACAATATACGAGATATTTCATTTTTTTCCTTCTTTATGATGAATGCATGATATTCTGACCTAAAGAAAGCATATTAATGAATCTCGTTAAATAGCTTAGAATTGTTTTCAATACGAGAAGAAAATACGAAAGTAAAGAATTCTACGACGCTCCATTTTAAAGTGTGAAACATTTTTCTTGACTGATGTATAAAAATAACTGAGTAAATGATTTATATATTTTATTTAGTTAAATGATAAAACGTAGTTTTTAGCGATTTTTATCCAATTAAATAATTATATGTACAAATAAACTGCCATTTGCAAATCTAAATACGGAAAGACAAGTCAGACAAATAAAAATATAAGTCAGACATATCGATTTTGTTATCAAAATTAAAGGAGAAATAGAAATTCTATACTGTAGGTTATTTTATTCTTTAATTAGGCATTCAATGTGTATTTATTAATGAGCTGTATTATAAAACTTACGCTTATAAATCATTCATTAAATTTAGAATTCGATTTATTTTAGTACAAGTATTATAAAGAAATTCATGTTGAATTCTTTAATTATGTTTCCAACATGTAAAAAAATCCACTCATTTATATTTGATATCTCTCCACAAAAATTTTATATCTATAAACGTATATTTTAAATATTAGGATCTTTGATAATTGAATTTAAAAGTTTAACAAATGATTCTGTAGACTTTTTAATCCTCAGGTGTCATCTAGTTGGTTTATTGGTTATTGCTTTATGGCGTAAATGTCAGATTAGGCCATGATGCTCCAAACATTGGAGTTGGATGCATGCACTGATTGTATATTTTATACTTAAGTATTATAGAATGTTTTAGGAGTAAATAATTACTATTATAAATCAATATTTTTGCAAATGTGTCTTTCAGTTATTTTCAAAATAATGCAACTATATCAATGATATATTGGAACAAGAAAAAAAAACCGAATTTCAGTGGTCCTCCAGGAATCGGCGAACTTTCAAGTAATTTACTGGTAATTGAATTTTAATATATTTTATAAAATTCAATTTGAAAGCATGATTGGGAACACTCTACATTAAAATGTCCAAAGTAATTAATCAGTTAGAAAAGTTTTCTTATTATAGTTGTAAGAAGTTCGAAATTTGAAATCTATTTTATAGAGCAACACAGTTCTACAAGCAGGACTATAATCAATTGAAATAAAATAAGAAATTGTTCCAGTCTTAAGCAAATGTTAGGTATGAATATTAGTTTACTTGAGGTTGCACAGAATAAATACAATGAAACATTTCAACTTCTTAAACAGATCAGAATATATTCATCACCACATTATTCCTTCTTCGGCTATTACCTTTCAAAACCTCTTGCCTTGGAAAACGTAGAAGTCCTGTTTTGATCATTACATAAGGTTTGGTGAGATGTATTATTATAAAATTTTATGACACCAGCTAGTTCTTATAATATAATTAAATTTATTGCATGTGACATGATTTCTGCATAACCTTATTGCTAAACACTTAAAAGAGGTAAAGAGGTACTTTTAGATTATCAGTTAATCAATAACAAAATTAATGTGTGAGGGTTTGGGTATATTCACTGGTTCGTGTCTCAGTTCAGACTGCTTCGTGACAGCTCACACCACACTGTTGAGCAGCTCATACTGGTAATGCGGGTTGTCCGTCCTTGGTTGGTGTGGAATGCTTGCATTTGCCACAATAGCTCATAAATTGCAACTCGCTTCGTTGCAAAAGTTAATAGGTTTCTTCGCCAGAGCTGCATAAAAGTCGTGATTAAAAACAGCCGATAATTAGGAAAAGTAAAAATTCGTCCGATATTGGAAGGTTAAAAGACAAAAAAAAGTTTCGGAGATTTGTATATCTAAAACATAATAAAAGATAAGCAAAATATTAAAGACATACTCCTTTTATTGAAATGATGACAAAAACTCAAACTTACTTACAAGGGAAGGACACGACTCGGGAAATTCAGTTCGGGATGGGACTTGGTTTATTATTAGCAAACCCTTAGGGTGTTCCTCCATTAAAATACTAAAGCGCAATGGCCAGCCAATTAGGAGAAAATGGCCCTCAAACCTTTGACATAGCTTATATACCCAGTAAGTTGTCACCGTTGTTGAAACGCGAATAGCATCGTGCAAACCTTTCGCCCAGGGTTCGATCCCGCCTCCATTTTTTTGAAAATATTTTTTTTAATTAATATTTATTTCAATTAAAAATTTATAAACATCTTTTATTAAAACATTAATAATTTTCAAACAGTTAAATAATTATAAAACAGCTTTAATGATGTTAAATAATAAGTATAATTACTATTATCATTATATGTCATTAAAATTTTTGAATGATTTCATTCAAGTCATTAAAAAATTTCTGTTTTGTGGAAAGCTTCTTTACGGAACCAGTTTTGACCGAAAAAGAGAGAGCAGCAGTTAAACTTTTGAATACAGCGAAAGACGGTCCATAATCTGAAGTTTATTTCTCATTAGGTCTTTAAAATAAACGTACACCATTTATTAATTATGCAATATTCCAAAATATTCTTTTATTTCTAATATTTTTATGAGATGTTCTTGTATGCACATAAAAATTAATAAATGTCGGAAAATTTCAGAAATTTACAAATAAAAAAATCTTCATGAAATTCTTTTACACTGAGAGAACTATTATAATTATCTAATGAGAGCAATTATAAATATTGCTTATTTATCACCATTAAATTTGTATTTATAATTCATTATTGTTACTTTTTTGTAAATAATTTTTGAAATTAATAATTTCAAATTAAATTAACAATTTCTAAATATTTAATTTAAAATATTAATTATTTGATTGAAAAATAACTGCTTATTTAAATGATCCTTGAATTAAAGTTATAGTAAAATTTTTAAACAGTTAAATCATTATAAATACATTCTTTCCCGACCAAAACTTATTCCGTAAGGCTAGATAGGAAATTTTGCAATTTCTTTAACGGAATCATTCAAAAGTTTTAATGACATATAATGATAATAATAATTATACTTATTATTTAACTTTATTAAAGCTGTTTTTATGAATATTTAACTGTTTAAAAATTAAATTATGACTATGATTGATATATCACATGAATAAAAAAATTTTTAATGCTTAAAATTTATTAATATTTTAACGGAAGATGTTTATAAATTTATAATTTAATTAAATATTAATTTAAAAAATCTTTTCAATAAAGAAAATGGAGGCGAGATAGAACCCTGGACAAAAATTTTGCACGGCGGTATTATACCGGCCATGCTACTCGAGCTTCAACAATGGTGATAACTTACTGGTATATAAGCTATGCCGAAAGTTTGAAAGTTTGAGGGCCATTTTCTCCCAATTGGCTGGCCATTGCGCTTTAGCATTTTAATGGATGAACACCCTAAAGGAATACTATTAATAAACCATGTCTCATCCCAAACTGAATTTTCCAAGTCGTGCCCTCCCCTTGTTAGTGTCTTTTCATTAACATTTATACCCGATAAACTGCATTTTAGTGCATCCAGTATTAAATAAAGATTTTAATTTAAGATAAATAGAAAAATTTAATGCTACAAGCCATTATATGTACGATGAAAAAATAACAATTATTGGGATTTTTATTTCCTTACATTTCCATGGTAGCACTCCTAGTATCTATGCTATATTAATTACATAATTACTGACTAATCTCTACGTAATTAAAATTAAGAAGGCTTGAATCAAGTTTCCAAACAGTGTTCATGCATTACCAGCTCATTATCTTCAATCTTAATCCTCTAACCTCAGGCGATTTTTCACTTTTTCTGTATAAAATCCCAAATTATATTAAATTCTGACGAATAAGTTCTAGGAAGAGAAATGCTTTTGATATGTGCAATGCCTGTTACTGTACCATCGAAAACTGAACTACAAGAAAAAAATCAGACGAGACTTCTTCGTTGCTGAGGGTTACGAGAACGGACTATTTTTAAAGTCAACACTTTCAATTTTTGAAGTTACAAATTCGGTAAGAAATGTTACGAACGAGGGATTTGGCATCAAAACAACGCCTAAATATCTTACTTAACGTTATTTTTAAAAAATAACGTTAACGTTAATGCTTATTTAAAAATTAGTTGATATAAATATTTTTACATCTTGAAGATTCGGTTGCCCAGGCTCTTAATTTATACACTTTTGAAATTCAAAGATAGATAATTTCAAATTATAAGATTTTCACATTACAGTAACATTTCCGTAAGAAATGTTACTGTAATGTGAAAAAGTAATGTAAGTAACATTTCCGTAAGAAATGTCAAGAATGAGGTATTTGGCATCAAAATAGCGACTCAATATTTTAGATATTGAGTAAAAAGTATGTTAAGTTTTGTTAGATTGCAAATATTGCATCAACATCATTTTTCGGTTTTGTCAGTATTTTTAATTAACTTAATTTAATTCTTCGCCACTAAAGTTTCTTTCTTCTCTTATGGCAACTTTGGCAAATTTTGAAATTCAAACGATAATTTTAGCCGTTTCATTTAATTTCTAAATTTTACTTAATTATTTGCTTTGTTTTCAATTTAATTATTATTTTTCTTAACTTTTGTTGTTGTTTCCATTAAGGTTTCAACTTTTTTAATTTTTTAATTCAAATTTTGCTACGGGACTATTTACTCGCCATCTTGTTGCGGATGAATTTAGATGTCATTGGGTTTTGGCGTTCTTGATTGGAGGTGTTTTTTCCGTTATGAAAGCAGATTCCTTTGTCTTTTTCTTTTGAATATTCTGAAGGGATAGCACGCATCCTGGAAGCTCCGAGACCGTTGGGATTTATTCCTTCGGTTCTCGTCCTCTCAGGCATGCAAGCAGTAGATTAAATCTGTTGATTAAAAAATCTACAAAAGATCTAAAATGTTGAATTAAATAAGAAATCAACAGGCGGCTTATGTTTGAACTGAACATCCTTTCATTATCTTGGACTATTCAAGTTCATGCTGGACTGAAGCCTTTTTTCTTGCGTCTGGAATGGTGATATATTATTAAGTGCTCTTCATTTTGCGAACAGCAGTGATGACTTACAAAAAGTTGAAAGTAGTGTGATCGTGATGGAAATGACTGTTTTGTGCGAGTGTTACCATCTGCAACGATTCTGTTGTTTGTGAACGAGAGACGCCACTTGTGTAACAAATAAGGTGAGCAAGAAAGATTTCCAAAATCAACTACACATCGATCGGGGAAAACTAAAATTTTTCCATGCTAATATTGGCCGCAAGTGATGTTGCAAAACCAAGAAATGCCTTGCTTCAACTGATTTAAATCCGTTATGTGGCACGATACATAGTGCGCGAAAGTTCAAATCAATGAAAGGTTCATTTTTCAATGCATATAAAGATTATTGATTGTGAGACTACTAATCTCTCACTCCTTATATTCGTATATCAAAAATAGCCGTTATGAGAGTGTTTCCTTTTTGCATTTACAAATTTGGTAAAGAATAGATAACTGTGTTTTATTTATATATTTTCTGTTTTATAGTTGTGAATTTTCATATATTTGATGTTGTGTGCATCAGCAGTAAAATTTGCAAAATTTTTTATTCATATCTTAAAAGTGTTGGCAGTTTATTATCCATAAATTGTTAATAACAATATTTGAATTTTAATAAATTTGTTTTTCTTCAATTGATATAGCGCAATGTATTACCACTATATGCAAATTGACTTTTAATTAAGTAGCTAGGGTTTTCAGGTCAGCAAAGGTAGGTGATTTTATCAGTATTGCTAGAATTTCTTATTATCGTGTTAAATATTTCAGTACCCAGAATTAATTAATTGTTCAATATATATTTTAATTTAAACTTTATTTTGGGCATCTACCTTGCTTTAACGATTTAATATAATCCTAGCTACCCCATCCAATATATTTTAGTGCCGCCATTACAAGTTTTATGTTATTTATCTATAAATTATTTTTAAAAGTATTTAAAAATAATTTATAAATAATTAATCGATATAACTATTTTTACATTTGGAGGTTTCAGTCGCCCAGACTCTTCATTTATACTCTTTTGAAATTAAAAGATAAATATCTTAAATTGCAAGATTTCTGCAGCTGATATCTGACAATCCTAGTGTTCAGTCTGAATTTTTTTCTGCCTTTAAACATTTGAGGAGGAGAATTATTGCGAAGTAGATCAATTCTTATTTATCTTTAAGAAGTGTATAATAGAGCATAAACAGGGAAGGGTAAAATTAAAGTTTATCTGTTCAAAGAAAAGTAGTTAAGATACCATTGGTTATAAGAACTAGAAATCTCTGTGATATGCACTTAAGGAAGTAGGGAAACCAAAGACGTAAGGAAAAATGTGAAAAAGAAAATTAAGAATAATATAAGCATCAAACAAAAAGAACATTTTTGCCTTAGAACTATTTATCTCATAATAATTGGTTAATGTACATGCATATTTGTTATATTATTTCAGAATTGTTAATATTTTTTGCACTATACAACAGTAACTATTCGTAATTAATATACTACATCATGACTGTAACTGAATTATTATACAGCATCGATTGAAGCATATTTTCTCAGTTAATGCGTTTGCTTATTCGCATATTATACTTTACGAGTTAATTCTAATAAAGTTTTGTGTAATTGATTTTTTGTTTATTTCATTTGTTCATTGTGAAATAATGAATTAAATTTCTATTCTGTAAAGTTTTTTTAAAAGCAATAATTTGTCTGTTCTGCTGAAACTCTATTTAGCGCTTTTGTTGATAAATTTGTAATTTGAAAAATAAAAATTAGGGATAGATAAAATTACACTTCTTTGTTGAAGGATCTGCGTCTTAAAAAATAAGACTGTAGATATGATAAACATCTTATTTCCGTGCATCATTTTTTCACACTTAACACTTAAGATATTAATAATTTCGTTCTTTAGAAATTTAGAGAAAATACATGCTACACAATGCGAAGTTCTTTATTGTTATTAGTGCATTTTAATCTTGATTTGCATTTTAGAAATGGAAAGCTTCGGCTACTGGTTAACAAATTCTCACATAAATAATTAATTTCTAAAGATATTATAGAATACGTATCTCATAAATAATTTTAAGGAAATTTAGAAAAGTAACCCTTGTGAGTTTTTTACTCAGTATTGTTGCACCAGTGTTTTGTAAGTAGAAAAATGCCCAAGACTTATCGTTTTTTAGCAAGCACCAGACTGTTTACATGCTGATAACTCAATTTATATTCCGAAGCCATTGAAATTCAAAACACCATTAAATTATTCCTAGCCTTCTTTTTTTATGCAAAATGATCCATAAAAAAGTCTCGTGAACTTCTTCTTTTTCATGCACCATTAAACAGATTCAAGATAACTTGAAAGTAATTAAAATAAATTTTCGTCTTTCTCCAAGAACAAAAATTCAAAGTAAGTTTCAAGGACTTGGTCTTTTAGTGAGTCCGAAAACCCAACAGATGGTCTCCAAGTTTGCATAATGAAACTGGAAAAGTCTTCTTTTATGTATTCTCTCGTATAGCGTGACTTGGAAAAGGGTTCTTGGTCGCAGCACTTTCAAAGTTTCCGGCATCTTCTTCACAAGATGTCGTGACCCGGAATCTTCATTCGTTTATAACATTGGGCACTTGCTAGTGACTCATCACGCTATCCAATGAGCCCTTATCTGACTGATAGCTCTTGTTTACTGCCCAAAGATCGGATATTATTTTGAAACATGCTCAATAATACAAAGGGAGCTTTGTCATTGCATGGCATAAGGAAAATACTACAACTCAAAACACGATTACAGATTGCCGATAGTATTTGAAAATGTTCTGCTTATTTCTTGGAAATAAGTTGAGGATTAGTCTAAAGCAACAGTTCTTTGACTATAAGTCGTCAAATACTTTCTTCTCTCAGATTGTTCGAAAAGTCTTCAAGTAAGTTGTACTAACGTATAAAATATAATTTACTACTGTTTCATCCCATCTCAATCATCTGTAATTTTTCCATGTCATTTTATTCTGAGTGAGATATATATTTATATATTTTTAACGGTAGCATTTAGTTTATATTTTATAATCAAGAAACTTTGTATCCATTGTGTGTATTTTGATATCACCTTTCCTTTGTATTTTCTTTATTTTCAATAATTTTTTCTGCGTATGCCCATTCAGCTGAAAGGAACCTTCACGGTTCCAAGTTCGGGCGTGTACTGAGACCAAAAGTAAAAAAGTAAAGTTGTTTTAAAAAGCACTAATGTAAAAATGAGTGTCGAGTAGAAGAAAGATTAAGAAGCCGTTCTTAATTTCAGAAGTTTTTAGTTATTATTCATTAAAGGTAGAGGTTTTATATTTTTAAATTATTCACATGCGTAATGGCGAATTTATATTTCAACTATAAACACACCTGCGCACAATGTTCTACGACGTTTAATATGTACAGTAAAATAAGTTCTTATGAAATAGAAATAAATATATAATTCAACGTATTATTATGGATGCGATACATATTATTCTACAAATTAAATTTTAAAAAGAGTTCTAAGTCATCACTTCGTACACTTTTACTTAACTTGACATGGTTCATGTTTGTAAAGATAGAGTTTCGTAACCAATTTTTCATTCACTTTCTGATGTCCAAATATTTTGGAATTTTGTATACACTTCGATGACCCCAAGGATAATACAATGTTTTGATATTTTCGAAACATAATTTAATTAAATTTTGATTCCACACGAGAGGCGCCACCTAGTAAACAAATTGAGAAAAATTGGTTTCACAATTCCATATTATTTATATAATGAAAATCTGTGTTAAAGATAGAAAAAGTAGGAAATGATTGAAAAATAATCCTTTTCAATATATTAATAAAGATTATGTTTAAAAAAACTGTTTTTGTTAAATATATTTCCTTTAAAATATCTTGGAAAAAAAACCGAAGTTCCTAAAATTGATTATCAATTAAAAAAATCAGCAGATGACAAGATATTGTGGGTTTTAATATAATAATCCATTTAACTGTAAGTTCATATTGTTGTTTACAAGTAAATTTTCTTTTAAAATATATTAGCATAAAAATGCGTCTAAAATAGAAATATTTTAGGATTTTTATAATTTTATCCAAATGAATTTAAAAGAACAAAAATTGAAAGAAACGATAATTTATTTCAGTTTGTGCTTTTGATTTGCAATAAATGAAAAAACCCTGAAAATGGCATTCAAAATTTGAATAAAAACATCAGCTTCATTAATTCAAAAATAATATTTTTACGAGATCCAATTCATGTTCGACAGTCTTTAAGTATTCATCTTCATCAAATTCCACTCACGTTAAATTTATTCAACCGCCTGGAAAAAACTCAATGCCTTTTTAAAATTCCATTATGAAAATTCAAAAGAAGAAAGATAAATGAGCGAAAGAACAACAAGGAAACAAACATGTTTTCGCAACCCAATAATCCATTAAGTGAAAGTCAAAAACATTGTGCTTTCTGTTGTAAACGAAATTAATATGTCTGCGTCTCGAAATTCACATTCACTAATATTAGAATTACTTTGATTTTACACCCAATAACTTTTTTTCTCAAATTTTTGCTGTCATAAAGCTAAAAACATCTGAAAGTGTGCTTATTTTTACAAAACACAAGAACTGTTTCGATGAGGCAAAAATTTCGATATAAAAAAACTGCACATGACTGGATTTATGGTTTCAAAATTACAGCCCAATAATTATTTAGATGTTTTATTCATAATAATTAGTCATTTTTAAGACTTCTATACGAACAAGTGATGGCGATTTCTTTTGTAAAATAAATTCAACAGCAATTGTTGTATTAATTTCGATCTCAAACGAAGTTCTTTTTCCAATTTTTACCGTGTCATAAACATAATTCTTTAGAGTGATTAACATTGTCCATAAAACACTTCAGATATAAAATACTTTACACTTTAGTTCAACAATTTAGATATGAAATACTTTAGCCTTTTAATTTTCCATAGAACAAATTATCAAATAACTAGAATTCTAATAATTATTTAATGGTATATTTTACTATAATGTCTTTATGTTTGTTTCAAATGGCTGCGTATTTTAAAATTTTAAGAGGTCTAGCACTGCAAAAGGCAAAGATAATGGGCATTTATTAACTAAGTTGCTATCTGTTGAATACATCTGCTTTTATTTTACGTCAAATAATTTTTTTCTCAAACTTTTGTAGAATCATGCAGTTAAGAAAATTATCGAATGGCTCTTTCTTGTTTGCAAACAAGTAGTTCTTTTAAGACCTGTTTTGATGGGACAAAAATTCTAGCTCCTTCGATCTTTCCGTAGAAATTATTAGCAAACCACTAGAAGTCGTCTCGTACTAATTTAATAACACATTTGATTATTACATTTTTGTATTTTTTCACATGGAAAGGGAGTTTTGACAATGAAGGCTTCTTGCTCAAACGGGGGAAAGTTGATGGCTGTTTGTACTACTCAACTTGTTATATGGTAGTCCATGTTGCAAAGGAATATGAAAAATTTCCTTAAAGATAATCCAATCGCAGTTGATTTCTGATGAAATTCGCATTTGCCTGCCAATTTCCAAAGCGATGCTAGCTAGCAAGTATGGAGGAATTCGAAACTATGAAGTTCTTTTCTAAGTCAATGTAAGTGTTTTATCTGTTCGAAGATGTTACAAATAAGTTTTAATGAAGACAATCTTCTGCTTAGGTGCAAGAAATGCTTTATTCATTTTTAGAATTTTGAATACTGGTTTAAAAAAGCATATAAATTTTGACTACATGGCATATTTCATTATGAAAAAGCTCGATCCATCTATTTTTAAAGATTACAACTGTTTGAAGTACTCAGAAAGTCAATTACATTTTTCGAGATTTGTGTGGCTTTGAATAAATAAATTTGCTAACTATTTTCACTACATTAATTGCATAGTCCATCCCTAATTTTTCTTTTTGGACATTGATTCTCATTTTATATTAAACCCTCTTGATGCTATTATTATAATATCCTCTTGAATCTAAAAATATCCTTAGTTTAATTCTATAATATACCAAATGTTTACTTTCTTGTATACGAAGTATACAAAGAGAAAGTATTGTAATCGTCAAAACTTCCGAATTTGAGATTTTGATGAATCTCCACGTTTTAGACCTCCCTGAGTCTGAAAAACACAATTTTGAAATAATGTCTATCTGTGTGTCCGTGTTTTCTCAAGCATTTACAATAAACAATGTACTAAAAATGCTTAATACCTAGAATCAAGCAGAAATAAAAATTTCGTTTAAAAACAAGAAAGGCTCAGTTCGGGTCCGCTCTGTAGATTTTTCGTGGAAACATCGGGATTAATCATAAAAAAAGTGTTTTGTATTAATATGTAATTTAATTTTCAATCTCTTTAATACAATATTTACACATAGTAGTATAATGGTTACAGAATAGATAAATCACAAGTTTATCGCATGTAGCAAGGGTCTGTGGAGAGCCCAAATTTGCTATTCGGGTCATGCAGTTCAATAAGGGACAGCGGCAGGGCGGGTGTATCTCTTTTATGTTATAACATATGAGTCAGTTACTCATCTTATCTATTTTAAAAAGACACATGAAAATGCAGAGATATTACTGGAAAAATCAAATTACTATGCCAATTTGCGGGTAGGTTATACCAAGTATTTTTGCTATTTTTGAGAATGGGATAGTGGAGATAGAAAGAATTACTGGGGAACACAAGAATGACCTTAAAGAAACAAAGACACCAGAGTCTAATTTTTAATTTTTATGCTCTATAAACTGTTTAAGCGATAAGACAAGCAATTAACAATTGTATTCCTGTTATTTGTCTATTATATTATTCATGTACATTGCAGACTTTTAGATTTTGAAAAATTAATGTAATTTGTAAGGCAAAATTATATTTTATATGAAACCTGATCTTATACAGAAAAATGAAATTTTTATCTGTTATAGATATGTTTGGAATTTAATAAACTTTCCGCGTTCTTTGCAGCTTAACGTGATTTAGTTATTTGTCGTACTTTCAGCGCAGTCTGAAGACATTCTTACTAAAACTAATAATTACAAATTTATGATTCGAAATTTATAATTTAAAGAATATCTTTGTTGAATTACAATGGAAGTGATCGTATATTTTCAAACTTTCAAAAGATCTAGTTGTCAGAATATGTGTATAGTAATTAAAATTTTGGTTCCATTCGATTATAAATTTCATAACAGATTTTCATTTTGTTCAACTGAATCAGCTGCTCATTTCAAGTAAACATTTTAATAAATTTTGATGTTCGATGAATGATAGTTTTATATTTTTGATTATCTTTATCATTTTTACCTGTGAATGAATACTTGGATAATGCATTTAAGCTACTGTGACAACTTTATGTAATTACCAATAGAGTATCATTAAAGGCTTTGTATGTCTTAATTATTGAAAATTAAAAGTTTTGCATGATTCAGGAAGAAAATTGCACATTTCATAAAACATCAACATATCGGTTTGAAACTGAACTGAATTCCAGAAAAATTAATTGCCTGATATTTTTTGCCTCCCCTTTGCCCGAAATTTTTATTTAATACTGAGTTTTTAAATATTAAGACTGAATCATTTGCTTATTTCAAGCAACGATTTTCATAAATTTTGATGTATAATAAATGATTTTTCTATTGATGATAATAAATATTGATCTAGACAAAATCACTATTTATTTTACAACACCATGCCTCAGTTCCCCTTTTTCATTTTGGAATATAATAAACCATTTAGTGAGGGGTAATAATTTCATTCTGCTTTGTATTCAGTTCTAATTTTAAATTAGAGTAAACCAACTTGTATTGATGCTGGGAGTCCTGAATTGATACTGAGCCTACAAATTCCAAAGGTATTGCGAATAAAAGGGACCACAATAGAATTAGAGACTAGAAAAATCATCCTGACGTTTATTTACTTCAAAGAAACTGAAACTTAAAACTAAGGGACAAAGAATGTTACTTACTGTTAAATCACTAGAGATGTAGACTTAAGTACTTCTCTCGACCAAGACTTCCAAGCAATACTTTCTGAAGTTAATCGGTGACAGTACTCTGTCTCCTAACAAACACCAAGCAGTATGAGCTGAAAGAACAAAAGAAAAGGACTATAATTGTTTCCAAGTCTAAAACTTTGATTTCTTCTTTTTTAAAAAACCAATACATTCCTCTTACTTTAGTAAGTTAGCCTAGTAAAAAAAAAATTAGAAAAAAATCCTATATATTTCTGATTTCTTAGTAAGTTAATAAGAAAATCTGGATGTCATTGAATCATTATCTAAGATCTAAAAACAAAAAATGAAGATATTCCTTCCTATTATGACCATTTCCATTCTGAATCGTTGTGCAAAGAAAATCAACATTTCTGTCTTTTGGGGTATTTACACTGGCATACAAAAGTTAAGGAACATTTCGTAAAATGCAAGAAATTTGTAATTAATGCGAAAACTATGTTTCAAAATCAGTTCTGGAGAATTGTGAGACATTCAATAGAGTATCATATACATATTACAGTGAAGATTCGGTTACGAAGGCAATTAGGGGGACCACCAGAAAGGTATGAACGCGAAAATGGAGTTTCACCCAACCTGTTTCACAGAAAGCTGATAACGAGATGAAACTTTTATCAATGGTTATGGTTTAATGCGCATAATATTTACATGCATTTTCGTAAGCATAGCACAAATATTCGGGAAGATATAAATGTTTCTTTAAAAAATCACAAATTTTTTCCGCAGGTGTTTTGCTTATAACATGCAGAGTTTTCATTCAAATTATTCGACATTTCAGAACACCTGACTATATGTTACAGAAGTATTGTATTAAACTTTGAAGTAAATATGTTAAATATTACAGGAAATATGAGTGTTTGTACTAAATAATTTTTTACTGGGCATGTGAGAGACGCAGCGGAATTTTTCTTTCATAACTTCACAGCCAGATATATAGAGCAACTCTAACAAACATTCCAGTTGAATCCCATTAAAATTCAGAAAGCTATCGGCATTTGAGTGAGGTGAATTTCAATTTCTCTTTAAGGGAAGCTAAATGATGAGGGTTCTTGCACAAACTCATATTTTTAAACTTTAATCTTCGAACGGTATTCGAGAAAATGCAATTTAAATAATGTATTTAATTTATATGTGTTCATGGTATTTAGGATATTCTATTTTACTAAAATTCAACACACACACACACACACAACACACACACACACACACACAATGTTACTGTTTGAAGATTCAAATTTAAAAAATATCAGTTTGTACAAGAACCCTCATCATTTAGCTTCTCTTAAAGAGAAATTAAATTTCACCTCACTGAAATGCCGACAGCTTTCTGAAGTTTAATGGGATTCAACTGGAATTTTTTTAAAAGTTACTCTATATATCTGGCTTTGAAGTTATGAAAGAAAAATTCCGCTGCGTCTCGCACATGCTCAGTAAAAAATTATTTAATGCAAACACTCATACTTCAAAGTTTAACCCTCTAAGCGTTTTGCACGTATTTTTCCGTTTCTCATACAGAGTTCAAAAACAGATATTTCATGTTTATATGTATAATTTATTAAACTACCATGGATAAAATATTCTTAAAATTTCAGAGTTTTGATTAAACTCAAAAAAGATCGAATTATTCACTTTAAAAGCAATTTTTAAGACTTTAAAGCTAGAACATCAAAATAGCAAACCGCTAATACAATACTTCTGTAACATATAGTCAGGTGTTCTGAAATGTCGAATAATTTGAATGAAAACTCTGCATGTTATAAGCAAAACACATGCGGACAAATTTGGGATTTTTTAAAGAAACATTTATATCTTCCCGAATATTTGTGCTATAATTACGAAAATGCATGTAAATATTATGCACATTAAACCATAACCATTGATAAAAGTCACATCTCGTTATCAGCTTTATGTGAAACAGGATGGGTGAAACTCCATTTTCGCCTTCATACCTTTCTGGTGGTCCCCCTAATTGCCCTCGTGACCGAATCTTCACTGTAAAATGTATATTGTACTCTATTGAATGTCACACAATTCTCCAGAACTGATTTCGAAACATAGTTTTCGTATTAATTGCAAATTTCTCGCATTTTACGAAATATTCCTTAACTTTTGTATGCCAGTGTATTTGAAATATTTTTTCCATATCATTTGACCACAAAGTTCTTCTTGTGGTTCCTTGACTTTCATTTCTTATCTCTATTTACTAATATTTGTAACTTCTTTGCTTGATTATTCAACCTTTATTTTTTAAACACATTCTTTATCCTTGTACTTATTTCATGTACTTTTTTTGTCAATATGCATGCCACTAAAAGTTTGTAAATTTTTCTTATTTCTCTATAAGATTTGCTTACGACCAAGTCTTTTATTATACTTGTTAGCTCATAAAGTATGTTTTTATGATCCTAAAAAATATCGTCAAAATTATGAAATACACTGTATTATATCTTGTCCGATTAACATATTTTATCATTGAAAACGGACCTCTTGAAAGGCTAACATAATAATCCTTTTTGAATCGCTGATATAAAATCCGATGTTCTCTTTTATCTCTTTTGTCTTTCAAGTGTCATTAACTTAGTAGAACTTTATAAATCAATGCTTTTGAATAATGTTTCCGTCATAATTGGCATCAGATATTATTTTTTAAAAATATTATAAATGCTTAACATGAACAAATTAAAATATTCTAAATAGACATATCGTTAAATGGTTGGTTAGTTAATTACAGAAGATAGATAGATATTTATCTACAAGGATTTTAAAGTTTCTAAGAACAGTTCAATTAATTTTATGAGTTTTCATGAAGTCAATAAAAGGAAATAAATTTTTTCCTAACAAATTAATTAAACTGACCTATGTAGAAGCGTGACGCACTCTTTACATTTCATCCCTTTCTGTCATATTGATATTATAATCCAAATATGCTCTCCACGGTAAATCAAGTCAAAACTGTTCAATATGAAAAAGGATCAGGTAGTTAATAAATAATGAAAATGTTAAATCTTTGTTAAAGAACATTTTCCTACCGTGCAGTGTCTTTTTATAAATTATGAAACAAATTATTAATTTAAATTTTACAATTTTTACAGCAAGTCAAAAACATCAACCTATCATATTCAACTAAATCATAATATGTAACTTAAAATACTTAAAATTCCAATTCCTATAGAATTGTGACTCATTTTATGCTGTATTAACTTTAAGGAATCAATACATATTTTTGTTTTTTATGCTCGAAATTCAGCTTCTTAACTAGCGTATAATTTATGATTCTTATGTCATTTTTTTCTTTCAATATTTTAGCTAGTTACGTATGTAATCTGCACTTATTTTACATAGTTTTAAAACTCGCTGTTTAAATGTCGTCCAGAAACTTATGCATTTTCCAAAAAATAATATTAATGCTCACTATGAAAATATTTTTGAAATATTCACTGTGTATGCAAACATCAATCATCTATGTTTATGAAAGTAAAAATATCGGTCTCAATTGATGAAAGTGGGTTTGATTATTAGAATATTTGAGCCAAATAACAATTTTCGGAACATTAAAAAAAATATCATTAGTCTCTTAACCCTTTCGACCCGACTTTTGCATGATTAAAATTTAACTATGAAAAGTAGTTAAATTTAATGTTGACTATGTATACTACGAGTTTAAAGTTTATCGCTTTTCACGTTTTCTGGAACCTGTGACAATTGTATAGTCGTCTGGGACTATTCCAGTAAAACATCTGTAAAACTTTCTTTCCTGCCATAAGATTAACATGTCAGGGAAAAAACTTTATAGCTTAGTAACCATAATCTTGTTATGAAGACGACCAAAACATAAGTGCCCCATTCGCAATCTGGGAGTGTTTCCAAGTTTCTTTAATCATAATTTTATTCCTAATTCCTTAAGAACAGTGAAAACATAAAAAAACCATGTAAAATGGGATTTATTTACCAACAGGGAATAAAGTCTAATCTCCGGAACGTATATGCTCATTAGGGCCGAATGGGTTAAACTTCAAGACAAAATTTTGCCGTGTTCCAAGACAGGGAAATAATTTAGAAACTCAAATATTAATTAATAATAAATTTAAAAAAACATGCCTTATAAATTGCCACTGCACTAAATTCTGTTGAAATTGTCTAGTCAAGATAATTAATTATCTTCTGATAACTTGAAAATAGGTTTTACTTTCAAATGTAGACGCATCTGAAACAAGAAGACAATGCAAAAACGTTTCGCATTCCCTGTATAATTTTTGGTAATCTCATGAAGAGTCGTGACCCCCCAGTTTAACCATTTAAGGGCCATTTTTCTAGTAGTGATGTAATAAAATAACTTTAAGATTAATTTAAGAAAATAAATTCATTTAGCTTATTGAATGACATTAATTTTTTGTTAATTAATTTTAATAATTAATTATCTTGTAAAGATACTTCATTATAGTTTGAGAGAAAAAATTGGAACATCTAGGTTTTTGTTTCATCGGAAAATTTAGCGACAACTTTAGCCAACCTTTAAAATTTCATTTAAAATTCTGGTGGGAAGTATACATTCCACAGCCTTAGAAAGTGTTAAAAAGCATTATGTTAAAAAGTTTGAGGATTCTATTTTCATAAGTTAATCATTTTAATTTCGGAAATTTCATCTGAAGTTTAAACGGGATCTTCGTCTAATGCTTTGTAAACTCAGAAAGAGTAATTTCACTTCACGTCAAAAGGGATGTGGAAACACAAGAAAAGTTTTTATTATTCAAGATGAGGCAGATTTTATTTCACCTCTTGAAATAACTTCAGTCTTGAAATAATTAGAATTATAAGAATGCTTAAAACTATTTATAATTTTTAAGGCTTTTATAAATAATATCTAGACCATTTGAAGGATACATTCTCATTAAATTAATCTTCCGAATTTCACTGCCGTAGATTTCTGCTGAAATTTTAACACGATGTTGATTCTATTACGTGGTGAAATCACAGAAATAATAATTTTATTTAAAGTCGAATGACTTGCAAAAAGTCAGGCAAGATTGTTCTTTATCTAAGATAGGGCAGATTTTATTAAACCTCTTACACCGTTTAGAAAAACAGGCCGAGAGCATCAACTTCACTGAATTTTAAATGTGACTCAATGTGTTCTTTCGTTGAAAAGCGAAATGCTATTTTTTAAAAAGATAAGTTGTAGAATTTTTATTTTTGGTCAAGAGCAGGAAAATTTTTCATCATGAAGGAATGTCTCGAAGAAGGAAATATTTAGTCTGAATGCGAAGTACTAGACGATGTTATCAATATTTTAATTTTAAAATATTTTCCTTCTTTTACTTGCTCAATTTATGATTAAATGAAAGTAATTCTCAAGTATTTTTAGCGAAACCATTAAGAGAGTATATTCCAGGAACTCAATCTCATAAATAATTAAACATCATTTTTAATTCTACTTAAAATATTTAAAGGAGAAAAATTTGAGGAATGCATTTCCTATGCCTTCGAACAACAGGATCTAATATAAAACTCATTATGCTCAATAAAGTCTTAATTGCTAATTTTAATGGTCTTTATATAGCAATATTTCGTATCTTTGGGATGTTGCGCGTGTGTTAAAAGTTGCAAATATATATATTAGACGTTAAAACATAATTTCTTTTATGTAGATATTTTAAGTAAAGAAAATTCCACTTTTCAGACAGCTTTGTAATAGTTCGCTAAAAGCATTCGGTTCTGGTATTAATTTCGCAGTTAAAATTATAGAGTGCTAACCGTGAGCAAATGAATTGATTCCGAGCTAGGAAGACTCATTTACATCTGAAAAGATCGCAAAATGCTTAACTATGAAACAGTGAGATGTTCCTAATTAGATTACTTCGCAATAACGACTAATACACAATGGTGCCAGTGAATTTCTGTATAATTAAATTTGTGATTCTTGGGAGAAAGATATTTGCTTCTTCAGTGCTTAGAACTATTGGATAAAGCGTTTCTCTCAAGAGCTCGATTCATTCGGTATTTGATAAAGGAATAATTTTTAATTTGTCATCTAAGCGACTTATCGAGTAATTTTACGCCTGATAGAGAAGAAATGTTCTTTTGCATGATTAATAGGATCTTACTCAAGGAAAATTGTTTCATGACGTCCAGTTTTGAAATATTTTGGACGTTATGAATAATTAAATAATCACATGTTTAATTATGTTACGGCAGGTTCTGCCGATACATTTATAGGATAAAAAGAATAGCTCAGTATGTATAAGAATTCTTCCCAATGCTAAAAATGATGTACTTCAAATAGTAAATATTTTCAGAACATATGATGAAAAGGTGCCTAAAGGAGGATATTTTTTGCTTAGAACAGTATGACTCTTCACCTGTACATAATTGCTATCCTTCTCCGTGTTGTCTCCCCCAAATTTATGTGTATATAATTCATCGATTACTGTTCACTGGATTCCAACATTATTGTTCTCGAATCAAAAAGCAGTGTGAATGAGAGTTAATAGGGAATTTGTGTGCCAGCAGATGAAGGAAATAAAAGGCCCATCAACACCACGTTCTGCTACCATCATTTTCACCTGTGGTCTAAACTGACTTCATTTAATTTATTAGATTAAAGTCCGGCTTCGAAGGCACAAGATGGCTTTTTTTCATGGAATTCATAATTATATATCATAGCCTAAAAGCAGGGCCGTCTTAACAAATTTGAGCGCCTGGGTTAGAGTTATTTGGCGCCCCAACAGAACTGTAACTAACAATTTGAGAGCCTATGTCTCAAAGAAAATACCTACCTAATAAAATAACTGAGAAGCAAAAAAAAGAAAAAAGTCACCTGTTTTCTGGTTAACGCCTTACAATTTGCTTAATCGGAGCCTTTTCATATGAAATAATTTATAATTATTAATTAAAATAATAATTATTAAATATTTATTATTTAAAAATGTTTTATTATTATTGACATTTTTATTTTTATATATTATAAATTTTTATTTATTATCATAAATTATTAAAAATATTTAATTTTAATAAATTATATAACAATTAATATAATTATTAAATAATTTATTATAATTAAATAAATTTTTGGTTCAAATTTTAAACAAATTCAGTATAATAGATTTAACTGTGCCTTTGTTTCATTGGCGCACCTGGGCTGCAGCCCAGTTAGACCCTTGGGTAAGACGTCCCCTGCCTAAATGACTGACAACCTATGGAACAGAACCTTCTTCAAACTCAGCAACTTATCAGCGGAAGGACCCATGAATGATTTAACGTGCATCAGGTCCATATGTGCCACGGGTCCTTGATGAAATCTGGCCTTAAATTAAATACGTGACCCATTAATGTTGAAGCAGAGACTTTGCTATCACTCTTTACTTCTGAAAAAAACATCTTGATATGTTCCTGACCTTTGCAACCCGACCGACGCTTGCCCATACAAAAAATAGCTTGGCTTATTACCGAATAATAATTTGGTAGTTCATTTTTAAGAAAATAAATCAAGATGTTATAGTAATGTAGAATTTAACACCTGCATATAATTATAATATTTAAATCAGATTATACTGTTGAATATTCAGATGTGATTGGTTGGTGAACTTTGACTCTGCGTTGGTTGTACTCAATTAATGACATACTAATTTATTTTATATCTCTATTCCGTCAAACATAATTTTGTTTCGAAGAATTTTTTATATAACTTATATTTATTTAGTATTCTGGCAGTGATATCTCATTCTATTAGTTGAGAAACAGATATTTACTCAAGGCTGTGATCCCAATATCTGATACGTACAAATTAGATTATCATACGTATAAGATATTTTGCTTCATTCCATTCCCTAAAATAACTACTGATATATATGCATGTGTGTATCTGTCTGTCTGGTAAATCTTTGTTCGCACGGAAATGTTCAGAGCTTTAATTCAATATCCTTTGATTTTCTTAATGGTTTTGACTATCGCAGAGTATACACACGGATTGAATTAGGTTGCTGTCCCTATACAATGCTGTTTCAGAAAATTAGAATCACGTTATATTCCATCAAAGAATGAATGTCCCTCATCCCACTACTAATGATTATGTATAACTATTGAATGTTAAGTTAATAGATATGATAAAATTATGCAAACTACCTGATTAAGGAGCTTTTCAAATGGAAATAAATTCAAGATGATTTGAAATTCTGGACTCTTCTCTTTAACTTTTGAGTTCGTATGTTATCTTTTCTGCAGTTAAATAATGACGCAATGTAATATTTGCAGTTAGATTAAATGACCAATAATTCTTGAAAAGCAATATTTTGTAAGTTTCAACTATTTTAAATATGATTCAGAGAAGTTAATTTTGAGTCTCCTTTGGGAGCAAACTGAATCACTCAAAATCAAATTATCTAATGAAGGATTAATAGATTTGAATATAAACATATATATTTGGCATAGAATATATAATACATAACACATTTAATTAAAACGAGAATTCCCGTTTTAAAGTAAAAAGCTTTATTAGACCGTTTGATAACTGTTCCCAAGCAATGTTGTCTCTACTTGAAAAGTAAGAATATATAACATATGAAGTTGTTTTTCAAATGCAGTATTTTCTATTCACTAGTTTCAATAGAATTCTTTTTCTGTATATTGAATTACTTGAGATATAATACGGCGATTTTAAAACCCATTAACGCCCAGCTTCCTAATTTGAGGACAGTGAATAAAACGGTGTGTGAAACCGTTTTTATTTTTTGAAAAAGTTTTTGACTTTAGATTGCATTACGATGACCATTCCTACAAATTTTCATGCAGCTGCTACTGTTTATAATTTCGTGTTTTGTATGGTCGTTTTGCGATTTTTCAAGCCTCGCAGGTGCATTTGGTATTCGCGCAGCTGCATCAACTAAAAACAAGAACATCAATTAAATCTATTTTAATACTTTATGTTAACATATAATAGTAACATATATTGTAATTATGAATTTTCCTTTTCAAAAATGATGTTATATAATGCTTTCCTCAATTAAGGATGCTGGGCGTTGCAGTTAACTTTTATTCAGATATTAAGAATCATTCATTTCTTTGCATTTTGTGTGTATTTATTGAATAAAAAAACTCGTTCAACTTTTTCAAAGCAAATATTCATATTTTATCTTAATTTTAGGAAAGTATAGTGAAATAAATATGTCTCCTTTTTTTAGGAATTATGAAGCTCGAGAATATTTGCTTTTAGAACAAGTTGAAACTGATATTTTTGCAATTCCACAGAGTGTTGACGAGTTAACATATTAAAAAGATTTTGATGATGAACTTGCAACTATACCTGCAATGTCTGATATAGCAGGTAGAGCTGAAATCGAAATTTCAGATAGATTAATGAATATTATCGATATGGATTAAGACTATGCAGAAACTATGCAGTTGAAACTTCAGCAATCATAAGATTTTCCCATAGATCATTTTGAAACAACTGATGAAGAAATTGATGAATAGCTTTTTTCGTTGAACATTTTTAATGATTTTATTTGAAAAGAAGCCTATAAAAAATTTTATTTCTGAAATTCTTGTATCGTATCATAGACTGGAATGATCAGTTCTTCACATAAATGTTTTAAAACCTAAAATACTATTTTGAAATAAGAAAAACATTTTATTTCTTCCGCTGAACTCTGTTATATTCTGTTTAAATTTTATTATTATATTGGAAAGGAAATAACATATGCTATTAACACAGTAAAATCTTTTATAATGTCTTTTTTTTCAAAGGCACATTGAATTCCAAAACTAAATCAATGTGACGCATTTCACGTGTATCACGCGTATAGATGGATTCCATTTGAATGACTAAAAATTATTTATAAATTTTGATAAAAAAACCATTTATAACTGTTTTTCGAGTTAAATATTTTATAAACTTTATCTTATTTTATTTTATAATTACTATCTTATTGCATAAAATATTGCTTTATAAACTTTCAATTTGAAAGTAATGAAGGCAAGTGATCAAAATTCCTATAGGGAAAGGTTTTCGATTAACTTCGTTGTTACAAAACCTACAACCGATTAACATTTTTAAACAATTAAAATTCCTTATACATATTTTGGAAGCAGTTCGTTCAGTTTAATACAAACTAATGTTGTGAAGCTTACTTCAAATTTGAGTACATTCTACACATACTGCAGCAACAAAATTATATTTTTAAAAAATCTTTTAGACAAAATTTAAGAACATAATGTACAGAAATCGATATACATTATCTGCTAAATCGTACTGCTTTTATATACCAGAAATTATTCTTTAAAGTGATATTTAAGTATGTGATTCTATCATTCTGCAGTTCTTAAATGAAAGAATATAGCTAATTTGTCATGTTGTTCTAATAAATGTGAATATCCTATCAAAAATAAAATGTAAAAGTCACGTTATTTGAAATTTTCATTAGCAAAATTTTTATTCTTAACACAACTACTTTGATTAGTAAAATTTTAATTCAAAAAATAAAAAATAAAGAATCAACTCTTCACAGCATTGCAGCTGAAATAAAATGCAAGTAATTGAAAACGGTATGCAGGCAAGGCTCTAAATATACAGTAAAACACCGTTTTTCATTTTTCATCTGCCCTTTTGCCACGTGAGGACAACTTTCGTAGACACTATATATTTTTATGCTTTGTGTTCCAAGAAGTATGGAATGTATGATACGTGATTGAAATATAGAAAGCCACATTTTTCGGTTGTTATTTTCTCCCAAGTGAAATAAGTCTCAAGTATCTTTAGTAAAAACTATGTTTCTGGAGAGTTTATGAGGTTGGCACTGGAAAGAAACCGACGAAAAAATGAGCAAAATGTTTCATAGATTTATGGAATGCTACCAAAACTGTTACTAAGGCTGTAAAGGTATGGTTTTATAATTAGACGTTTAGGTTATGCTTTAAAATAGACTAACTCATATTTGATCTATTTCTTCGAAAATGGTGATTTTTTTTGTATTTTTGCTTCACTACATAGAACATTCTAAATCTGTGACAATTTATCTCCAGCTCCTTTATAACAGTAAAATAACTCATTCTATATTAAGGCATATCTTAAATTCCTTAAATAAGTTAAACACATAAAAGAAAGATAATTTAATTCATTTTATGAATAGGTGTTCTACAGTCTTGGCTAATAACTTCCCCAAAACATCGATTTTTTATTTCACTAGATGCTACAATTTTTCTGGATTGTAAATCTGTTTGAATCAAGCATCAAATAAGTAAATATCAGAGTGCTTTAGGTAACTTAACACTTGATTTCTTAACGTAAATTTTCTTAGTTCTAAATCTGTTTGAATTTTTTCTAGCTTCTTTATTGCAGAAGTTACGAGTATTTATATTTCGATGTGTTTTTCTTGGTGTTGAATTGTTTGCATGTTTTCGACGATTATGAACATGGTATCGCTATTAATTTTATTTCTATTTCCCGAAAATTTTTCATGCATATTTTCATAAGACTGATGAAAGAAATTGATTAATATCATTAATAACTTTTTCTCAGGAAAATATTAATATATGTGAACAATATTAAGAAATTTTGAAACTTTTTTTATTTTTGTCTGCTATAAAATCATTGAGAAGTTGCACGAACACTTCAAGTATATTTTAATTCTTAGATAAGACTTAGCAGTTGTAATGCAGTTGAAATTACAAATAGGAAGGTGGATGTTGATAACAATGCTTGCGGTTAAATTAACTTGAATTTTTCTGATTTTTTTCAAATTTTATGATCATTAAAGGCAGAATACATACACATTTTTCTTTTCATTGCAGTTGTTAATATGTTGAAGCTATATACTAAAATACTACATTAGAAGAAAGGTTGTAAAATAATTTAAAATACACATCTGTAATTGATTGTACATTCTGACCATAAGAGACTTATAAAGTTGAAGGCAATCTAACTTCATTAGTTACTTTATTAAAAGTCGTTAATTATAATTAAAAGTTTCAGAATACTCCCCCCCCAAAAAAACATACTTAGGAATTAAGAAAACGATGTTTTTGTGTGTAGAAATCTTAATTAGCATTTCAACGGACAGTGCGGAAGCTTTAATACAATTTGTATCATGCTAAAAAGAACAATGTTAAGAAAATTGGTCTTTTGTAAATGATATAATTTTATTCAAGCTAAAAACAATATTGTCTTTTAATGGCTTGTAATGATAATTACAACAATAGTCCAAAAGTATATTCTTTCGAATTAAGATTAATGATAATTAAATGGTTTAATAAATCAATAAGTAGAAAACGATTCCATTTTCATTTCAATAATCCAAGCTTCGTTTCGTGAGAATAGAGATGTCTAGTAGACTTCATTTTGTAGCAAAATATTTTCTTATTCTCTAAAAGTTTTATTTTAACCAGATAAAATATGGAAGTTGACGCATTGAAGTCTGATTTAAAATTCACAAAAATCTCTTGCACATACAACAAGAAATAATGTAATGATTACAGAAACCATAGATAAAAGAGCTTATAAATGATTTGATTCACTGTTTTTCGTTGAATGTTTATGCAGAATTGGAAAGCTTCCTCTTTTTCCATTTAACCACTTAACTGAATAGTTTTCTTTGCTATATAGTAAGATGACCCCTCCTGTTTTGGAAAGGGGCTGTCGTTTTCATTCATCTAAGAAGGTATAGGATACTTAAGATGTTTATGGATCCCCTACGTATTTTTTGTGTCAAATTATAAAGCTAATTAATGATTCAATTTTAGTTTATAAGACAAAAATTTCGATAATTCGATGCACGAGTATTCTCGGGCTGTTAAGTTAAGCGGTTAATATGAAATGAATTTAGCAGTATTTTATATCAAATGAAAAATATTTTGTGTATACATATTCTGATAAACCTGTCTCATATTTCGTCTGGCAATATTTTCCATTATTTATCGTATTATGATTTCGAAATGTAAGAATGCATTAAATAGTTGCATAGATTAATTGGTTTTGTAAAATGGCTTAAAAGCTTTGAAACCAGAACAGTATGAAAATGTGCTGTACCATTTTATTAGCTTCAGTTTTGTGTAGTTATATTATCATCCCGTTTTGAAGCAACACAAAGGACCATTTTAAGTGCACCGTAGCGAAACTAAACAGCAAGGGAAACAGTACATTTAGCTAATTCATTATGATTTCATACACGATACTTGTTAATATGGTGGCATTTAGCGTAACCTCTGAAAGCTAAGTATGCAATAGGTGCATTAAGTTTATTTTCTTACTCAATCAAATTTTCCAAGTTAAAATTTTTAAAAAGCTCTACAAAGTTTGCGGTGTGCGGTTTAGAATAAATAGCAATCATCTTAGAATGTTTTGTGGTTATTTTAATCGCCTTGTTCATTACTTAATATTGTTTAATTTTGTAAACAAATTACGGGTTTGAATTTTATACAATATACAATTTTCTGAATGCACATTATTGGTATGATATATGCTGTTTCGTTTTGACAGCATTTTCTGCGACATTTTCTCAAATCTTTTTACTTTTAGCAATATGTTAGTATAATAGTTATTATTTCTAATTATAAATAAATTACTTTTTTATTTATAAATCAGATTTTGGTGTATAGTCACTTATAAGCACTAAAGAGAAAGTATTGTAATAACTCTTATACTTTTCCATACAATGTAGTATATAATTCATATTAGAGTATTATTGTAATTACTCTTTAACTTCCCCATACAATGTAGTATATCATTCATGTTAGACTATTATTGTAATTACTCTTATACTTCTCCATACGATGTCGTATATCATTCATATTAGAGTAGCAACCTGAACCATCATTGAAACAATAGAGCTATAGTAACTTTTAATGGGACTAGCTGTTCATTTCTACTATTTACCTAAGTGTGTAGCATCGATAAGATGGCAAGCGGTAACAACAAAATTATCACTATGTAGCTCGCATCTCATTGCTCAATAATAAAATAATAGGTCACAGAACTTCCAACTTCATATCTTTTCCAATTCTTGTTTTATAAATGGAACAAGAGGCATAATTTCAATTTCTCATTCGCGAAGTTAGAGAGGAATGGCCAATAAAATATGCTTTTAACCCAAGTTGACCTATATATACTTAAAAAATATTAAAAAATACCTATGTAATTATAAATTAACTTAATGTGTGTTCTTCATTTCGGACATAATTCAAAGAAATTAAAAGAAGTCAAAATAATTTGGATGAAAGTTTATTTTCCTTCTAATAACAGTGCGTATTTCTTGACGTTAAAATGTTAGCAAGATAAGGCCCTCCCCAGAGACTAGCAACAAATTAGCAGCTGACACATCTGTTAGAAGTTGTCGTCTACTTAAGTATTTGACGAATGTCTTGCGAAGCATGAAGCATGTCCACCAATGGTGTTGAAGTTAAACCACGAATTTGATTTTCCGCCTAATGCATTTTGCTAAAAGTAATCGGACATTCCATGTCAAAATTAAGATACAGATCATATAACTGATCTGCTGAAGACAAAATATCAGAAGAATAAATGATGGTTTGCATTATAAATAAAAAATAATTTCAGAGCATTATAATATATACCATTTATAACAATTAATATGAAAATAAGTGCATTTACATTATAAAAAATATTGTTCTAGACAATAACAGCACTGTGATTGAAAAAGGACGATTGCTCCAAGTTTCAGATATGAAAAAGGAAGCAAAAATAGTGGAAAAGGAAAAAAAGCAAATTAATACACATCTATACTTGTTTGTAGTTTAATATACGGAAATATTTATGAACGTAACACTTGAAAAATAATGTGTATAAAATAAAACATATATTTCCTTAATCAACAAATTATTTACTCAGCGCACAAGAATTCATTTCATAATACGAGTTCATTTCAATTCTACGATTAATGACTTCTTTAGCATTACATAAAATTATATATACTCTAAACATGTGCGTAAAAGGAAGAACAGGATATTTTTAAAAGTATCTATGTGGTATATAAAACCAATAAGAACTAACCGAAGACTGTAGACGCTTTATGGAAACAACTAAGATTTTAAGGCTTCGTTATAGTTGCAACATCGACTGTTTTTAGAAATTATTATTTCAAATATTCATAATGAGATACTTTTATTTAGATATTTTTAAAATTTATCATTTTCAATGTGCTTATTATAAATAACATGATTAATTGTTTTGCATCAAAATATTCTGTTAGTTTAATTCGAGACAGCTTTTGGAAACGTGCACAAATCCCTGAACGATTGAAGGCTGTATAAAGGCTGCATGTTTATTCTTCTGATAAAGGCGGTAATCATTTAAGTGCCTCAGATGTCATAAATTAGCTGTAAAACATATTTTATGAAACATTTATTTACTTATATGCTCATGAAAGTAATTTATTTCTTAATTACTTTCAGTGGTGTGCAAAAATTTAAGGCCGTTTCGAAAAAGGCGAGAAATTTGAAATTTATATGAAAACTGTGGTTGGAAATCAGTTCTGGAAAATTGTGTAACATGCAATCGAGTATTGTACACATTTTACACTGGAGATTCAGTCACGAGAGCATTTAGGGGACAGTCCAAAAATTGATGAAGACAAAAATGGTTTGGAATCACCCCGTTTCAAAGAAAGCTAATAATGAGTTGAAACTTTCATCAATGGTTATGTTTGATGTGCATAATATTTACATGAATTTTCTTAAACATAGCATAAATATTCGGGAAGATATACAAAGGTATTCTTAAAAAATCCCAAATTTCTCCGAACATCTATAACTTTCAGAGTTGTAAACCAAATTGTATGAAACTTACAGAATACGTGACAATATGTTAAAAAAGCATTATATTAATATTTGAATTAAATACCTTTAATTTTAGAAGAAATATGAGCATTTGAACTAAACATATTTTTACTGTGCATGTTTGAGATGTAGCGTAATCTTTCTTTTATAAATTTAAAGCCAGATGTATACAACAATTTATATAAAAATTCCAGTTGAATCCCGTTAAAATTCAGAAAGATGTAGGCATTTTAGTGAGGTCAATTGAAATTTCCCTTTGAGAGAAGCTAAGTGATGAGGGTTTCTGCACAAATTGATACTTTCGAATCTTGAATCTTAGAACAGTAACACTGAATTTTGCGAAAGTTAAATATCCTCAATATCCATGCACACTTCTAACTTAAATTCATTACTGAAGTTACATTTCGTCGATAACCAATTTGAAGATTCAAGTTTAAAAAATATCAGTTTGTGCAAGAACCCTCATCATTTAACTTCTCTTAGAGAGAAATTGTAATTCACCTTACTGAAATGCCGACATCTTCCTGAATATTAATGATATTTATCTGGAATTTCTATATAAATTGCTCTGTATATCCAGATTTGAATTTATAAAAGAAAAATTACTCTACGTCATGCACATGCTCAGTAAAAGATTTTTTATTACAAATACTCATATTTCCTCTACTATTTAATGTATTTACTTCAAATTTTAATATAATGATTCTCTAACATATTGCCATGCGTTCTGTAAGTGTCGTACAATTTGGTTGAAAACTCTGCAAGTTATAAGCAAAAAACACGTGGAAAATGTTCAGAATTTTTAAAGAAACCTTTATATCTTCCCGAATATTTGTCCTATGTTTACGAAAACGCGTGTAAATAATATGCACATCAAACATAACAAGTAATGAAAGTTTCAACTCATTATCAGCTTTCTGTGAAACGGGGTGAGCCCAAACCATTTTCATATTCTTCAATTTGTGGACGATCCTCTAAATGTCCTCGTGACTGAATCTCCAGTGTAAAATGTGTACGATACTAGATTCCATCTTACACGATTCTTCCCAATTTATTGCGAACCATAGTTTTCGTATAACTTGTGCAAATTTGTTGCATTTTACAAAACGGTCTTAAATTTTTGTACATGACTGTAAATGCTCTATTCGAATATGTGTCTAGTTGAGAAATGTTTAAATATATATATATATCAAAACAAACTTAAAAACACAAGACAAAAACTTAAAAACAATCAAGATACAATGGCAAAAAATAGATAAAAACAAAAATAAAATTGAAAAATATCATAGCGAGCCGCTCATCAGGAAGAGAAGCTCGCTCATGATATTAATTTGTGCTTTTTTCTGCTAACGACAAACGAAATCCGTTAAAAAATTCCGCCCTCCCCTCTAAAAGCACAAGACAATTAAAATGGAAGAATTCTTGAATAAAAGATAAATACATTTAAGAAGATTTAAAAAGAATCGAAAGCAAAAAATCCCAATACAAAAGACCTAGAATAAAATAAATAAAACAGCAGTATACACAAAAAAATAATAAAATAAAAGCGAAATACGCTTACTATGGCCAGGAAAAAACTAGCGTATATATATATATATATATATATATAAACGACATACATTACAAAATCCTTGTGCACACATCAATTAAAAATGTATTATACATAAGCAACTAAGAAATTATAAGAGAGGTATCATTAATTGTATCTTACAGCATTGATTTTTCTGTTTCACCTGCCTATCGTCACCATTATTTTAAATATAGAGCGGCAGTTTATTAAACTTAAAATAATAATTTAGTTCACACAATGCATATTTGAAAGCAAGTCAGGAGTAATCAAGCATAATTTGTAAAGTTAAAATAGCGAGTAATGACTTAACTGAATATCTGAAATGAATCAGTCAACAATATACCGTATAATTACGGTATAATAATTATTACCGTATAATAATCTATTTAATAATAGATTATTTTGTAACATTTAATAAAAAATTCCCCATTCTAAAATATTGCAGAGTGATATAAAATGCTTGGAAAGGATTGTTTAAGCCTTTTTCTCAACTCTCAAACAGATGTTTCCAGAACATCATAAGTGGAAATCAAGTAACCTATTTGAATATGCCATAATGAATTCCTTTTTGATTATTTTGGAGCACATCAAAAATCTTTCACTTTTTCTTTGAAATGTAAAACATTCTCAAATGATTATCCAAATATTTCTTTAAACCCCACATATTTTTTTAACTTTAATTTCTATTTGACATAAAACGGGTCAAATAATTACCCATAAAATCTCAAAAGATTATATTTAAGAATATTCCATATTTAAATACATATAACTTACTTTGTAACATTTCTAAAATCTTTCGTTTTCTCAAATGTTACAGTATGATTTAAAATCTCTTGAAGCTGTCAAGTAAATTTTTGTGAATCTTTGACATGTTTTATCTGCCAGGAGACCTAACTGCAAATGAAGCTATTAGTCTGAAATCAATTTGGAAGAAATTACAAAATGCAAAATGAATGAGGTAAAAATGTGTCACAAGTTAGCAGTTTGTAACAAAAATATTTCACTTGCCTAAATGCTTTGAAACAGTTGTTAAAATATTATTTCAACCTTGAAATGGCAGTTTCCAAGGTTAAAAATAAGCTTTATTTAAATACTTTTGACTATTTCGTAAGATACTAAGACCTTTTACTTGTCCAGATAGTGATAGAAGTGTTTTTGAAACAGTTGTCTAAATATTCCCTCAACCCTAAAATATAAGTTTCTGAAGTACCATAGTCTAAATCAAGTGCAATTACCCCTCAAATTTCAATCGGAAGGGTTATAAAAACCTTAAATACTTTTGACAACTTCGTAACATAAAAATTCCTTTCACTTGCCCATTGACAGAAAATATTTTGAAAAGGTTGTCTAAATATTTCTTCAACCCTGAAACATGTTCTACTTTTAAGGTGACATAAGTGTGAGTCAAGTAACTGGTCGTTTAACAGTACTTATGTGATTAACAACAATTATCTCGCTTGAGCTGCAGACCTACGATAATGCGCTGCTGGATGTAGCAAAAATTATGGCAATTAAAATCTCTCACTAATCTGTACTTAACGGAAGATGAATTATGAGAAAATGATACCTTGAGGGATAGATATCTTTATAAGATATTATATGTTTCCGTGTCTAGTCGTGCTCTAATGATTAGGATAGCTGA
>BGPR01000041.1:350655-368784 GCA_013235015.1 Araneus ventricosus
TTAGTTCATTTTCTACCGACGTTTACTGAAAAATGAATATAAAGTTCTGACTTTGAGTGCCCAAAAAATAAAACCTTTTAACCGAATGAATTCTAAATTCCTTTAAAAAACACCGCGATATCCATCTTCATTCAGTCCTCCAGAAATTGGCAATTTTCTTTAAGTGCACATACAAAACAGTCGCAAACCGGTTATTACCTCGAATTATTTCCAAAATATGCGATTTGGTAATCAGCTAATTTCGTATTCACACAATAAAGCTTAAATCTAAGCATCTCATGGATATAGCGATAGTTCTCAATGGAATTGGGAACCGAAGATGAATGTGACAAGTTAAAGATAACGCTATCATGAACGACGTATTTCACACTACGGTCACCACATTATCAAGCTGTTATCAGAGGTTGGGTGAGAGCAGGCATTTCAGTAATGAAGTTGAAAGGGCAAGGAAACCACAGCTTGGTGGGGGAAGTTGAGAACTGGCTCTTTCGTCAAGCCGTCTGGATGAGGAGAAAAGAGGGAGCAGTTCCGGGGAATATTTCCCAGTCTCCTGTCTTTTATGTCTCAGTTAGGAGTTGATAAAGATGTTCTTGCAGTTTGCGAATCAAAGTTTTTTTAAAGTATCTTCGTAAGCATTATTGCGTTATACGAGATGGAAGCTGTCCCTGTGGGGTAGGGAAGAATGATGGAGCATTTTCGAGGGGATGCTTTTCCGACGCTTTGTTTCGGTTCTGTTAGGATAAAGGGGTGGTAAAGATGTTACAGCAATATTAGATAGAAAGATTTTTAAAGCCGTCAGGAATATTGCCAGGTTTTGCAACCTTTCCATTGTATATACATATGCATATTCTCTTCAAAAATAAATCAAAATTTTTGAAAATGCTTGAAATATTTAAATTTTCAGGGACAAATATGAAATATTTTGATAGGTTTTTTTCCTTCTTCCAGAAGTTGTTTCAATATTTCAAATTTTTCTCTATAATTTTCATTTCAATTGAATTAGCAGTCTCAGTTAGGAGTTGACAAACATGTTCTTAACGTTTGCGAATCGAAGTTTTTTAAAAGTATCTTCGGAAGCGTTATTGTGTTATATGAGATGGAAGCTGTCCCTGTGGGATAGGGAATAAGGATGGAGCATTTCGAGAAAATGCTTTTCCGTCGCTTTGTTAGGGTGAAGGGTTGGTAAATATGTTACAGGAACTTTTAGAATGAAATATTGTTTTAAAGCGATCAGGAATATTGCCAGGTTTTGCAAATTTTTTATCACATGTACATGCATACTCGCTTCAAAAATAAATCAAAATTATTGTGAATGCTTGAGATATTTAAAATTTTGATTGACTTTATGTCTTATTCTGTTATGTCTCAATTAGGAGTTGATAAAGATGTTATTAACGCTTACGAATCAAAGTTTTTTTAAAAGCATCTTCAGAAGCATTATTGTGTTATATGAGAAGGAAGCGGTCCCTGTGGGGTAGGGAATAATGATGGAGCACTTCGAGGGACTGCGTTTCCGTCGCCTAAGCATAATACATCTTATGAAAATAGAAGTATGGAAAAGTAGCGAATGGACTTAATATAAGAATAAAGCTTATAACAACGATTTTTGATATCAAAATGAACGTTTAAAAATGGACGTATTTGTGTTCATTGTGTTGCATTTTCAACAATTCGGCTCAAAACAATTATCTTTTGAATCCCAGCCATAATCAATATCATATTAGCATTCATTTCCTGTATGAAATTTTAAAGTAAATTAATTTCATTATTCAAAAGCAATTAAAAACAAAGAAATTTTCCATTGTATTTTTATTAAGTAATTCTTCATATTTGTTGCAGAATTCTATAAAATAAAATTTAAATACTTCCTACCGTAAGAAATATAGAATGGAAACTTAAATTTCGGCTATGGAAATTTTATCTTCGGGTCTTCAATTTGTTATCTTTCTATTGCTGAAATACAGTATTTCATAAATGTTTCACCAAAAACTTTGTATTTTTATGAAATCAACTTTGAAAATAAATCTGAAATCCTAGTGGCAGAGACGACTTCTTCCGCTTTTTCATGTTCATTTCAAAAGCACATATTTCGTTTTTATATGTATATTTTCCGAAACATTTATAAGTGAAGTATTCTTAAGAAATTCTTACAAATAAGGTTGGTTCGTTCACTATAAAAACTAAGTTTTCTAACCTGGAATCTATAAGAAAAAAATAATTGGATTACTTGGAGGTTTAATCCGTTGGAGTCAAACATCCTCCTGCTGATGTGGTGTCTGGAGACGGTTTAGTTTAGTTTAGTTTAGTTACATATCAACGTCTCATTTTGCAGCAACACGAGAGCTATTTTGGGACGGACATTCTAAATTTGAACCTTGGTCAGATGACGATGTCTGGAGAGGGAAATGCCGTCTCAGGCCTCATATATATCACTACCGAACTTTCGAAAAGAATAGGTTATAGAATAGAATGATTAAGTGGTGAAATAGGGTGACTCATTATAAAATGGCAGGTTTTCGATTTTATGAATACATTCTTGAATACATTCGATATCATTAAGGCATTTGAATTTAGATTTTACAGTTTAATGAAATTTCCTCGGGAAGTTACGATGCATGCATTTAAAATAGTTCCCAAATACGTGATTCTTAAAAATAAACCTAGTTTAGTAGAAGATAATTAATTAAAAATTAAATAACAACGTGCAAATATTAATTCATATATAATGTTTTAGTTCCCAGTTTTTTTATAACATAGTTTTTGTTTCAGGTATTATGGAGTTAATTGACCCTGATAAAGCATCTATATTTACACTACAAACCCTACAGTTAACTCTGATAAGTTAAATCTGATGTTATTTTTGAACTCAATTTATGGTTAGCTTAAAGTTAAGAAGAATATTTAAATATTTCTCAATAACTTTTCCCTTCAATATGAGAGTTTTATACAATTTTAAAACCATTAAAATTTGACAATATCATTAAAATATGTGTTTTCTCCGAGTATTAAATACACTCCTTGTTATTGTGTATTGAATTTATTATGACCTGAATTCTAAAGGATATCAGAAAGACAAATGATTGTACAAAATCTGCTTTATTAGAATATCGTTTTTAGTAATGTTTGTAGTCTTAAAATTTTCTTAAATTATTCTCTTAACTTATGACATAAAAGGAAGCATCCAAAATTCGAAATAAAACATTTTGCTTTTTCAAATAGGTAAATATATAAAAGTAAACTAAATTTTCATAAAGAACTTTACAAAAGTAAATAAAAAACTAAAGTATAAATATTGAAAAGTTTAAATATCTTAGTGAACTTATTTATACTTAATGGATAACGAATCCTCAGAACCACTGCACACAGAAATTGGTGTAATTATACTACCTAAAGTAGTATATGAAAACTGAATTTATAACTACTTTAAAAAATGCTAATTTTAACATGTATTTCTAAGGGACAATACATTATTAAAAGAAAAGACAGCAGTTTATATAAGTAATTGCTTATTATTCGATTACGAAATAAAATGGGTATTTTTCTCCCCCAATTCCGTCAAAGTATGGAATCCAGATATAAATATATACGTTTTAAAAAATTTAAACATTTATGCACTATCCATATATATTAGTAATAAAAAAGAAAGTTACAATACGACCTTTTAAAATGACCATGATGGTATGCTTAAATTTTTAGCGAGAAATTAAGGTTTTTTTAAAATATCGAAGGGATAACTCTTTTTAAGGATAATTGAAAAATTTCGCTATTATTTGGTAATAAAAATATTGCATTTGACATTAAAAAGTGTCATTTTCTTGTAACATTGAATTTTGCGTAATATAATAGTTAACAGAATGCATATAGTCAGGAACAAGGCTATCTGACTATTTCAATACTCGAAATTATTTTAAAACACGATTATTGAGAGGTGAATAAGTTTATTTCTTCATTAAACTCTATGCATTTCCCCTACATAATTTTTTCCTCAGTAACAAAATTTGCAGTAGCAATCGACTATTATTTCTTTTCCCAGATCGTCTATCGAAACCACTGAGAAACGTGAGTATTGGAGTTCTGTTGCTGATTATTTTCATTAATTTAATTCTATCTAACTAAATGAACTCTGATAATTAAAAGCTCTGAGCAAAACATATACGTTTTAGGTGACAATCTACATTGAAGTTAGTTAATAAGTTCTTTTGTGTAAGCGTAGAAGCTGCAACCGGTAGATGAAGAGTTAAGATCGCCGTAAGCTTTACTGTAAGGACGGAGTGTGGAGGGAAAGCATTCGGCGGAGGCACAGAGGAAGCAAGAATCTCTACTCTGTTGCGAAAGTAAGATTTAGGGGAAGAGAGGAAATATTGTAAAATATGGAATTAAATCCATTTTTAACATATATCTGAAAAAAAGATGCATAGTCACATGATACTGAAAACCCTTCAATTAATTTCTGCTTTTGATAAAAAAATACCATTCATTACTTAAAAGTATTTTCTAAAAAATGGATAAAATACATCGGGATTATTTTTCTTGCATAGAATTTTCTAAATTTACCGGGCGCTGATAAATATTATTGCATTTTGTTCTGATTATGATTGAATTTCACAAATAAATTGCATACATTTTAAAATAATGATTATAAGTATGATATATAGAGTTCAGGAATAACTAGAAAAAATTTATGTTTTAATTTGATTAATATGAACGAACGAAAATGCTAATTTTTTTTGGAACTGCATTATAAACAACTTTTGACTTGGCAAGACATTAAATGCAAGAACTAATTGCAACACTGAAATAACTATATTTCATTTTTAAATATTTCATAAATTGTTAATTCAGTGTTTTTTAATATTAAACTATTTATGTAGAAAAGTTTTAAACTCTCTGTGTCCTTTTAGTTTGATTTAATAATTATTTAAACATTTTTATGCCATTTTGAACTGTTTATTTCTGATTTATATATACAATATTTATAAATAAATAGTAATAAAGATAAAATGTGCTGAGTTACAATTTATTTATGGTATATATAAAGGAATCAAAAACTACATATTTTATACTTAAATTTTTCATTTAAAATAATGCACCCGGTTTTATTAATTGAGAAGAATATTTATTGAAAAATAAAAGCTAGCATCATTTTCAGTAAGTAAATGAGGAATTTTGTCAAATGTATAAAAGCAAAATGACTAACGACGCTTTAAAACTCTTTTTGACTTGACACTGAAATACTTAGAAAACTTTTCAGTGCACTTTACGGATCGGAAAAAGCTTCGTTAATCTTCTCAGTTTTAAACTGCAGATCATCGCAACTAAATAACAGTTCGATTTTAAGGTAAGAGCATATATACAAATATCGACTAACTTTTTTCACTAAGACGGAAATTATCGAAGTGAAACAAAAACTTGGTGGTGAGAGAACCGCTCACCGAAAGCACGGAGACCAAAGAAGAACAGTATCGCGTACCGAAACCCACACCGGATTAGGATTTGCGCAAAAGTCTTTACAAATCCGGCACCTGAGTGTTACTCCCCGAGTCGGTAAAGAATTTCTCCTGGGAGTAGAAAACCCGACTCTTAATTACACACGGGAGGAAAATAAATCTTATAAATTGAGAAGATTAGCCTAAATGGGAAAAATGAACCATACCTGATGCTGAGGCCTTCGTGGTGGTCTGGGTTAAAATTCCAGGCGGGAGCGGTAAAAAGACACCGCGAGCCTAACTTCTCTCCGAATGAAACAAGCTTTAGCTTTACGAGAAAAGCCAAAGTCTCCTTTTCAAAAGCATCCCGTATGTTTTAGCGCCATAATGCGCAGTAGTTCTCCGACGCATATTCTGAAACGGAGCAAAACTCGGCCGAGATGCTGCTTTTGGAGATGGGGGTATAGCGATCGGCGGGACGACCCAGTCCGATCGATGCTCACTGCCCACACCACTGCCCCTCTCGAACGACGTTGATTGGACGATCTTCCGACACCCGTATGAAAGCACAAGACGCCACACTGGAGCAGCTTTTCTCAGCGACCAGTTTCCATTTGGACCTAGCTAGAGCATAGACCCTCAACGTGGAGACTTAACCAGAGAAAACGTAAGAGGTAAGCCTACTTTGCCTGCATGCACACGACACAAGCATTCTGCCATCTCCTGTGAGAGCAGCGCGCCGGTATCGCTAGCTTTCCAGTAGTACATCCATGGCTGCCATTGTGGAAGCCGATTCTGTAGGAATGTGTAAAGGGTAAAAGTTTATTTTTTAGCGCAAGGTGAGAATCGAGTCTGACGACCCTCAGATGAAGTCCCCAAGGACAGCGCACTCTACAGTCATGGTTTTGAATGTCGGCGTTCCGATGCATAGCGACGTGTCGCGGGGAGTCTTTTGTTTTCGCTCGCCGGAAGAAAGCGCTGGGAGGGGGAGGGAATGCGCGAAAAAACTTTTCGCAACGTTCCTGTGGTCTTTCACTCCTTGGACGTCGGAATGTCACGGCAAAAATTAAGTTCCACTCGCCCACTTTGTTATGACGCGCCAACCCTTTCTGGTTTGCTAAGACAATGCACTGCGTGAATACCGTAAATGATTAAAGTAACCTATTCATGTTTTCTGAATTTCAAAGATATTTCCTTGTCAAAATGATGTGCTTATAATGAGATGCTAGGTTAAGGGACGTGATATTGACAAATTAGAAATAGGTGTGGATCATTGTTTGTATTACTGTATTTAATATGTTGATATATACATTTAAGCTTGTTATTAATATGATTTAGATAGTCAACTACCTATTATTCAGATATGCCAGCCAGAAAGTGATTTAAAAATCGATACATGGAAAGCCATGGTTTGTTTACATTTCTGCAGGGCTTGCGCTTCTGCACATCAGCTGATTTAGGAAAGATTATCATCCATTTTTAGTACCGGTGAATTACAAATCCAGTTCGTATCCTTTGAGATTGAGATTGCTTTAATTGATACGAAATAAAGGAAAACAGAACTTGTGTAAATTAAACATTTTGTATTATAAACTCTCATTTCTCATATAATATGTTATATTCAAACCTAAGTTATTTTTGGAGTTTTTTATAACATGCATATGGACTAACATTATCGTTTTATTCCATGGAATATTATTTAATTAGAAGTGATGATAAATGCTGTGATTCTGTAAGTGAACAATATAACTATTTTAAAAATGACAATGAAATTAAATAATTTGATTATATTTATAGAATGAATGCAATAACAATATATAATCACGAATATATTATAGTACTATAGAATAGAATAATAATATAGAATCATGTTTATAGAATAAAATATTGAAAACTATTGATAACACTTATAATACGTATTCTAATTTAATGCTGTTGTTATTTCAGTTATTTTTTTCTACAATTGTAAATGCTTCTTTTTATACATACATCTGTACAATTAAAATTTCACATCAGATTATATAAGCAAATCATTTACTCTCTGTGAAAAATAGAGTGTATAAATCATATAAATCATGATGTATATAAGACATTATATAATTAATTGAAGATAAATAAAATAACTTAACCTCAAATATAGACACAAATCAAGCATAACGGAGTTGTCAAGTAAAATACTTAGTATAATAATGTTGCTTTATCTTTTATAAAACATTATATTTCTTATTATTATTCTTGTTTAAAATAATTATTTAAAAATTTTTAGATTTATTTAAATTTTAAAAAATGTGAAAATTAGGTAAATTAAATTGGGACTACATAAAACTTTCCTTTTCTAAATGAAGAAAAAATATAATTTAAAATTTATACTTGCTTAAAAAATAAAGAAAATTACCGAATATTTCTTAAAGTTCTTCCTTTCGTATATTTGACATTGTATCTAATATGCAGTGTATGTGTAAAAAATATATATATTATGTCATCTTATTTCTTTCATCTATCATCATTTGATTTATTGATAATTTGATTGAAACATTATGGTCGGTTTTAAAAACTTCAAATTACATAATTTAGTTCCAATTTTACTTATTTCAATAGCCATATATTTAAATAACAGATTAAGAAGCCCGAAACATCATCTTAAAAATGGCAAATTTTGAACAGCCACTACATTTCATTATTTTTAGTGTCATGGTAATGTTCTTTTGCGGGGAAACAGGCGGTGAAATAAAAAGCTCATAACTGTAAATTTATTGAAAAGAAATTTATATCTTTATTCATTGTAGTAAGTTCATCATTTATAGTTATGTTGATAAGAAACAAAAGATAATAAAGGATTGATTGAACAAAAATACAAACAGTTAACAGTTACAGCTACAGTTAATCCAGTTGACTATTTAGAGCCCTTGTTATGGTGTTGCATTTGATTAAATGACTAAGAGCCTTGACATTTTATAGTAGAAAGAAATAAAATGCCGCAACATCGAAAAACATTCATTTTTCCTTAACTTGTATTTTATTGTTTCAATTTAAAAGCATTCGATGTTTCAATGCAAATTGAGAATAAATAAAGCAAAATTAAAGATAAATATTCGATAGCATATTTATATCATCTGTGGAATTATTTACCTACCTATAGTATTTGTAAAATATATATCATTAAGACACAATAAATTAAGAAAAAATGTTCCCGATAAATAAATTGATTCCCTAAATTCAACAACAAAGTGAATGAATAGTGAAATATTGTTTTCAATGGCAAAGAATTCTTAAATAAATTACAGGGTGTCTCGGGAAAATAATCCTTATTTTTCATGAATTTTTGCAGCATATTTTTATAGAATGGCTACTTTCATAAAGGGCTTATTGGGGAAAAACGCGCAATAAAGCGAAGAAGATTTTGTTGAAGCGTCATCTTATATTTTTTAACATTTTTTCCTGTTTTTATTCTGTAATCTTATTTCTTGATTGTATATTATAAGCATTTAATCCAGTAGCTATTTCAACAACTACGCAAAAATGGCCCCTTATAAATAGAAATTCATTCTATTATTAGGAAACTGTAGCAAAAAATAAAATGGAGTAATAGTTGATGAATAGGAATAAATATAAAATCTAAAAAATTCTCAGGAAAATGAGTTGCATCATTTGAATCAATAAATTAATATCAAATTCCGCTCAAATCATATTTTATTGTGTTTTAAACGTTTATTTGGATTTCAATATCTCTAATTAAAGAACAATTAAAATTTTTGAATTGATAAACAAATTGTGTCTAGCAAAAGCCGTTCCTTAATATATCACTCGAATATCTAGGCTCAGTTATTCAGTTTATTACAATGTATTAAGGTTTGCTATCCAGCAGTAGAATCTTAAAACACTTAGTAATTCCGGTAATAGATATTTATGAGATAAAATTAATAAATTTGAAATTTAATGACTAGTGATTTTTTAGTTTAAAAGTCATATCAAGCGAATATATTATTTTCTCAGAATTTTCATTACATGTCTGATAGTATCCGTTTTGGTAAAATATGATCCAGCATTTTAGGCTACCAATTTTTTGTATGTTTTATAATAACAGGGCAAATAAAATCTTTCTAATAGTTTTTAAAACCATCGCAAAATCAAAGCGCGAAGATATGTTTAGAATGTGTTAGAAACGGATATTTAAATGCCTTTTTCAAATTTTAGAAGTCTTGCCGAAAACAATACAAAATCTGTTCAAACAATACTCTGACTAACAATACTTTAAGAGTAATACTATTGCTTGTTAACTCATGAAAATTATTATTCTCGATATGATAAGAAACATGACATTTTAGAATCCCTAATTATTTTAAAAACATCTCTAACAGGAAACAATATAAACTCTTCTGACACATTGCCTTGAAAAACATTGTTTCCAATTAATATTTCTACCTAATACTTAAAATCCTGAGCTCATAGTACATTCAACTTGTTCGCCAGGAGAAATCCATTGCAACAACCCGTAAAAAAAGAAAAATAAATGTCAAGAATGTCTAAATAACTTATTTCTTTAAAAAATTCAGTTTAAAAGTCTTCCAACCTTTCCTGGGTAAAAGTACCTTTCATATTCGTTAAACCCTATCTGAATAAAATAAAATTTGCTCAAACAAACCCCGACAAACGTACTCGAACATTATCATTATTCCTATCCAACTCTAGAAAGCTAGAGCTCTACAGTGCAATCTATTTGTTTCCCAGAGAAAAATCTCCAACGATAAGAATCTATAATTGAATGCTTATTTAACAAAAACGCAGCAAATGAATGCAAAGCACAATGGTGATGAGTGCTTCGGTTACGAAACTAAACGTTGCGCTACTTTTCCCCACAAACGGGAGAAAAAACGGATCAGAAATCGGAGATGGGTCTGTATCTAATCCATCGTGATTAGCGCTAAACTGGCAATGAACATAATGGTCACGGTTTTTTCCGCACTAGGGGCTCCTGACAGGCTACTGAATTTATGAACTGCGTAGGGTCGAAGCGGGATGCAGGCACGCTTAGAACTTCATCGGGATTATGGTATTATATACAAGGAGAGTGGTGAATCACTGGTTCTCTTTTGGGAGGGGATGAGTTGCATGCATTATGAGGGCCCCTTTGGGATAAAAGGAGGAAGGTCAAATGTTGGAGTGATGCCCTGCTGTTAGGGTCTGCACGCATTTCCACCTTTATATTCAGGCGTTGATGGTGTTTTGCAATGCAGACGGATCCTTTCCGTTGCAGAAAATGAGAGGAAGGGCTTTAGTGAATGCGGGGAAACGGTCTGTTTCGAGGCAGAAAACGTTGGAAATGTTGCGGAGGGAAATTCATTTTGGATGAGGGTTGCGTTATTAAAGAATATACCGTGGAATTTCCTGGAAATGGTGTATAAAAATATGTGTATTCAAAATGGTATGGTGGTTATTCATAACAAATTGTTAGGTATGTTACTATGATTATTTGGCAAATGTTAAGACTTTCTGTATTCTAATTTGGATAATGAAACTGCATGTAAACAGCATTCTAAAGGAATACATTATGCTCTGAAACACCTAAATATTTAATTTTAGTCTTATATTTTCAATTTTTCAATTTAGGAATTCATCTAGCATGTTATCTCATAAGTAAGTGAAAAGATGCATTTCATTTTTTCTCATTAAATTTTATTTTTATTTTATGAAATATGAATGTGCCATAGATTACAATTTTATAATGGGTATTTGGAAACGATGTTTGAAGAAGATTTTATGTTAGTTATTTAAAAATTAACTTATTTATATAAAAATGTTGTAAAGATATTTTTTTATCGAAATTTGAATTTTTGATACAATCTAACTTGTGAGTTTTACTTAAATATAACAGATGATAAGACTTTTAAACACAATAAATAGCAAAAATCCAAATTTTTTGTTGTTTTGACAGTATTTTTCTACAGTATATTCTATAAATATTTTCGTACATATTTAATATAATTATCCTTAGACATTATAAAAATATCTAGAAAATTTAAGAGCATAGAATATTTAAAAATCAATATTTTAATGAAACTAATTAAAAATTAATTTAAGGATACCCTTAATAAAATGTAAATTTATAGAGATTTGACACGCTTTTTCAAACAAAAATATGTTGAAATATGAAACAAAAATAACTATATTATATAATTTAGTGTTTGTTTACAAACTACCAATTTGATTAAAGCAATTGTTTCACGTAGCGCGTTAAATAAATTTTAATCTATTTTATATTTTCATTTTATAATTAAAAATGAATTTTATTGGATACAACATCTTTTAGAACTGATGTTTACACATAATTTCTCTATCGAAACTAAGATACAACGTGCGATAAGAGGTTAGGAAATATCATATCAATTTACAAACAAATCCATCATAATAAAAATTATCATGTATTGTTTATTCTTAGGTAGCTCAGAAATCGATAGAAGCTTTACGGCTCAAACCTGTTTAAAATTCATTTAATTGAAACTCAGTTTATTCCGAAAACTATTAAGTCTAATCATATTAGGAAGTAAATCTTCTTCGAAAATAATATTACTCTGGCTTATAGAAGACTAGACGGGAATCATTTAGATTATTTAAAATATAAAATGTCTTAATAATATATTAAGTTTTTTCCAAATCTTCGTTAGTTCTGTATTAAATGTTTCATAGATTCCTTATATATTTAATTTGATTAATACGTTCAGAAGATTTAATAAATGTCTCCTATTATTCTCTGTTGTATTATTCCGCTTTTATTTCCTATCATTTCTATAACTGAAAGTGAGCTGAAGTTTATTAATAGTGTGATGCTGAAACTCTAAAGCATAAAACATCCGACTATTATAACATGCAGCAGTTAGACTATAAAGAATACCGAAACAACAACAGTATTCTAGACTATAAAAAAACAAATGAATAAAGATATGAGCGTAAAAATATTTTAAAAGGAAAATTTTTCCTACAATCCATGAATATTACATATCGAATGCTATTTCATAGTTTCAGGAATCTACTCCCAAAATTCAATGTAAAAAATAAGTGTATGTAATCACAATAAAAAGAAAATAAAGTATTTTATTCAGAGAACGGAAAATTAAGAATTATCTATAAAGCTGTCCAAAGCCCAATAGAAGTTTAAAAAGTTAAGTAAATATTTCAACATAAAATAGATTTGTGATATATATTATATTAAATTTACGCCATAACAAGTACTTAAAATCATAAAGATTTCAAAACTGTTTATTTTAGATTTGCATTTATTTATTAAAACTCAATTTAACATTGATATCATACATAAAATTTGTTATTATATTATTCGATAAAAAACAAAAAATAGTCATACTGAAGAACCACGAAAATTGATGTGTTAAAATAATTAATGTAATAAATATATCGTCTCCTTTAAAAATAATTTAATGGTTTAGAATATAATTATATATAGACTATAATGTTACAATAAAAATATATTGATCTGAAATTAATCCGCAATAAAATTACAAATAAATATTTTTAGATATTCACGTTAAGGCATTGACCATATTGTTCATTAAGCTAGCAAATAATTCAAGCTTATATTTTTTAAAATCTATTTTTACTCAAAACTTTTCTAATCACATTTCTATCTAATATAAGTACAAAAAAACTGATACACCAAGATCTAAAAAAAATATTAAATTTAAATTATAATTAATATAGGCATTAAAAAAGGTAAATCCAGTTACATATAATCAAGAAATTATAATTACAGGATTTTAATCCGTTATTTTAATTCGCCCTTATAACAACTAATGTACCAAGAACAAAAACAAAATATTAACTTTAAGCACATCTTATTAAAAAAACTCGTCAAAAACAGACTGCAATACAGGCAGAAGTTACACACAAAAGATTATAATTATACGACTTAATTCATTTCTATGCGCCCTGGAAAAATATATATCAGTGAAAGCCAACCGTAATAAAATTCGAATGCATATTTTTATTGATTCACTGTACGGTTCAAGTCCTAGCCAGATCGCAGGCCAGATCTCCATTTTTCTGCTTTATTAAAATTCATGGAATTCTTAATGCGTGACTCTAACTCGGAGGCGCGGGAATATTTTGTTCTGCGTAAGAATGCATTTTTGTAGGATTGACACGGTCTTCCGTCTTTTAAATATTTTTGTCATACACAGTTTGGAGGGTTATGTAAAGACGTGTTTAGGGCATCGTCTTAGCGTATCTCTCTGCAAATAATTTCAGTACTTTGCAGTCTTGTTTGCAAATAAGCAGAAGATGTGAACATAAACTATAACCTGTTTTAATTTCTGTTATTTACTGGAGTAATACAGTGTTCTGAATGTTTTTTAGGAGAGATATGTAAAGACGGGTTGAATTTTTATTTCAGCACCTGTAGTCTTGTTTTCCAAATAAGTATACGCATAGAATCTAAACACAAATAATGACGTGTTTTAGTTTCTAACTGATTATAAGAAAATGCCGAAGGTGACGATGTACGAATATGCTTCAGATTTTTTAGATATATAAGGATATATTTAGGAAACGATTTTTCTTGTGAATATATAGAATAATAATAAAAATATGTAGAATATATGTATTACTTTACGTTCTTTTTTGAAAATAGAATTATACTCGGAAGACGTAAACATAAATTATAATGTATTATCTTTTAAGTGTTTAAAATGTATCGTTAGAAAAACTGAAGGAATCAATAAGTGAATTTTGTTCAATTCTAAAGTGATGTTGTGTTGTAGGAGTGGTTATTTCTTGCTTTACAAATAAATGTATGCTCCAACAATATAATCAAGAGTTAAGCGGTGTTTAGTTTCTAGTCCTTCAAAATATACAGTTCAAAGTAACAGGAGACATATATATTTTTTAAAAATAAAATATTGTGTTAGTACTTATACCATTTTTTATAATATAAATTTTACGCAGAGTATGTCAAGGCATTTATGTATAAACTAAAAGGCATTTTAGTTTCTAGTGACTTAAAGCGTATAAGTAGAAACAATAGGAATTTGTTTTGTTTCTTCACAATTAAACAAAAGTAATTTGTGATGTTTTTTTATGAGTTTACTGATTGTTTTCTACAAAAAGAAATGTTACAAATACACAGAGACGACCTTGCTATGAATGGTTATTTGCTTTGCATAATTTCTTAATTGGTATTATATTGGGGTACTGGTTTAACAATTAGAAAAATTATAGAGTATTTAAGCAGCGGAATTTATTGAGAATACATTTACTTCTTGAATTTCATTAGCATAATGTTACTATATCAATTCTGAATGAAAACTGCTAAATATTACAAATCGAAAATTAAATTAAAAAAACTTCGTTTCAAAATTTATAATTAATGATAAATGAAAAGCAATGCTTTAATAAGTGTATGTTTTCTTATAGAATTTCTTAATTAAAATATCGCAGTTATATTCCTGATAAAAAATTCACAATTTTAAGTAATTCTAGATAAAAAAACATTCTTATAGCAGGTTAAAAATATCTACATATTTACTAATCCAGGATATTATAGAACACTCAGTAATCGTAATATACTACAGTGTGTTAAGAATATTGAATGTTATGCAATCGAAAGAAGAGTTTGTTTAAAACATTTTTTCAGTTTCTTGAAAATATTTATCTTTTATTATTTTCAAAAATCTAAAATAATCAATTACTTATGATAAAACATATTCAAGGAAAAATTAATATTAAATCTAGGCTAAGTAATATTTTCTTGACAAAAAAATAAGTACACTTTGAGTCGATAATATGTGAAAATCAGCAGATGCCTGTTAAAGGAAATTAGTTATTTATAAAATTAAATGGAATTGTCAGTTGAGGTAGAGACAAAACCATATGTTTGACAACTTTGATAATATTTAAAAATACTTAAATGATTCTTGAGATCAATAATTCACCTTCAAGAACTCTCATGTGAGTCAATAAGAATTCTTTTTTCCCCATCTGTTATGACCAAAAGATAAAATTTCTTTGTGTTTCTAGATGTGTGAAAGTCACAAGCAGTAATATATTATGTTGCTTCGACCACGAATTGCACAATACATACGCAGATTTATGGTGTAATTTAATGCTTCTGGCTACAGAAAATGCATGCAATTAAATGAATAAGTTTAATTAGTTTTTATTTATATTCACAATTAATAAAATCATCACATTCGTGAGGTCAACTTAAAAATAATTGCATATTTTTTCATGCTAGATATAATAGAACATAAATTTAATCAGAGAAAATTCTTACAGTAGGGAATATTACATGAATGATCTTAAAAAATCTTTTAAAACGTTGTTTAAAATCTTTGTCCAGTATTGTAAAGGTAAGGTTTAAGTATATAAAACAGCTGAATTCATCATTTTTATTTAAATTGGAAAGCAAAAAATGACAGATAATTATAAGAAATTCAAAATTATTGCTTAGCAGCTAAATAGTGAGCAGATAAATAAAAATTAATAGCACCAGAAATATATATTTAAAAGATAATCTATAAATTTAATAAATAATCCTATTATCACAAAATTATCTACAATATTGATACGATATCTTCACAATGCTGTGCGGCGTTCATAATATTGAAACAACATCGTGGAGGTATAGTAAAAATCTTGCTTTAATAAGGAACAGATTTTACAATTCAAATGGGGCCATAGATGTAAGCATAATTTTAACCAACAGATATCTAGAAATTACTAAAACCATTCAGAATACATTTTGAAGAACATATATCAATTTAATAATTAACATAATATTTTCCAACTCACATGGAGACTTAGATATATTTTTCAGAGATTTCGAAATGCGTCTATTGTAATATAGTATGCTTTATTTTAACCTTTAACTGCTGTGTGCGGTCTCTCAGACCGCACAACATTTTCTAATCGTCGTTTGCACCCCTAAAAATTGAAAATGATCGCCATACTAATTATTACCTTCTTAAACTAGTCATCCAAAGTAACATACTCATTTTCACATTTCTAGTTTCAGCATTTTTTTAGTTACCACGTGTTTCCTTTTTAAGCGGTCTGGGAGACCGCTCGCAGCAGATGCTCGCAAACGTGAAAAAAATTGCTTCAAATTTTACAAGAAAACATCCCGCATATCTTACTCAAAAAGAAATCGAAGATATTGTTAATAATTTTTCTGATTTAGAATACTCTGGTTCTGAACAGCCATATCGTACATTGAGAGCGAACGCAAAACAGAATCTGAGGTGTCTGGGGATGAAGATGAGGTTTTTTTGAATGATTGTGAACTAGATGATAATTTTTATGGAAAAAAGTCATACCAAGTGGTGTATAAAAAAGAACCAAATCGGTCTGTACGTGCACCAGAGAACGATCTTATTATCCATCTTCTTGATCTGAAATATCCTGCAAAAACAGGCTCTAAATCAGAGCCCCAGAGCTTGGATTTATTTTTTAATGAAAGTGTGATCAACTTAGTCGTGAAAAGGAATAATATGAAAATCAATGCATACAGAATGTAATTTTCTGATCAAAATAGAAATGAATTGATGTATACTAATGGCCAAAATGAAAGTGAAAAAAAGAATTAGGATACAAAAAAAAAACATATAGCCCACCCAGTAAAAAGAGGAAAAAAGCTTACAAATGTATGAAATGAAAGAAGTCAGTGTGACTCCAGTGTTCTCGAAAAATGTGTTTTGACTGTATTCCATCTTATGATTTATCCTTGTAAAAAAAGTGAAAAGTCATCTTAATCCATATAATTAAATTCATTATTCTAGAATTATGTTATAATTGTCAGTAATTCTTACTACAGGGATATATTTTCCTGAATGCTTAATAAAACTAACAGCTGTGCTCCTTAAAATGAAGAAAAAATTGATTCTTTTATATGATTTAAATTGCCTAAAAGTCAATGATTCATGTTTTTTAAAAATGATTTAAATGAATTAGAATTGCATAAATATGCATAATTTATCCATAACATTCCATAAAAATGAATAAAAGTATCTATTGTAAGTGTTTTTTTAAAAAGCGGTCTAGGAGACCACTCACACTAGTTATGCCAACAAATTTGCCCAGAAGTTAAAGGTTAATGCCTCAAACTGAAGAAATTTCATTTCATTAAGCAAGGAAATTTTATTTCATTTATTTTACAGAAGAAATACCATGCTATTTTTAAGACAGTCTTGCACAGCGTCTATTAAACGATCAGACGACAGGGTACAAAAAAATGAAAACTTATTTTCGTTTGCCATGTCAGTCAATAAACTTGGTAGTAGTTTTAATCAGATTAAGCCTTATGGTCAGCTATGCCAAGTGGTATAAGCAAAGATTCCGCAAATATATAAAAAAAAACAGGATAAACGCATATGAAAAATCCAATAATCATCCATCAAGCAAAATGAGTCTATCGGCCTAGATTTTCCAAATTCACGACTGTTTGGATGCGATAGAACGGCTGTAGATATTAATAACTAGTTTTATAGGCTTAAAACGTAAGCTTTATTTATTTCTGAAGCAAGCTACAAGTCGTTAACAAAATGTACCTTACGGTTTCAGGTCGTAAAAGTGGCAGCAAGTCTCTGAGACTTCCCTGGGCGGTCTCAGGTAAGTACACAAAACAAATGAAATTTTATATTTATTTCTTTCACTTTATCCACTGAAACTGTCAGTCTGTTTTCATGATTATAACGACTTT
>BGPR01000041.1:368794-560060 GCA_013235015.1 Araneus ventricosus
GGTTTCTCTTAAGTACACTCTTTAAAAACCCTGCTGAAAGTTTGTTTAAATGATAACTTTTATTGTGATCTCATTTTGCCTTTCTGTAAACAGGCTTTGTGCAGTACTGCAACACCATTCTCGAAATTGCTTCCAATTAAACGCTAAATTTGAAACGAAAGGTTGCCTTCTTTCTAAACATATCTTTTATTTCATGGATTTTTAAAGCTTTGGTTGGTTGGAAATTCTGAAAGCAGTAACAATCCTAAAATTAATTGGAAAGCGGTTAGAAAACAGACGAATAAAAGCTTTTATTTCTTACTTTTAAATTAATTTGTTTGAAAAAGCTAAATAGTGTCACTAAGAACCATAAAAGATTTCATCCATTTTAACAGTTGCCATAAAGTGGAAATGCACTTGCTCTCTTCATGAGTTTCGGAAGTAGAACAAATAAAAAATTCATTAATACAACCTTCTTACAGCTGCAAATTTAGATTAAAATGAATTCGTTTCCGTTTTTAAACTACGAAACTCATTAAGACTGTTTTAGATAAGTTTTGTCTTCAACACACAAACATGAACTTTTGGTGTGTAACTTGTTTACTGGAATGGAATTATATTTGTTCTTTTATTTATTTATTTACAACTGTTATTTATTAAAAATTGTTTGAAGAGGTTGATACATGCCTTCTTTGAAAAGGTAAGACATTTTATAAAGAAAGGTAAGATCTCGATTACGTTTGTTACAGGCTGTGCGTAAAAATTACAGTATTCTAGGTAAGAAATGCCTTGAAAACGACTTTAATTTTTAAAAATAACTCACTGTTTCTACTGTTGGAATGTTGCTGGTTTGTAGTAATTACACTATAACAAATGAATTCACTTCGTATTTTAGCAAAATTTATGAAATTTTTCATTATTTTATGGCGTAGTTCCTTTTAAAGTTGTATTTTTATTTACAATACTTGAAAGGAATACATTTTTGTGGCTCTTAGAAGCTGAATATTAATTTTATATGAGGTTCGAATATTTAAAACAACAGAATATTTCATTTTTTGTTAAATTATCAAGCTAACTGATGTCCATTATTTTCATTTAGGGTAAAAGATATACATTTGAAAATATATGTCAAATCGATTTTCCTAAAAGAAGTAAAATAAACATTTTTAACAAGTCAGTAAATAGTTAATTGAGTGTTTATAACTTTTTAAAATTAAAGATTTCATTCACAACATAACCCGATCACACGTGCTTAAAAAAACTAAGTAAAACCGAAATCACTATTATTTCTTCTTGTTATCTTAAAAGTTACTCAGCAAGGAGTTCATTAAAAAATATTCAAGTTTATTTTGTGTTAAAGCATCTCGAGTTATATAATAGCTAGCTTAAAAGTGTGAGTTAAACAATATCGACATTTCAGAAAGTAAAATTTATAAAATCTTTTACACTCAGCTAACAACACTCCAAAATTACGATATATTTTGAATGAAAATATATTATTAACTGCTTATTTATCTATCAGTATGCATAAGTGTTATATACAGAAACACAATGTACAAGAGATTAGCAATGTTTGTTGCCGAAATATCTTTCATTGAGAAGTTATAGAAATTGCTGATAGAGATTGTATCAGATGCAAAAATTGATTCATTCAATACAAAGCAAATTTTATTGAATCGCCAGTTTAGTGATATCTTTTCCTTTTTGTTATACGTGGCTATTACAAAGATGCAGTTTATGTATTAATCCAAAAGAAATCAAGTTACATTTCAAGGAAATAATATATAATTTTTTTTGATTTTAATACATGATCTTGAATTCTGCAGTTCTGACGCAGAAAATATTTCCAAAACAAGTCTGTTTTAAATAGTTAAAAATGTTATCTCCCTAGTTTATTCTATGTAATTCACTTAGCGAAATTCGATTTTATAAAGGTCAAAATTAATTTTTAATAATAAACAAACAGGATTTCCATCTTATCTTGCAAATTCTGTTTCAGCATTTTGACTCATATTTTACTTTTTTAAAGACTTATTTCACAGAATCATGATCAGATAATGTAAATATTGTTTATACCGCAATGAGGCGCTCTGAATACTTTCGTTTTAAAATTTTCTCCTTAAGCCTACACACTTATATTCGGAAAAACAATAATCATTATGGAAACTATATGAGTTAAAATTATGCAATTTATTTTTCAAAGTACGTAGTTGAACTCATTTGACTTCCGTTTGATGTGTTATATATGCATTTTTGATCATGTTTTTTATATTTTCATGAATAACGTGTTTTGAAGTGTTATAAACATAAGAATTTTATTTATAATAACGCACAATATTTTTTCAAAATTTATTAAATATTCAGTAACGATCTTTCCAACATATCGATTTTTTAAATCAAAATTTGTATTGTACAAACTTCTACATACAACTCCAAAATCGGAGCACATTTTTACATTTGGTCTTTATTTCTAGAAGTGAATCATCCCAAATCAATTTCTTTCAATAAGTTGTCCTTAGATTTCTCTAATTTGTTATATGAGAAAGATAAAGCTGCTTTTTGTCGACTAATGAAAATTATCTTCCCAATGAAGGAAATTTTTGTTCTTAGAATCATAATTTCATCTTACTATTATTTTATGTTTCCATTCTCCTTCTAACACAAAGTCCCTGTTATAACTTTGTTAATGAATCCTTAATTCAAGTCCAGGGTGTGAAAATTCTGTTTCGATTCATCCAGCTACTACTCTTGTATTTATTTCCTTCTTTCAAAAAATTCTTTCTTTTAATTTTCATGACGAGTCATTCTCATTTCATGCACTATCTATGAAATGGCAAAATCCTGTTTCTGTTCATCTAACCAAAATTTTTTTACATTTCTTTCCTCATTTCACCAAAAGTCATCTCACGCAATTTTAATAAAGAATCATTTTCATTTCAAGTGCCCTATGAGAATTCCTATCCCCTATGAAAATCTTGTATATATATATATATGATTTTTTTTCTTCCTTTCAACACAAATCCATCCTTGTAATTTTAACAACGAATCGTTTTTATTTCGAGCTGATTGTGTGAAATGTGGCAATTCTTTCTCCTTTCATTTAACGGCGATTTGAATAACGAATTAATCTTGATTCAGGTACCCAGTGTGAAAGGTATAAATAATGTTGTTGTCAATCTAAATAGGATTTTTTTTCGTAATTTTAATTTTCACTTTTCAAACACAAATTTTCATATGAAAATTTAATAACGAATCATTTTTACCTAAAATACTCTATGTGAAATGTAAAAATTGTATTTGTGTTCAATTTATCAGGATTTTTGGTGTAACCCTTAACATTTCGTACAGATTATTTTGTAATGTTTCATGTTTTATGTAGTAATATTTTGTGATATATTCATTTCCTGAGATAATATTTTCTAGAAAAAATTTTTCTGTAAATTATTTTTAACATTAAATATGATTTAAGTAACATAAAGTTCCACTATATATAGAAAAAATAAGATATATCAGAAGGTAAATTAAGATTCGCATTTCATCAAAAATCAGGCTTCTTTCCTTTGGTTCTAAGAGCAACTGTCTAATTCGAAATCTATTTTATTTTTTCTAACTTCTTCCAGACAGAAGTTATAAACACTTAGTTTAGTGAAACTCATGAGCATTTATTGCTAATTCTAATTCGTAACTACATTATTTCAAGTTTGAGATTTTTTATATCATTTTCAGCTATTACAATCACGATATCTAAAAAATTTAATTTCCCTTTTCGTAAAATTTTCTCTGGGTATTTTCCCAACGTTAATAAAAAAGAGACTATTAGCATAAATAAATAGTTGTGGTCGAAGCTGTAAAAGCACAGATACGGAATTATGTAAATTTTCTTGGAATGTAGATATTACATATAGCTTTTAATATTATTTATTTGAGAAAATAAATTTTACGAGTTTAGAACATTTTAAAAGCTACAAATAAATGCAGTAGTCATTGGGTCGGTATTTACTTATCTTTTGAATCCACTTTGTCAAAAAAAATGAAAATCAGTTTACATATAACCATTTCATAAAATTATAAACGTAGATGGATGAATATTTTGAAATATCAGTAGCTATTGATAGCTAGATTTAAATATCTAACTGAATCCAAGAAAACTCACTTGAAATAACACGAGGAAAATATTTCGAAAATGTTAGCGTTTGATTAAATCATTCAACCGATTCTCCATTAATCGCATTCGTATGTTATCCCATGTTCATATGATAGGTTAAATATTACGAACTGATGTTCTGACAAAATGAGTTTGGTAAATTGAGGCATTCAAACTGTTCGTGTCACGTTCCTAGTAACTATTATTAATTGTGAGCAAGAGACAGATGTGGATTTCTAGTAATGACATTTAGTTTCCTGTACCGCTGCAGAATTCGCTCGTTTGTATAGTAGCATTAGATGTACCACGGAAAGAAAATGGAGTAAGGAATAAATTTGAATTTGTTTAAAGAATACTTGAGATTTTCAATTATTTCACAATAAATTTAAAATAATTATTATAGTAAATATTTTCTGGAAGATTAAAATAAAAGCATGCATTATATCCATCTAACGAATAATAAATCTAGAACTTACGAATTATTCTATATCTGGGTATTATTGAATTCCTGTGATATCAAGGTTTTATAAAACAATGCAATATTTTAATCATATAAAAATAATTTTAGATCCAGAAAAAAAATCTATTTATATCTTATATAATGAGATTTAGAATCTTTCTGGCAAGTTACTCTGCATTGTTCTTATGGCAAGATAACTAAATAAAAATATACAATAAATGTCAATTCTATATTAGTTTCAATATTCATCTACTTTCTCTGTTGTTTCTATACTTTTTAGTTCTATATTATTCTATCAGATTTTTTTAATTTTAACATTTATATTAGTGATCGAAATTTATCAATCGGCACATGAAATAATATCAAATGCAATTCAGGAAATGAAAACGTTTCTTCAGTTCAGGGCGTAATATATATTTATGAAAGGAAATAAGAATTAAACAATTCATTTTATGAAAGTAAATCCTTTTTGGGTGTTTTGATGTTGTATAGAAATATAAGTATTAATTTATCTACGGAAAATTTGCAAACAATTGAAATATGAGGAAAACTGTAAAAAAATACATAAACGTATCGTATTTCCAATATTTCGCATTTACAAATGGTTATAAAGGAATTCAATTATCTCTTTAAACAAAGCAAGTATTTATTCTAAGCTTTCTCTGAGCTACGTAACTGTTAAGTAAATAAAAAAGAAATTAATTTAATAAATTTTCAATTAGTCATTATTTACTATTTTAACAAATATAGAAGGAAATAAAAATAATATACATTTCATTACATGGTTTTGATAATAATATCGTAACAAAACTTCCTTTCAAAATCTGTCATTGAATAAAAGCCTTCACTTTGCTGTGCACAAGTTCCCTAATATCTTTATTAATTCAGCTAGATAATTGTAGATAATTCCTTTTAAATCAAATATTTACATGCCAAATTAAAAACAATGTCCCAATTATTGCGAATAAATTATGGTTTTTAAAAATTTAAAGCAAAATCCAATTATTTTTTATTTTAGAATAAGTCTGTTTTGTTCTAATTTTTTATACAAAAGATTGCATAAATACATCAAGAAGAAGAATTAAGACTTAAGTTAAAATTCTATTCAAATTTTTTCCCTTTTTGCGAATTTTACTAAAAATAATAAGAAATAAAATCAAACCAATTCAATAAAATTCAAACTCAATATGGCAGCTTTTATATGAAAAATTGATAATTTTATGTTCCTATTATTACTAATTAAAACGAAATTTTTTAGTATAAATATGGACGAGTTTTCTGTTTTGTTTATTTGATGTAAAATAATACTTCCGCCTTACCCATCAACTTCCGGTGATAATGTTAAGACAATGGGAACCTTCAAAATTTTAACACTCCGTTTGAAGATATTAATTAATGTTTAAAGTGGAATTTTTTATTGTTATGTCTTAAAGATGCTTTGAAAATATTAAATTCCATGTTTATATTGTTGTAGCTCTCCATATTTACTTAAAATACGAGCATAATTTTGTGTAAAGGTTGCCATAATTCTTCTTTATCTCTCTTTTTTGAGCTTTGTTTCGAACTTGGCGCTTGATTTGAAATCCAATTAGATTTGGCGATCGCTTAAATTTGAGGGTTCCTGGAGAACGGAAGTGAACCCTCACCACGGAAGTTCTGTGAAACCAAATTAAACAAATCAGCAAACTCGTCCATATTACCATAACCCTCTACTGAGAAATATAACTTTATCGAATTATTTAAGTCTGATGGGTAGTTTCAGCGATTTAAAATTCAAATATTTTATTGTTGCTTTTATCAGATTTGTATGTTAAGTAATGCATACTTTGACTAATTTCAGCTACAATGCACTCATATTTTTTAAGAAATTTCCAATCAGAGTTTATTTTCAATCCTTTTATACGTTTGATTTTTACCTTTTATAATTGTCTTCAAGAAAACAAAGGTTGAATATTTTAGGTACTTTCTTGAAACGAATAATGAAAAAACATAAATGCATCAGAAGACAATTATTCTATTCTTATTATTTAAAAATACTAAATCTTTAAGTTAGTATTTTGAAATCAGAATTGCTAGTTCTAATTATAAAAAGCAATTTTCACTAACACCAGCATGAAGGAGAAAATTACAGTTAGATGTAAAGTTGGCAGCGCAGTATAAAAAGTGTTTTCACAAAATAAACAGTTTTACAGTTATTGAGAGCGAACCATTTTTACTAAGCCTTTTCTTTATGGCAGGTACACTTGGCAGGCTGGAAAAGTATGTTTCTCGGCGTTCAGGATAGTTCAGATAATGTACCACTAGATCATAACAATTTTATACCATAAGCAGGAATAAATACGTCTGTTATTTACTTCTTTAAACACTGATTAGATATTCTTACTATCCTGTCCTCTGTATCACCTAAAATTTGATTGTAAGGCTTGTTATACATGATGAAATACATAAAAAAGCGGTAGAAGGGGGCAATAAATTGTATTATTCTTTGACATGAAAGGGAAGAAATTATTTCCTCTTCTCTCTGCCAGAGAATATCAGATTAAAAAGGGTTTTCTTTATATTTTATGGCATATAAAATTTAAATTAATAGAAAATCAAAATTTAATTATGTGTTTGCCATGACTGCGAACAGTGGATAAGGGTACAGATCTGAGAGTGTGGTTAGAGACAATTTATCGATTCCTAATAATAAGCGGAAAATAGCGTGTATTTCAAGTTCTATTAGGCAACAGTATCAAATACGAAATTGTGTGTGTGAAACAGGAGCAGCTCATAAAATCATGGAATAAATTTATCAAAGATTAGAAAGATAAGTATGATTGCTATTATTAATGAAAAACGCTCTTATTTTATAATGAAAAGTTTCAAACAAAAGAAAATTATAAACCCAAGGCCATTGTGAACCATAGCATGCCATTATTTTTAAAAGGGCATTGCTAGAATTAAATTGTAAGTATACGTATTTCTGTTAGCCCAAAGTTATTTTAAGAAAAAGAAAAGCATTACTTTTGAACTAGTGTTTTTTAAACTAAAACTCAGCTTATGCTAAGTGATGTCCAATTTTAAATCCGTAAAAAGGGGCTCCCCTTTAAAATTTATGCATTGTGTCTGTTCACATAAGAGGATTAAGTGGAAGAGGAGAAATATACATTAACAAACCCATCAATTTTGAATGAAATTACGATCTAAAACAACAACTTTAAAATTTTACTTCTAGAATTTCCTACTTTTCTGCAATTTTTAAATATACTTTTTACTAGTGACATTCGCTGGTTACTACATATTGTAAGGTTATTCATAAATTAAAAGCTAATATGTTCTCATCAGGTGAAGATTTAAATTAAATAAATAACCCTTTTCTTTCATTAGAATACAATATTGATTTGATAGAGAAAGGAAAAAAACCCAATTCTTCTAGAATTTATTAAAACATATAATTTTAAGAGGCTTTAGTCGGAAACTGCTTTTATAGTTTCAAAATATTTTTAAATTCCTTTGTGAGAATGTATTAAAAAGCATCAAACATATCACTTAAAAATCATTTCCTAATTATTTAAAGATTCAAACAAAAGCTCATATTTACTTTCGCTTTTTCTGAGAATATAAAGCTCTTGCGGCATGTCTGGGTATTAAATGTGTTTAGATGCCAGTTATTTTTACAAATATTTTAGAAATATTATCGACAAACCTGATGATATAAGAAGCCTTCCGCCGTCATTAGATAGTTAGGGTTTTTTATCTATAACTTATAAATAACACTTCTAAAAATAGTTGCTTTTTTGCTTCAAGATATGAAAAAAGCATGTTATTGGAAAAACGTGCTGACGGCTGTACTTTTCAGGATTTTATTGAATTTATAGCTTTTAAATAAAAACATCCTAATTGGTAAACTACCAAAGCGAAAAATGTTTGATTATTATTTGAAAATATTATATTATTTTATTATTATTGAAAATAAAAACTTTTTGAATTTTTAGATACTTGAAAATAACTACCTAGACTATGCAAGTCTAGTCAGATGATATTTTACAACTCATAAAGATATTCAAAATATTGATAATCTTTCTTATAATTTTATTCTGCTTTTAAATTGATCTGCTTTTGTGAAATGCAATATTTCTTAAATATATTATCTTTTTGTAATTTGAAATATTGCCAATATTCAACATTGAAACTTAATCAAAATAAATATATATACAAACTCCACTCCTTATCCGTGGTACTTATATAAACGCTTACTTAGCATGTTTCTTTATAAAATTATATAAATAAGTAAGAAGAAAAAATAATTTTCTTCATCATTTTATTCTACTTTGAAAAATTTATTTTATTTTTGTCATTGTACAGCTTCTTAATATGTCCCTTATTTCCAAAATATGTTCATTTAACATAGTTGTAATCCTTATATCTTTTCCGTTTTTTGAATGGCATCCATATTTAATACTGAAACTTCACTATTTCATACTTAATATTGAAACACCATGAATCAATCTAAAATACAATCATCCTTTTATTTCTTTATATTTTTTTTATTCTAAGTTAACTTTATTGTTTCATTCTTCTATAATAGGATCAGTTACTTCTATCGATATATCAACTTAATTTTTATCTCCAAAAGAATACATACTTTTTTCCTGAGTAAAATATTAAACATTTTGTCTATTCCTTCCTAACACTCATCTTCAACACTGAAACTTTTCCAAAATGAATCCATCTAGAAAAATCAGCCCTTTACTTTCGTGACTGTGGAAAGCGGCAGCTGTTGCGACTCTTATCTCAGTTACTGCTTTCAGACAATGTATGCAATTTCTTCTTATCCCCTTGAGGTTACGACGATCGTGAATTCCACTTCAACGTTAATGTTATCGTTGATTAGGAGTTAACGGTCACGATAACTTTGAATTTATATTCGCTGTCACGTTAGCGATTTAAATGATTCAATGAAATGCACCATAAAATAGAGAAATCCCTAACTAGAGAATTCTGCTAGTATCATGCAAGTGATTGTTTATAATTAAAATAAAGAGGGAATTTCACTTATTTATGCCGATGAGTTTTTTAGAATGTATTTTCTAAGCAATTGCAAGTGGTACCTTATATGAAAGAATTTCGAATTGGGGCCACTTCGATATGAATATTGCAGTATCATATTCTTTAGCAAGCTCTCAGGAAATTAAAAATTCAAAATGTTTGGTGAAATATTTATTTTATTTAAAAATTTATTTTTTACTTTTTCCTGAGTTCCGGAAAATTTCGGGGCTGTCGTATTAATTCTAGACAATATTTATTTTGGTACTGATTATAGGCTTATTAAATCCGTTTAATTTTGAATATAAATTCTTGTGGATAGTTTTACCTCATATTAGCCCTCTGACTGCCTATTCAGCGATTACCACGGATTGGAAGCAAGTCTATTTTCTGCTGCATCTTGTGATTTTTACAAGCTAACGTGTTTACTTATTACTTTTATAGCGTTGCATCACATTATACTAACAAAACTTTGCATATAAATAACAACTCGATTGGCTCGGTATTGGAACACGTTTGAAACCGTTGTATCTAAATAGTGATTTTAAAAAATTACACAGCCCGAGGGTTAATCCTTCAACCACATTTTCTGCAATAGGTGTTGGACACTATTTCATATGGGTGCCTCTGTTCTATGCGGTATGAGAACAATTTTTGATCTTTTCATAGAAAAATCTGCTTCATAAGTATACAATTGATTTTATAATGAAAAATAAATTACTAAAATTTACCTCGGAATAAACCCCAATTTTAATTTTTGTTTCTAATGTCATCAAGACATGATTTTGCCTTGAATAAAATGTCAAGATCTAACATTATTGTCCAAAAAATAAGCAAATAAATAGTCTGTGAAATCATAGTTTCACATTAAAATAAAACTTATTTTTTTAGCACATAACCCGGGTATAGGGATTACATGTGGAGATAAGCAAATAGCATGCGTAAAACCATATATTAGCTTAATTTACTGAAAGACATTATAATGGAATGTTTCAATACTTTGGGGATAATACATAAATGGTTATGAATAAACTAACCTGAAATATTTTAAGTATTTATAAAATAACCGAATGGAACAGAACAATTCATTTAATGAGTTATATTTATGCTTTTTAAACTAGGGAGAATGAGGGGACATTGATACACCTTTTTGGAAAGCTAAAAATGATTTCACCAAAGTTAATAATTAGAATTAATGTATCTATACATTTGTTAATCTAATATAGGATTTCAGTCGAGTTTTGGTCATAATAAAATTCTTATCACACATTTTTCCTAAAAATGGATTTGTATCAATCTTCCCCATTATAGGTGTACATTGATATACGCTTGGGCACATTGATTCTTTCACGCAAATATAGAAAATAATGATTATTAATAGGTGCGGGATCAAAACAAAATTTTTTTATCAAAAAATTTTGTATTCCAAATCACAAGGTTTAAAAGTTTGAAAAAGTAGCAAACTTTTTTTAATCAAAATTCAAGATTTTTAATGAGACTGGAAAAATGAAAGAATAACGCCTCGGAAAATACTTTATCTCAACGAATAATAAAGGAGGACGTGTGTGTCTGTAAAAACACTTGGAAAAGATGTGTACCTTGAAGCCGTGTTTTGAAATTTTAATTAATTAAAAATTAAGTAAAATTTTTGAGTTCTTCCCTGATAATTTCCGAAATTAATACAGCACAAAAATAATTTTCACGCTATCTGAAATTGCAAAAAATTATCTTTCCAATAATATTAATTAATTTGACCTAATTTTTTTCTCCAGTTTTAATAAATTTGAAAGCAAATATTTTAAACTTAAATTACAAAATTACTTTTCATCTTTGCAATGAAATTCAAACCGTTTTCATTGTTTAAACAAATACTTAATTGCATGTTTCTCAGGTATTTCATTTTTACGTTTTTTTTCATTTTTAAAGACGATCTTGCAATGTAGTTGCTGTTAAGGCACATTGATACACACAGAAAGCGCGTATCAATGTGCCCCGGAGTCAATTGTATCAATCTGCCCCAAGAGTCCATTACACTTAAAACAAGTGGTCACGCAAAAACAACCTCAAAAATTAATATAGTTCAGAAAAATAAATGTTTTTTCCTGCCTTTGGATTAGATTCCCTGGCAGGAAAACGTAACTAGTTAAAGAAATCAACACGTACTTAGAGTAAAAATTACTCAGACGAGAAGTTTAACGGTCTGATTCATTTATAAATTAACTTCTGCATAAACACCGCCGGAAACTATTCTCTGTTCTAAGGGTTACAGTGGCATATATATCAGGGAATGTGAACATCTTGAGCCATCCCAATCATCAAAAAATTTATGGACTGTATCAATGTTCCCTCGTATCAATCTACTCCAACTCCCCCTATATAATTTTGTATGAAAATGTTGCTTTGAAACGCCATCTTTTTAAACACTTCATGCTGATTCATTTTCATCTTTGTCTCTTTGTGCATAGTAAATATCAAGAAAAATTTAATAAAATGTTCTAGCATTCTTTTCATTTTCTTTCTTCCTCTATCTACGTGGTATGCACACATTGGTTCATAAGCATACAAGCATGCACACGTGTTTATACATTTGGATGAAAATAGAATAGTATTGTCTTCTTCATTTTTTGGTTTCTTAAAATGTTCTTATTCTCCATTTAACTTATTTGTTTCAATGATTTTGTGTTAAATTGTTTACGTTATACGTATTTTTAGTGAAATAATAAATTTCAGATTTTCCTCTCTGCTTAAATTTCTACTTTATTACTATGTCTATCTAAGCGATAATTTTTATGATAAATATACTGTTAATGCTGTTTTAATAGTTGATTTATTTTATGTCATTTCCAAAATAATAGTTCATTTAGTCGCCATTCAAAATTGATTTTCGGAACAAAATAATATATTCAGTTTCAAGTAAAATATTTATTTCCAAAAAATCTTTAAATACAAAGCTACATTATTTTGGATTTTATTCACTCTTGTTTTGATATGAATTAGACATAAAAGTTTTTTAACTGACATCAGTGATATAAATTATAGAAGAGAAGGAGATTTAATAAATTATATTTTGAAAATCTGCGCTAACGTGTCTTAAAAGTAGTAACAGCTTTTGAATTAGCTTTTAATGTTTTATATCGAAAAAACAAAATTTAGAAAATCTATCTAATTCAATTTTAATCAAAATTTAAATTGTGAAGATATTTATGATTCCTAAGAAGTCAAGTCCAAAAAGTCCTATACAAGCAAAGAATTGACTCAGCCTGGCCGTTAGCTCGTTCATTGGCATATATATAAAAACTATTTTTTCAAAATTGTAGCAAATTTTTTAAAGGTAAATAATGAAATATTATTTTTAGAGTAATGCGACATAGTTTCGGTGTTCAAGCATGTTGTGTTTATCTCCTGTTAACATCCCTTTTGAATAAACAGACAAAAAATAGTAATAAATATATTTTGCATAAAATTCATGTATTATTTGACAAAATAATAGAAAGTGTGCTACTGTATAACTTAAAATTAAGTAAATAGGTTTAAGATACATTATTAAATGTAATCCTTGCCGAAAACGGGCAAAATTGTGATAATAATGTATATTTTTAATCACTCGTTTTAATCCTTACTTAAAAATTTCCACAAATGATGGCACTAAATATCTTTTGAATAAAACCCATGGAATATTTGAATTAAAGTAATCAATTGTTTTAGTTAAAACTTATCGGATCGTTTTATAATACATAATAAAATGCTATTTTTAAGGTACGAAGGCCAAAATGCTAAGTTAATGTAGGTTTTTTAATCCCGAGCTTTTGTCCTTTCTGAATAAACTGACAACAGATAACACTAAATATCTTTTGCGTAAAGTTGAATGATCTCTCAAGTGGAAATTCTCATACAGACATATTTATTGTATTAAATTATATCGTTTTCTGCCATGATTAGAATATTTAAGCTTCATTATTAGATTAATCTTCAATAGCGAAGCAGTGCATTACCCTAATAAAGTGGACTATAATCCAAATTTAGTCATTCAATATTCATTCAAGAGATGCGTACACAGTCATGAAATATTCCTGCCTTAGCTATTTGGAATTAATTGAAGGCGTAGGGAATTTAAAAGCACAATTTACATATTTTATGTCTCCAAAAGTTCTTAATGCAATCACCCGTGGTCTCAATTATGTGTTTCATTAGCTTTACTGCCGGGTATTTTTCACTAAACTAACTACTCTGACTCCATATTTGTGAGACTGGAAGATCACACTGTGCTCATATTTTATAGAGTGGTAGTAAAGACAACAGAAGTCAATACAGAATCATTAAAGGTTTGGAATAAATAATTTATCGAACAAAATGGCCCAGTTAAAAGGTTTGGATCTTCCTGTTTGATTGCAGCTTTTGCATTAATTCATATGACATAAGGGGTCTAAGTTTTATTTGCAGAAATGTGCTTAAAGTTATTCCTGAATTTGACATTGTAAGAGGATAATATCGAAGTAATTATTTCTGTTACCAGAAGTCTAATTAAGATTCTGGGTGAATATTTTAATTCCCGAAATGAACTCTTACGAGAAAAGTTTATCTTGAAACCATGTATCGTATTAATTAATCGAACGTATAAGATTTAATCAATATATCGCTCCCCATTGAATTTCATCGTGGGAGGGAAATACATTAGAACATACGTTTTACGTTCATTAAGACTTGATTCTACTGTAAAATTAATTTTTCTAACATTCTGAATAATTGTTGAAACATACATCATAAGGGCATTAGCTGTAGAGTGAGTTTTCGTGTTAATCAAAAATAATCTTATTATTCAGATTTAATAAATAATGGTTCCTAACATCAACACTTTTATATTAAAATAAAAGGATATAATTACTTTTGATTTTAATTACAGTTTTATTTATTACATTATATTTAATAATGCATCCAGTACAATATGAATTAGTGTTTTTTAAATTAGAATTAAAATAATAAGTATATCTAGATCGCTGCGATGTTATAAAGGAACAACACGGGTTAATGGGGAAAATCTGCAATTTACATATGTGAAGACATAACTAGGACAACACCTGACATCCAAGTTTCTGAACTCTCACATCAGCTTTTATGTAAAATTCTGGCCGCCCGTAAAATAAACTGACGTGTGTCAGCCATGAAGGATTGGCAGGACTCGAGCCAGCAATCTTCGATTCTAACTTCCGCCAGATGACCACGGCGTTATAGGGTGCTGTTAGCAAAGCAGGAAAAGTGTACCTCAATTATCCGTTTATTATTATGTTTCTTATACGAACAAATGATTCTTTATGATAGATTGAACTGGATATGTGGATGGTGTTATAACTAAGTGAAAGTTTCTAGAGGGGATATTTTGCTCATAGACGAATAAGAATCACATAGCAATGTAGGTTACGCAATAGTTAGGTGAAAAATTTCAGGGAACAAAGGAAACGAGCAAACATAAGTGAACAGCGTATGTTTTATTAATAACAATAGGTACATTTCCGATATACAACAGTTGCTACAGGAAGTGCTTAAAGTCATGTACATGAGCTGTAACAAGTGCCGGATATCATCAACTCATGGAAGATTTCAGGTAGTTCAATGATAGCCCCTGCAATTATAGAGATGAGCAAGGCTATATCTTTTGCACTGTCCATGAGGAGGGTGTCGCATAAATTTTTTAAAATTTTTTTACTAAAATATGGATTTCCTATCTTAACTTTTTACTGCCGTGTCGTAGTTTTTGCTTCAAATCTTTTTAGGAGAATCTTAAAGATACTAGCAATTTAAATTTTAATTGTTTTATACATCTGTATTTCGTTTCAGATTCCTATATGTAACTTTTAGTAGTCACCAAGTGTCTGGCATAGTATGGGTTAGTCTACCTCTTGCATCCTAAAACACAAATTATCAACCCACACATTTGCTTAAATTATCTTACATTTTAATTCAAGAAATTAATTATTATTGGAGAGTCCACTCTTATGAATAAATGTATTGATGATGCTCACAGGTAATAGAATTGAGTCTTAAGGATTTTACTCACTTGAATGTTCCTAATTAAACACAATTCTGCATTTATTCGAAGCTGTGGAAATAAAGCTTAATTTCAGTGCCAGTAATATTTGCATCTATGTAATTGATTTCAAAGTCAATTAACGCTTACAAATATCATAACTAATTTCCATTTCGAGGAAAGCGGTTCTGCAAGCAATATTAAGTGAAAACCTGTTGCGAAATTAGATTTAAATTGAAATTTAATCACTTGCAATTAAGTGCTCTGAATAAAGAGGAATATGGCATAGAATAGACACATCACAACCACTGAAATCAAACGGAAAGTGGAAACTATGTATACTGCACAATGCACAAGCATTGTGATGTAGATCTATGGGAGAACCGTGAATGAAGTTATAAGAATTTGAAAAGTTAATTCGAGAACAGTTGAATTAGGTATAAATGTAACAATTATAAATTCTCTGTTCAGTTTTGCTTTTTATATGAATCATGAATGAGGTAATAAACTTTCATCGAATTTTTAAATAATTTTTAAGTGGTTGGCTTCAAATTATTTCCGCGTTTGGCTAAATTTCTAATTTATACATTTGCGAATATCCATGTTAACTGCATCTGATATGTGTAAGATATTTTTAAAAAAGTTTATATATTTTGCAATTTTTTTAGAAGTCTGTATATTGTATGATGTTAATTAAAATTACTCTTATATTTCGATTGGTTATTAGTTCTATATGGAAACTATTTTTGTTCACTCAAGTCCTTATTTTTAACAAATTGTTTCAAGTCATTATTGATCTCTAAACTAATCTGCCCTTTTGTGAAATATCGCTTACAAGATATTAACAGAGAATTATTGCATATAAAAAACGAAGTTAAATTATTTCAATAAACAGTTTTGCTGCACATTGCAGAAAGCATAAGGGTGTTATTCAGAAGAGACCTTTCTTCTCCATACTGTCTAACTGTAGAATTTTCAAATTCTAATTATTTGCTTCTTTTTTTGAATTTCCTTGAACTCATAATGACTATGATGAGGGATCAGTATATACAATGTTTGTTTTAGGCGTTCCAGGAACATTAATTGTTTGGTATGATTAACGAACCTCTTGGATTATAGGTAAATCGCTTAGTAATAAGGGGTTTTCTATAGGATCGATGTACACTGAGGTTTTTTTTATCAGGCTCTCAGTATTTCTCAGAGGTAACTAATACCGCATGTCTTACTGAGAGGGTGGGGGTCTGTAGTTATTTTTCTATTTTCTTACATCGGTTCTATTCGTGTTTTATCTTCAACATGAGGATGAAAATTCAGGACTCACTACAAAACAAAGGAGTCCTGATTATCAGGCTCCCTTTAGGAATTGAGATGAAGACTCATTACATGTAGTTGTGATGAACGGATGCATTATTAATATGGCATGCGGGATTCAAAGGTGATCCCTGTAAGCTTGGTGCGGATTCTATAGTGCTTTAGTTTTAATCTGAATTAATAGCTTTGTAAATAATTCGTCTGGATAAGGGTTATCCTTACAACTGCCATCATAAAAAAATGCATTACAACAAATGCCATTAATATAAAATATTTTGTTTTTGTTAAAACCATTTAATGCCTATTTACTATAAGACTAAAAACAGAGATAATAACTATACAAATATCGATGAATTTTCGTTAGCGGAACCTTAATCATCGCTAAACTGAAATGCTGGTGTTATTCCAATTTGGCGCCAACATTCATCACTGAACTAGAATTTGGCACTCCGTGATAAATGCATGCGACGAATCGCCAAACGTTAGTGATAATTCTCTGACCATTTCCGCCGAATTCTAGATACCTTAGTAATGAATGTTGGCGCCAAAACGGTATAACACCAAGCTTGGTGACGAATGGAGTTCCGTTAAGGTTTCAGCTTTGTTCATTAGAATTTGGCGATTTGCGCCAAATTTAAGCGACAGAGCGTCAAATCCTTGGCTAGAATTTGGCGGATTTTGTCTTTGGTTCCGTTAAATGAAAAGTACCCAACCTGGTTTCTTCCAATATAAAAATGAGCAAATTCCTACACCTTAAAAACATTAACGGTTTTTTAGAAATGGTCTGCCCAAATAAGCGATGCTATGAATTCAACATCAACAAGAACATTTCTGACATTTTCGTTTATGTTTGTCTAGGGGCATGTGTCCATGTCTTGTGACCTATTACATTTATTCAACAAGAAACTAAATCAAAAGAACATTATATAAATCCCATTGTATAAAATCCCTTTCGCTCGTAAATTGTTTGTTCTCCTCAGAAATTAGTTTTAACGACATGATACACATTGTGAAGTAACTTTATTAAATTACTAGCTGATAATCCAGCGTTTCTCGGAATGCTTATATTTTCATATGTCCGCCTCCGTCTTTTTTTCCTACACATATTGTCAATTACTTCCCCCAACAAACGTAAATATCTTTTAAATCCTTTCTTATTGAAATAAAACTTTCAAATCTAGCATTTTTATCCCCTTATAGCTGATAACACGGCGTTGCTCGGGATCCATAATTTTTCAAATGCCCGCCGTCGTTTTTTTCTACGAACATTGCCTCTAACTTTCCCCAACACGCTTAAATATCCTTTCAAATCTAGATATTTTTACTGCCCTATAATAGTACGGTTTGAAAGAAAAGGAGAGAAGTTTGGAAAAAGGACGTTTATTTTAAATTTTTAAACAATAAACCACATATGAAGAGAATTCTCTAAGCGTTACTGATTAAAAATCTAAAATTTAAAAAATCTTTAGGGCGAACAAAATGTCAATAAAAACAGGGACGTATTAAAGGCTAGGTGCACCAGGCACGCACCTGGGCCAGCCATCTGAAAGGGGGCCCAGGAAATGCAACAGGTTATTTTTAATATTGCGATCAATTTACATATTCAAGAAACTCCCAAAATTCATTTCTATCTAACCAAATGTAACAAAGACTTGTGTTTAAGCAATTCCAAATTGAAAATCATTGCCCCGTCATAACTTTCAGGCTTAAGGAAGAAACCCAATCGTTATTAAAATATCTTCTCACGAAGCTGTCATTTCAAGATGAGTTTTAATTTCCAAACATTATCAAATAATTCAGTTGTCATTAGTATTTCATAAACTTAAGAAATAATTTACTCTTTCGAATTAATGTATAATTTTAATTCTTATCAGTTATTAAAGCATCATGTTGATTTTTAATAAATGCATAAAAATTATTGTTGAATTTATGTGTTTGTATTTCATAATTCGCGCTTTTTTATTACAATCAAGTTCCTGTTCTATTCAAACTGAACTCCCAGACATTTTAAGTTTGGAAATAATTTTAATATGTGAGAATTATCATTAATGATTAATAAAAGTAGCCTCTTTCTATATTTTTGTTGTATAGTGAAAGAATCTGAAAAAGTATCAGAATGAGTCCGGTTTGGTATTTATCTTTAGTTCAAGTACGTTGAAAAATATAGTTCGGAACATTTTTCTTTCGTAGATGAATTCGAGCCTCAAAACATTTGTAAAAATTATAAAATGGAGAGACAAAACGGTTTATAACAAATTGGTTCTTCAATGAAAATATGCCAAAATTTTATATCGATTTGAATATATAATATTAAATATCAATTTTCAATGCATTGCTCTTTTATAATACTTCAGTATTTAGCATTAAAGTAATTCTTTTTAGAGCTTTATGCCTCACTAAAGTTATGAAAAAATAATAGTAATGCGTTCAGTAAATATAGAAAACATTTGGCTAAGAAAATGTTATCTGCATTTTCTTTTATTTTTTCGATTATATCGATAATATAAATATTGATTAACTTATGCCTACTCAAAAAATCTTAATTATTATTAATTTAGGTGTAATTTATAGATTAAATATACTGATTAAAAATTGGGTAATAAAGCAATAATAAAATGTTAATATCATTAATAAAAATGTAGTAATTATCCTTAAAAGTATGCAAAATTATATTAATTTAAAACCTAATGATAAGTTAGACGAAATATAAAAGTAAATATGAGTGATGCTTTCGGAGGGCCCCAAGAAATTCTGAGCCAGGGGCCCCAACAACCTTAATTCACCCCTGTATAAAAATAAACGTTCAAAAATAAAACATCAAAAGACAAAGAAAAAATGCAGTTAAACGATTTTTTCCGATGTTTATAAATTGCAACACGGAAGCTCGTTAAGCGCATTGTCTGGAAAAGAAAAAATAAAACAAATTATTCGAACTAACCTCCCTTAATACGGCTCAAAAAGAATAATCTATGAAGAGAAATAAATAAAAAAATAAAAAATGCAAGAACTAATGAATTAAAACACCTTATGTGAATGAATAACAATAGTGGAAAAAGAAAATTATAGAGAATAGGCAAAAACGGCCTAATCTACCACTTAAAATTAAATAAATAAAAATCTAATTCAAAATTTTAACATTACTTTTACGCGTAAGGGCTCCCTTTTGTGCTAATGCATCACTGTCCCAAATTTGGTCCTGGTAAGTCAAACGGTCTGGGTGCGCATAAAGAGCAGAAAAAACGTACAAAATACTCTCATTGCTTTTTATAAATATAGATTATTTTCTCTTTTACATGCATATGTTTTTTATATACAGGGTCTCCCAAAAAATTGGAACAAGAATTTATTTCTTTAAATATTGCACCTGGACATATACTTCCAATTACAAAGATTCATCAAATAAGGTAGGAATTTATGTGAAAACACTTTGGCTTCCGTGGAAGCTAAAAATAAAAAGTTAAGAAAATTAAATTTTTATACGTGCCCCATAAATTTTTAAGAGTGAAATTTTCCTCTTACTCTCAACTATGCATAAACTAAATTTCACGATCCTGTCTGCAAAACTTACAGAGATATTTCATTTTTAAATTTCAAGGGACTGCTCACAAATTTATATGGAGATGTTTATTGCAGAAATGCAAATTTATTCAACATAGAAAAACAGTGAAATTCAAATATCTGTCAAGTAGTATATCAGCCAATTATCACGGATTAAAAAAATTGCCAATGACGCATACTGTTACTCAGTTTCATTGGAAGATAGTTGCAACTATCGACTTTATAAACAATTGAAGGACACTTTTAGAAAATAAAAATTTAAGGTATAAAAGGAACATAGTGTAATATTGAACAAGAATACAGAATTATTTGCTCTTAACGTTGTGCTTATTATTAAGTTTTACCTAAAAGCAGTGGAGACTCGTCATTTTGGTCTGCAGAGTTGAAGAGCTCACTAAAATTATTTTAAAAATTCATGTTTTTGTTTTTATTTGCTTTCTTCTCCACTCTGAGAGTTCGATTATTAAAGAAAAAAGATGAAAACGAGAAAAGAAGACAGAAAATGAATGAAAAAGTAAAACAGACACAGGATGGGGCTGCACACCAAATAGATCGGAAAGCACTAAAATTCGCTCATTACGTACAACTAAATGACATAATGGACGAAGGCGAAAAGGCATTCTTTCTGTCTTAGAACTTAGCCAGAAGTGTATTTTCTGATGCCCCTGTTTTGCGCTAAAAACTAAATAATGTTCTTTTTTCCCCTTTAAATCTCATCCCTGGTTCGCCTTCGCGCTCTAAAATTTTTTTTTTCATTAGCTATTTTTTGGTTTCGGATTCACTTTCCTGTTGCCTCAACAGGAACTTGGCTGGTTCTTACATATTCGATTTTTCTTATTGAAACAAAACTCACCGAAAGAAAATGACTGTAATTATCTAAAATACAATTCAGATAATTACAAATACAAGTTTGAACTATTTGAAGGTAAAGCTATTTTTGAAAAATTGTGTTTAAATTATATTCTAGTAATATTCTTATAGCACTGTTTGTTTCTGGGAAGATGAGCCTCACTGCTGATATGTCAGCCTGAATATTTTTTGAAGATTCACAATACGAACTATTTTTGTAAATATTTCAATTAATGTATTATTTGACTAGTTTTTAGATTTAACAAGAGTCAACAAATACTTTGTTATTTCTTGATTCCACCCTTTATATAATTTTTCTAAATATGTATATTATCCCTAAAATGTACCTCGAAAGATTGCATCAAACAGCAGTGTGACGTATGAAAAAATGGTCTAAGTCAACAACTTTGTCTTCTTATATATCTGTAAGTTTTGAAGATAGAAGCGTGCAACTTTGTACGTAAATAGATAAGTATAAAAGAAACATTTTACTATCTGACATTTTTGCTCTATGGGGGCCATATAAAAATTTAATTTTTCAAACTTTTTATTATCAATCCTCTAGGATATCAAAGTATTTTGATACAAATTCTTATGAAATACGAAAGAATACAAAAGTGTTTGCAATAGCCTTGAAATTCTACTGTTAGTCAAAATTTTATATTAACTTGCTTACTAATCTTTTCATTTAAGATGGCACAAATATATAATTTAAGTTAAATTTGAACCTTCCACTCAGGAAAATAACTCCAAATGCTTGGTAGAAGAAAGCTTTACTTTCTTAAGTAACCTAGGATAACTGTGAGCGATCAATTCAATCCAAATGTTGTTTCAAATGCGTTCTAGTTCTAAAATTGATAACAGTTATAGTATAATAGTTTTGTCGTAACTCTTTGTCAACGTAGAATTTTAATTTACAGTCTCACTTTTATACGGAACAACAAATGCTCTTATAATTTGAGAATGAAAAAGCTAAGCCTACGAAAGTTTTCATTTAAAATAATCTCCATGAAGCTACCTAGAAACCCAAGCTTTCCTCCTCCTCATTTTGCGTACGGAAATTAGATAATCTTGACATAGCTTGTCCAGAAGATGTTTGTTTTTTTAACTTTGCTGCTCTTCATTTTATTTACGGCAATAATGAAGCCTGGTAGACTGTCAACATGTATAAACAATCAATCCAGATGAAGTTTCATGTCCGTGGCAGTCCTCAGCTGCTTCCGATACCGAGGAATTCCCGTAAAGCAATCAAATCACATTTTTCAAAGCTATTTTAACTTCTTTCTTTTCTCCAAGACTACACCTAAGCCCTCTAGAGGACTTAAATGTCCTCTTCAGCAAGCTCGCCCATCATTCTACTGTCTACAGTTTCTCTCTTTTTGCACTAGTCTAGTGGTGAACTAACCCTCTTTTTATCAATGTTCATTGTCCCGCTGAGGATATCTCTCGCCGTCTGCAAAAGAACAGAAATCCGCAACTGCCGTTTCTCTAACATACATCCAAACAACGGCTGAGTGAAACCGAGTCTACCATCTCAAGTTTATGCTTGGTATAAAGAAAAAGACAGTAGAAAATAACAGCAAAATTACTCATCTGTTATCCAAACATTCCAAATAATTCCTTGTTAGTCATAGGGAGTGTACCACATGATATATTTATGATAGAGCGCTTGCAACATGATTACAGGCAGGTGGGAAGTATAGAAGAACTACATGGATATAGTAGGCACGTGTCAAAATAACTTAAGGTTGAAACTTCTGTTATAAAAATATAGGGAACATTACATTTCTGAGGTTTCATAGGACTGTAATTTAAAATTATAACCTATGTTTCCAAGTGAATGCTACGTAATCTCACAAAGAAACAATACTTCATAAATCAATTGTGTTAAATATAAGTAAATAGGAAGTTTTTCAATAATATTCTGAGATCTCTTTTGAAGTACTGAAAATCATACTCTTATAAATCAAAGCCAGTGGATTTTTTAGAGCTATAAATACATCAATCGATGGAAAACAATTTAAAGCATAGATTTACAGATAATTTGTAAAATTATTTACACTGCGAAACTTCTGATGCTTACTTATTTCTTTAAAATATCTGACAATAAAAACAAAGGGAATAACAGAAGAAGATAAGTTATTTAAAATAAAAATATATCATTTTCTTATGGTAGTTAAATATAAAGTCTTACAATCAAGTACAACTATTGATACTCTCATATATTTGAAAGAAAAGAAAAAAAATGTATTTATTCGTGCTGAAAAAAGTTATAACATTTGACAAAAAGTCAATTTGTTGAAATGCATTGTTTTTATTTCCATTCTTAAATACAGATTTTGTGACGCAAAGCAAAATTCTCGATCCATATGTCAGCATCTGGTAGGCGCTTTGTTTTTGTGAACGCAATCTTGAATTTCTTAATTGGAAAAAAAAAAGAAATCAGTAGCAGCTTTCACTTCGCCAAGATTTTTCATTTTTCATTCAGCGGATCAATACGTACTCTAAGCCGTCTTATAAATATCGGCAGAAATGTCTTTCTTTTTCGCTAGCCATCACATTTTAATTTACACAACAGATACATGCATAGCCGTTCTTTTATATTTGCTCCCTTCTGAGTATCCTTTTAAACCGATACCCAATACAGATATCGTTACTCCTGTTCTTGTGTTCTTAGAAAAAAAATTGACTTTTGTTCCCTCTTCCTTCCCTTGTTTGTTCTTTTTAAAGCTTTTTAATCAGCCAATCCGAGCATGCGCAGTGTATCGCGGAAAATTTTGAAATCATCCACTTCTCGGAGCGTAAGGAATTATGATGAAGACGCAGCCGTTTCTATCGATCATCATCATTTCCTAGTGCTCCTTTGGGATCATGCCATTAAAAATGTTGTTTCTAGTTAACATGCGTATTGTGTTTAGCAGCGATGATTAAAAATAACTAAAATTCGTTTCTTGGCCGTTTCAGTTTGTATTAGAGTAAGATTTTGAGAAATATTTTGCAAAGATAAATACGTAAGATTGGTTAACGAGTATTATGTGTGACACATGGGATAAAACATAAAAATATCCTTATAAAATGGGTATTTCAGTAGAAAAACAGGAGAGACCCTCCCTTTTCATGTCCTTATAATTTAAGCTCTATCGTACCTTTGGCTACTGATTTTCATTTTACCTCATTAGCAATAAATATAGTGATTATTCACAAAATGACAGTAAGACAGGAGGTACTGGTATCTACAGGATGATAAAAGATTTCTACAAATTAACACTAATTAACTGTAAAGGAAAGGTCTTTATGGTAATTACTAAAAATTTGCTAATGATTTGATAATTTATCTGCACATATTTGTTATAGAACAAACCGTTAAGAACATTTGCAATTCAGTATAATTATTTCTCGAGTTACTTGAACATCATCAGCGACTTACAGGTGCTTTGATCTTTTGCTGTGTATTTTCTTCGAATTTTTAAGAAGCTTGCATGAAAACTCTTAGCACATGTTATGAAATATTAAAGTAATGAAATTATTATGAATGTTTATTTTTATTTTTGTTCTTCCTGTCGTTTGCCATTAAGTTTATTTTCAGGGTCCTTAGAATTGATAAAAAATATTCCTTTAAATGTATTTTGTGTGAAGTATTATGTACTTTTCCTGTTTTTTAAAAAAATTCTAGCATTAGCTATATACAAAGACATTAAAATAAATGAAATTTTCTGAAATTTATTATCTTGTTTTCGATGCTCTCTCATTTTGGTTACTAAAGTTTTTGCTACTAAAAGCGGTGAAAAAAATTTGGATGGAATCTACTTCCTTTATCCAACCTATATAGATATGTGCAAACTAGACTATTATATTTGCCATTGGAAGCAGGCTGCATAATACACTATCCTCGAAAAGCTAAGGCGCAACCTGTTTCTTGTGTCTAATTCGGGTACAAATGAACAGAAAAACATGAAAATTGGAACAATTATGCATTATACAGTTATTTATACAATTTTTCCTAATTTATCAATTTACAATTAAACTATTCAACTTGTCTAGAAAAACCTACAGTTGGAGAACAATGATAAATAAAAGGCATCTGCTTTAAAAAGATAAATAAATGAGTTTTAACTAGGAATGTGTCCTCTACTAACTGTAATGCATTGGAGGCATCGTCTTTTCATACTTTCAATTGAGTTTTCGGACACCGAAATGTGGAACAAAGAACATTCATGGAACAACTGTTGTTCATGCTTATTTAATGACCTCGTAAGGGTATTTGCAGCAGTCACCTTTCCCGTAGTAGCTCCCCCTGTAGTTCCAAAGATGATGTATCGGATTAAAGCCCGAAGATAGAGCAAACCTGTCCATTTGCTCCACACCTTCATCCTCAAAATATTCTTAGACAAGCCTAGTTCGGAGAGGTCGAGCATTATCATTCGTCTGAATGAATTCCTTATCAATAGCACTAGCGTATAGTCTGACATACTGCTAGAGGATTTGGCTTCTGTATCTCGCAGCAGTGAGAATTCCTCCATGGAGCACATGGAGGCCAGTACGACTGCCCAGAGAGATTCCAACCCAAACCACGATTCCATCCCTTTATAACTGTCTTTCAACAATGTTAAATTGATAGTATCTAGTGCCTTGTTCTCTCCATATCAGCACACAACTAAATCACTCTCCAGAGTAAATCTGGGCTAGTCTGTGAAGAGTATGGAGTATCATTGCTGTCTGGTCCTTGTAATGCGCTCTCTTGCCCAACGTAAAAAGGCATTTCTCTGTCGTTGAGTAAGAGATACAATACACACAGACGGTTTCTTGCATACAAACCTTGATTGTGAAGAAGTTTTCGCATCGCAGTAGATGATATTCTTGTTCCTATTGGAGCAAAATGATCTGAAATGAGCTGAAGCACAATTGTGATCCTACTTCCTGTGGTCAAAAGTGCTAGAAAACGATCTCACCAGGGGACAGCAAGACTTGGGAAATTCAATTCGGGATGAAACTTTGCAAATTAGTAGCATACCTTTAGGTTGTACACCCATTAATCTAATAAAGGGCAATGCCCAGCTAATTTGGAGAAAATAGGCCACAAACTTTGGGAGCAGCTTATATATGTACTAGTAAGCGGTCGTAAACACTTAGCAGCCAGATAGCGTAGGTGGCAGTGCTCTCTGGCTGTCTGCTTGGTTCGATCCTGCTGTTATTTTTTTTATTTTTTTCAAAATTATCTCAAATTATATCAAAAATTAAAAAAAAATATTTGTAATTACAATATTAATTATTTTTATGCATAAAATAACTGTTCATTCATATGATACTTTAATTATAGGTAAAATTAAATTTATAAGCAGTAAAACAATAATGGATACATCTTTAATGGTGAAAAATAATAACTTTGATTAAAATTGTCATCTTAAAGTCATTAAGTGTTTTAAATGATTGGGTTTTTATATTTATAAATACTTCGTTTTTATATTATCTTGGAAATAGTAGAGAGCAGATTTTAATATATTGAATACATATGCAGGGGTCCAGTATTTTAATGATCGAATGTAAATAGCAGACAGCAGCGGTAAATCTATTAAATGCGTAGGCAGATGGTCCAAATTTGAACGATTGAAAAGGGTCCAATGGGTTAATGCTTTTACTCATTATCGCATGAAATTCTTCTACATTGCTACTACTCTTATTCCTTCAGAAATTCTTAACAAACGTGGTTATTCATCTTGGATTTTGAAGTGTTTTGTATCGTTGTTTGATTAAATTAGCATAATACAGCTAGCTAAAATATTCTATAAATAAAGATATAGCTAGTTTATTGGAGGTTGAAGATGGAATCGCACAAGAATCACTTAAAGAACCGTTGTTGCTGTGAACAATCGTCATTTAGTAAATGGGCAAGATGTCAAAATAGTTTTTGCTTCTAATGTTTTCATGATAGCTATTCTTCTGATTCTTGTATGTAATTAAACGTTGAAATATTTAATTACTGCTGTGAAAGAAAGAAAAATTTAAAATTAATTAATAAATGTAGAATGAATTTCTAAAATTTATGAATGATAAAGCCTAAACAAAATTGTTTCATGATGTGAATCATTACAGTTATTATTTATTATTATTAATGTTGTATTGATAATTATTTTACTGTTAATAAACTAAATTTTAACTGTAAGTCAAGTCAGGGGAGGTCCACCCACAAACGTGATGCGTAGAAGGTCTTTCCGTGCATTACGTCACATTGGGACAGATTACGAAACTTTCCGTTATTCCACGCGGTTTGGAATTAAAAAAATAAATTAATTCCATCTGCAATAAATGGTAAAAATACTCTATTAAAATGGTTCGTTATTGTATCCTCATCATTTTTCATCACAACCCAACATTTTATTGATTATAAATTTCGCACATTAGGTATGTACTTTTTTTAAGGAAAATGATTCCTGGTTCTCTTTTTGTTAACTTTACAGCGGTTCCAAATAATATATTCGGGTTTTAAAAATATTGTTTGCTTTTTTTGCTGCTTAATAAGAATTTTTGATGAATGAAAATAAATAATGTGATTTTTTGGGCTTATTTATATCTAGTCTGGAGCCGAGTTTCTGCCTTGTTTCTTTTATCTCCTCACATATCAAACTTAAAGGCTGAAAATTTAGTTTCATTATACGTAATTCTCGTATGATTCAGAACTGAGTAGATCGCTTGACTGTTAGGGAGAGGTTTTTGAGTTTTCCTATAGATCTTAAGCTAAAAATTTAAAAATGCCTCTTTCCAAAGCAAATGTGATAGTTTTACGGAAGGATTTAAAGTTAATGCAATGTTTGGTTTTTCTGTTGTCGGATTACGATACATTCGATAAATTCGAAATGCAAAAATATTTATTTTCACTCATTTTAAAAAGATCCTGATGTTAAGGAAATTTGGATTTGCAGATGCAAAAGAAGAAAAAATTCTCTTTATTGACGCAAATGTTTGAATTTTCTTTCAGCACTTCACGACTACCATCGTGATTTAAAATATGAATTGCTTAATTTCCCTGTAAATAATAATTACAGTTCTGAAACCAAAAACTATTCCAACATTATTTTTGTCATCAAATGAAATGATGGATCAAAGAATTAATCAGTTTCAGATGAACACTCTAATTTAGGATGGAACATAATCTTCTGAAAAGTGCTATAGACTGATTTCTCGTATTGTACAAAAATAAGCTTTGGAAACTACTTAATCGATAGCCATCAAAGCGGAAATATTCTAAACAAAGATATTTAATATAAGTTTTGTTATTATTATTCTGTTTAAAACATAGCAATTAGACAACTGTTTATTACTAATATTGCAACCAAATATTGATTATTGCATTGCTCCTGAGATTTTATTTAATATATGTTTATTATTCTGGGTGTGAGAATATAATATATATATATTAAAGATACAAAATATATGTGTATAATAAAATCACGAATTGTGCGATGAAAGCAATTCTGCAAAAAATAACAAGTTACTTTTGCTCATATTTATCAAAAATTATAAGTTAATTTTAAGGAATTTTTTTTCAAAGATATTTAATTTCATTTTTTACTACATGAAGTAACTGAAATACTATTATTTTAAAGAATGTGTAATTTATAATCGCAAGTAAAATTATTCTTAATTCTCCAGTTTCTTAAAAACCATCCAGTGTCTCAGATGTTTTTAAAAATTATATACCATACGACGTAGTTATTTCTTTATTTCTTACATAGAGATCATATCAGAAAGATAACTGAATTTTATTAAAATTTTCGATTAAACACTCCAAATTTTTATTCTTTCGTAATCGTGACTCTTTAACAACGGGACGAAGCAATGTGCTCCCAATGCGACGTCATCAATTCAACCGCTCTCTGTGAGGCTAACCTTTATACTCTCAAATAACCTTGAATTCAAGTATCATATAAATGAACAGTTATTTTATGCATAAAATAATTGATATTTTAATTAAAAATATTATTTTAATTTTTGATGTAATTTGGGATAATTTTGAAAAAACAAAAGAAAGTACAGCAGGATCGAACCTCGGACCAAGCTGACAACCGATGACCACTCTGCCACCTAAGCTACATGGTCACTAAGCGTTTGCGACCACTTACTGGTATATAAGCTGTGCCTAAAGTTTGAGAGCTATTTTCTCCGAATTGGATGGTCATTGCACTTTATTAGATTAATGGGTGAACATTCTAAAGGTAGTCTACTAATATGCAAAGTTACATCCCGAACTGAATTCCCCAAGTCGTGGCCTCCCCTTGCTAGTTTAAGTTGTAATACGTGGCCTACCCTGGAAAGGTCTTCGCGAAATTGATTTTTCGGATTGAAATTTATTCTAGAGTCTCTAAACCACAATGCGAGGTACATTAAGCCTCCTAGCAACATCAGAGTGTGTCAAACCTATGCCCAACCACCGGATCACCCGTCATCTTAACGAATCTGATAAAGGACTTTTCTGAGACATTACCAACAATAACTTCGCAGAAAAAATTGAAGATTAGCAAGCATTCATAAGAATTATTCACTAATTACGGAAGCAAGATATTCATGGATTTCTCTGACTTCTATAAAAAATTCCGATTACTTTAAAAAATAAATAGCATATACACTTCTTTCATATAATTTAATTAATTTTACCATATATCCTACATTTAAGCCAGATTTGTTACTTTCATTTAATGGTGAAATTAAAAAAACAGGTTGTACCTTAACTTTTGGAATAATAGAAATTTAAATTAAAAGGAAAATAAATTAAAAGAAACAAAAAGTAAACAATAATAATAATGAAAAATAATGAAAGCAATAAACGTTTTTGCGCGCAAACGCTGCAGCAAAAAGTAATTGCTTCAATAGAAATTTTTTTAAAGATAATACAACAAAAACTATAGAATAAAAAAACGAAAGAATCTCTAATACTTAGAACACTTTAATTATAAATAATTCAAAATGGAAAGGAACTAAATTACTTTTTGCTGCTGCGTTTGCGCGCAAAAACGTTTATTGTTTTATTGTTTTCATTATTTTTCTTTATTATTATTGTTTACTTTTTGTTTCTTTTAATTTATTTTCCTTTTAATTTAAATTTCTATTATTTGTCTTTGTATTTTATTAGATTTGGCTGCATATGCGCCTTTCTATTTAATGCAAAATATGTTTTTATTTTATTTTAATTTATTTAAATTTAATTAATTAATTTTGCTAAATTTTATGAATTGTAACTATTAACTTTTGGAAGCTATATATTTTGATTGTACCGAATAGCTGAGAGTTTTTTAAAATTTCATCCTTAGAGTCTTTATTTAGTTTTCATTTATCCTGATTTGTAATGTCCCTAAGTCTTCCTCAAATAGTTCGCTACAAAAAGACAACCCGTATAAATCCTGATTTATACCTAAATAAAATATGAATTTGGACATGTAAATACAGTTATAATACATACGAAGAATGTAATTTGAAATAAGAGATTTTGTATGTTGCTCTAAAGTAACTTCCAAACCAAATAATATTCTCATTAAAACTCTCTTTGTTTCACTAATATTTTTATGCTTCTATATCAGAGGTTCCCAACCTGTGGTATGCGTACCCCTGGGGGTACGGGAAGGACCATTTAGGGGTAGGCGAAACCAAAGTTGTTAATGGCGGAAAGAAGAAAACATAAGGGATTAAAAAAGTTAGAGAATTTTGTTCTCCAAGGGAATAGTTGCTATTTAATAACTATACAACTTGAATAGTTAATTATTACGAAGTGTGATTTTTAGCTCTCTTTATAAGTTTAAACGTGATAATTACAATACTGATTTCTTTTTCTTTGGTGTGGAATTAATACTATCGTAAAAATGGAATAAAATTTAAAATCAAAAATAAGTTCTACAAATGTTATTATTTTGCGTCATTTCACTTTTAAGTTCACTTAGGATAACCTTAACAATATTGATAAAAACTTCTTTGAATAGACGGACGGTTTGGGGAGGGGAGGATTTGGATATAACAGTAGGGGGTACACGAAAACAAAAAGAATAATTAAGGGGTACGCGAGGGAAAAAAGTTTGTGCAACCTGTTCTATATGATTAACGAATGATCTTCCATGAAACCACATAATTGTAGGAGAATCACCCCATATTTCTACAAATTACATATCCAGGTGTGAAAAACAAAATTTTATTCTGTTTTGTTATAAAAAATGATTAAATTCCTTCGGTTCCACATGTCTTTGATGAAGATTTCTTCTAACTCATTTAGATGATTTGAAGAAAGTGTCTACTTTTCTTGAAAAAATTACAATTAATTCTATGTTAACTTTCTTTATTAGGAGATTGTAGAGGTTTAACTCCGTTTTGAAATGCTTTTTTGGCAGTCACACATTTGACTAAAATTTGCTGATGAAAATTAGAATAAAATAGCCATCTCCTATTCCTTATTTTTATCTTTGAAAGGTAAATCTCAAATTTATAGATCCATTCTGAAATCTTTTAACAGAAATTCCGTATTCCCATATTGACTTCTTTCCTTTTCGTCCTGATATTTTCTTTCTCATTTTTTTATTGATTTTCTTATATTTCCTTGGTTACATGTCTGAAAGCAAAAAATTAAATTGTGCCAAGAATAATATTTCGTTTTGAACTTCAGAAGTGAATGCTTTTCTCCGAAGCATCTGAGAAAAACCATTGATTTGCATTTTGTCTACAACAGGATCAGTCGAAGGTAAATAAAAGTTTAAAAGTATATAAATATTTAACTGAGAATAAACAAAAATACACTAATTAGATTTATTATTTTATTCAGTAGGCTTCATTCAAATACATAATCAAACAGCTGTTCATCTTCTATGTCTTTTGCTAAAAATTGATTAAAAAATTATTTGAATTATTATTTTCCAGTTAAACAAACTATTTCGTGTCAATGATTTTAAATGCAGCTAAAATCATCTGTGCGATAGCTTCTTACATGACAAGATTTTGGTAACCTATTTATAAATCAAAAAGTTAAATTTTATGTACTAAGTTATACACAAATTGTTTTGCTACATTTGCAAAATTTTCATATATAAGTGGTAAAATAATCAAAGTTTAAACACGATAACAGATGCATTTTTTTCAGAGTATAAAAATATCAAAGAAATTGTGCAATATCTGTATTAATTATATTAGCATGAGAAATATTATGTTAGATGATAAAAATAAACAATTATAAAAAAGTTATTCTGTGATACTTATCCTGAATAAAGAATCCACACAAGATGAAGAATAGAGTTTAATATAAATTTAAAATAATTTTAATATAAATAAATAACGAAGTTAATATTACCTCTAAATATAGTGCACAAATATGTGTTTCATTTATTTATTTAGTAATAAATATTTATTAAATAAAAAATAATTTGTATTTGTTAGCGACAAAAATGCCGAATGACTTTCTTTAGCAATTTTCTACGAAGCCTTACTGTGAAACTCATATTATCAATAACGACCAAAAAAGAGAATCCACAAAAATGCAATAAAGAGCATGTTGATCAAAGATCTTCTAATTCTGTTTTAGGATGCCTTATCAAATTAATGAAAGCCAGACTTAAAGTTGACTTCAATCCAAATTACAAGACTCTTGAGTGCCCTAAAACAGATTTAATCGAATTTCTTTTTTAAATTACAACCCCTTGCCTCTAAGATAAGACGACTATCTCTAGAGATAACTCCAACTGCAGGACCTTTTCCGGAATTTTAAATTGTCATCTATTTACCGTGGTTCTTTCAGACGGAAAACTGTGCCTACTTTCGTTGCTAAAGTTTCTGAGAAACTCCTTGGGTCAAACATTCTGTAGTAACGCCATTAGTATTGATTCTGATCTTTCTAAAAAAGGGGAGGACAGGAAGAAAGGAAAAAAAATCGACAATGAAAGAAACACAAATTTGGAAGCTCGAGCTTTTAGCAAGATGCTGAAATTCAATTTCACTTTGACGTTCTGCCCTTGATAAAAGCATGTCCGGGTCCTTGCTTTTAGATTCTTGGACAATACAGGCTCGTGCAAAAAGCTTTTCGCAGATTTATTCTTCTCATTCCTTTCTCTTTTTATGTTTTTCTGATTACTTCAAGCTTTACTTTTCCCTTTTTCATGAATTCGCCACTTGGAGGTTTGCGTTTATCCTGCGTGGGTGAAGTTGGAAATATGCACAATCATGGCCGATTTCGTTACAAATTACTGAATGAACTTTGAAAGATTCGCGATTTATCTTTCGATTTTTGAGTTTTTTGAAAAATTAAAGAATTGTTTTTCCGTTTCTCTTGAATTCCTCACTTGGAGGTTATCGCTTATCTAATGCGGATGAAATTGGAAAATTGCATGATCATGGACAATTTCACAACAAATTGACGAATGAACTGTGAAAGATTCGTGATTTATTTCTTTATTCTGTTTTTTGTGTTTTTTATTAATTCACGATTTAGATTTTTGTTTTTCATGAATTCAACACCTGGAGGTTTCCGTGTGTCCAACGTGGATGAAGCTGGATATATTGGTAATCAAGGACTATTTCGCTAGTGTTTATTAAATGGAATTCAAAAGATTGGTGATTTCATCTTCCTTTCTAATTTTCTAGTTACTTCGAGGTTTATTTTTCGCTTTTTCATGACTTCGCTACATTGCTGCGGTTTTATCCACTATGGATTAAGTTGGAATCACGCACAATCATGAAGAATTTCATTAAAAATTCCTGAATGAAATATGAAAGATTCGTGATTTATTTGAATCAACTTTTTTCTTTTTCTAAATATTTTCTGATTACTTCAGGATTTACTTTTCGCATTTTCAAGAATTTACCACTTGGAAGTTTGCTTTCATCCAATATAGATGAAGTTGAAAATATTTGCAAGAATGGAGGAATGTTAATTAATTTTGAAATGTTCATTCTGAATTTAAACCTATACTTTATGAAATTATTCATAAAGAAGTGAAAGGAGTATAATAAAATAATTTTAAAAAAATGTTAATTTTTTTAGGTTTAATTTTCACAAAAACTACTCGATTAATGTATACTTCTAATGATCAATTAAAAATATCAGGATTATATATAAAAGTCATTTTCTTTTAATAATTATTTCTTAAATTTTAAACTTTCTTTAGATGCTGTAAATTATTCCACAAATTCGCTCTACTATATACTATACACGTGCTTCGATACTACACACGTGCATCATGCGTTTAGAAACACATTATGATGCACGTGGCTAGAAGATGTGCATATGGATTCACATCTTTCAAAGTTACAATGCTGATGAGAAAAGGAGCTTAATTATGAATCAGATCTAAAGGCTTATCATACTATAATGCAAATAATTGACTTGAGGAATGAACCGTAACTGATGCAAGAATGAATTGCTGCAGAATGTAAGGTTCATAAATGCAGATAATTAATAATATGAGAACATATGAAATATCGTAAAAGCTGAAAAAAGCATAATTTTTCTAAATAAAATAATATTCTTTTTGAAGGTAGGAAACTTAAGGTATATCAAAGAAAATTATGTAAGTATAAGGTTTCTCATTGAAAGTATTATCAATATATTCATAATATTAATTCAGGAACATTAAAAGGAAAGTTACTTTTTAAAATATTTTTATGATGTATATTTTATGAAATGTTTTAAAATAGTAAATTGAAATTTATCTATTCAAAAAATTTAAATTTGAAGCACTGATTTTGGGATGATTATTCAATGAGGATTTGTACTTCAATAAACAATAAGATTTCGGCGACAAGAACTTTCCCCTTAAAAGAAATATATATCAAAGTTGAAGTTTGAAAAATTAATTATATTAGATTGGAAATTTAATAATTTTCAAAATAATTCGAAATTAATACAGAATTTAGAAAATCTACTGACTCACGAAAGTAAAATCTTGTTTTTAGTGTTTTATAAACATTAAACTAATTTATGAGTTTCATTCAGTTTCAAATGTTTAAAGAAATCAAAAAATATTATTCTTAATAAATAATCAATTTGATTTTGCATAAATTATAAAAGTAATTCATCTATACCCAAATTTGACTAGAGTAATACACAAATTGCTGTGTCTAACCAAACTGAAATAAATGCATTTAACTCAGTCTTGCATCTTAAGTTCACTTCCATGGATATATGAACAGGAAAAACACACAATTGAAAAGCAAAAAATGTTCTCTTTCCACGAACAAGGATTTTATTTTTCTGAAAGTTTTGAATGTGCAATAAATTTTGTTACCTTTATTTCTAGAAGAAAAGTGTACTAACACAGAGCATAGAGATAGATTGCTATTGAAAGAGGAGGGGAAAAAAGCAGGATATCCCAAGTTGTACACCTATTTCTCCATTCAAACCCAAGACATGTTTTCCTGGGGAAAAATATAAAATCCTTCCTTGACAGAAACGGTTATATCCAGTGAAATTCATTTGAAATATTTTCGATTTCCTAAACCTGTTCTGTGCGGCATACAAGATCCTTTTTCAGTGCAAAAAAAATCCAGGTCTTGAGTTTGCTGCACTTCAGTGGTATATTAGAGGTTTTTGTCAACGTAAAACCGAAATTTCTCGTCCTGATCTATTCGGGTGATGTAGATATTAAGCACGGCAAGGAGGTATGCAAGTAATATCTCAAATGCATTGTGGAACAAGAATATTGGGATCGGTTTTGATGCTCCTGGAAAACCCGCGCGTCTCAATTTTTTACCCTTCATGGAAGTTCACTAAGCGTTATTGCGCGTCTGTTGAGGGATGTTAGAAAACGTATTTTTAGCATTCTTTTGTCTCTTTTAGTAGAGGGAAGTCTAAAGAACTGAAAATAATGTAAGATATAAAATTTAATATTTTGCTCCGATAACTATAGAATAAAACTGCAATAAATTCTCTTGTATTGCTGTTAATTCGTTCCGTGTTTTGTCGATACCGTGCTGAAGGAAATTAAATCAATCAGCTCAATCAAAAGAAGGATGAGGAAGAATGAGGAATGTCAGACAAAGAATTCGTAGCATTGATTTGTCTTTTTAGTTGAACGAGATTTACCTAACTGAAAATACTGTAAGAGATATAATTCAATATTTTACGTCCAATATCTATAGAATAAAATTACATTAAATCCTCTTATGCCGCGGTTAATTCGTTCCACGTTTTATCGATACCTTGCTAAAGGAAACTAAGTCAATGATCCAAATCAAAACAGTTTGAAGGAAAAATAGGAGTTAATGAGCATTGTCCAAATTTGTTAAATCCGTCCATGTGATAATCATACCTTCAGAATGCAGTACTGCAACAAGATTGTCACAGTTTTTGCTTCGCGTAATAGGGAAACCGTGTTATCCGAATGTTGTGTTGCAAAAGAGTTGACTAAAATTATGTCATTATCTTTATTTCTTTTTTATGAGCTAAAATCGCTGAATATAAAAATTGCTTATTCAGCATTTGTATAAATATTGCAAATAATTAAATTTGGTCACAAATAATTACTTGTGATAAACTCGGTCGTTGTGATATAAAGTTTTACATACTCGAATATTGTAAGAAATTTCTATCACTTACTTATTCGAACAGGAGAAAAATGTAGTACTAATGATACTAAAGGGTTTCAGTTCAGATTAGAAAACCCTTTGTGAAGCAACACGAGGGCTATTTCGGTGCTGTCATCGTAATTTTGATCTGTGGTCAGAAAGTGAGGACACACTTGAGCTAACAATCCATCTTTCAGCATCCACGTCACGCCTGGGGGAGAGTGTTGGGCTTTCGATGTCGGATTGGTCGTATGTCAAGGTCCTAGACACGGTGGATTTTGTTTGAATCGAGTTTCGAACCTGGACTTCTTCGGCATCGAAGAAAACACCTTACCACAAAGGCCACCGTAAATCCCGCGAATTGTTTCCAGAGTTCGCAAAATATTTTATTGTCTACTAAAATGTGACAGTAGTAGATATTAGTAACAATAGAAAGCATAGCGAGAAGGTTAATTGCTGATAGCATCAATAATAGTCTGCATGTATAGAAATCATGATCCTCGGAAAGAAATGCTAAATGTATTAAAGATTATGGGATAGAGTTAACTTTATTAGTTTGTTAAACTATTAATTTTATATTTAGCTAAATTAAGGTTTCAGATTAATTTTTGGAACTAAGCTTTTTGAATATGCTATCATTAATAAAAATAAAAGTGTATGGTGACACTCCAGAAAATGCAGTTTTATGGTATTTAATCAATAATCAGATATAATATTAATTTTGTTAATTACATCCCATTTTTCTGTTATACTTTGTTTTTTAAATATTTATCAAAATGTAAACTAGTATTATTGCTCAACAAACAAATTGCTTTCTAAATATTGTTTGGAATATAAAGAGGTCGAATTTTAATTAACTATAATTTTAATTGAAATAGATTTTTGAGTCGTTGCAAATAGTAGTACAAACTTTTTTATTTAAAAGAATATGGAAAAGGAATTTAATGGTTAATGTTCTCAAAGTGAGAACTTTCATAAGTAACACAATAAAGCAGCCTAGACAAAAGAAATCCTTCCGTTGAAAATACCTTGAACATAACAAAAAATTTCTCTTACAGATCTTTTAACATTGCTCCAGACGAGTTAACTCGGTTTTTTAATGTTAAAGATCACCTCCGTAGAAATAGTGTTGCATTTTCACCACATAAATATAATTTTTAACAATTATCTTTAACAATGAAAATAAGATCTTCGGCTTAATATGACGGTTTGCAAGACACGGAAGAAGGCAGGGAAGAAGACTTTAAATAATTTTCTCTTATATTCTCTCATATTGCACACATCCTTAGCGACATCTAGTGAGGCCAGGGAAAATGATTTTTGTTCAAATTTTAGGTTAATTTAAACACACTCTGTATTTTTTATTTGAATTTACTAAATTTTGGAGCATTTATGAGTTGTAACATTTACCTGCTGTTTCATATTTTTCGAAGGAAATGTTTTCAGATAAAAATCAAAAATAGTTTTATAATTTCGAACAAACTGAGATTCATCCCCATGAATGCTATTTTCGGAAAATTCAAATTTAATGTCACTGCACAAAAACATAATCTCTTTTGTGAATTCTTTAAACCTTTTCTCTTGTAAGAATGCTTTCAAAAATATAAAATTTTAGTTTTATTTTCAGTAGCATACAAATTTAAAAGAAAAGAAATAAGATTTCGTGTTTCAAATGAAATAAGATTTTCGAATTTCAAACAATTCACTTACCTTGGGAGGAACACTTATTCGAGACGAAAAAAATCTTAAAACCCTTGTGGTTGTTTGGACAAATTTCCATTCCAGACGAGGAATAATCTTATTTAGCCGTAATTATGGAAATTAAATCTTTTTTGAAGGATTTAACTAATATCTGTTGTCATTACAGTGAAAACATATCTAATTTTTAATTGGTTATTTAATTGTGGATTCTACAGCTCTATTCAGAGTAACAAAGCAATGGTTTTTGAGATACATACAAACATATTTTTTATCATGTTACATTCTTTAATATTATTACACTATACTGTATATCAGTTATATTATATTCAACCTCAGTAATTGGCAAATTTTTGTTACAAGTTCTATAGATTTCCAATAATTATCATTTATGAAAAAGTATTTTCAGATTTCATGGTTTTTTAGGATAAAATGAAAATCCTTATTCATAGTAACGTTTATCTAGGGTTAGAAATTATTATATTAATGAAAAAATTTAAAATAGTTCAAAAAATTTTACAATTTTTCAAAAGTTCAATAATCTCATTTTTCATGTTTAATAACTAAGATACTGTTTTTATTCCCTTACCGAAATTAATGTACTAGTATGTATTCTGATAATTTACAAACAAAAACTTCGCGATATTTAATAAAAGTTTAAAATTTCGTCTTAAATGATATAATAGAAGTAAATAATTTTAGTAGTGTTTAATTTTCTGAGAATATCTAGCTGATTTCACTAACAATGACTTTTCTACTTTTTTAATAAATGATATTAACTAGCAAACACTGAGAGTTTCTCTACAATTATTTTCAGGAATACACAAAATTAAGAAATTTGAAACCATCATTTTATGTACCACTTAAGGCATAAAAACTAAACATTTATTCCTTAAATTAAATGAATATTTTGTGTAAAAATTTTGAAAATCATTCTTATGCATCCAAAAAAAGAATACTTAGAGAAAAATAATGAGCTTCATTTAAATAATGGAAGATATTCATATTTATTTTGTTCTGAATTCCAATTCATATTTATTTTGTCCTGGTAAAAGGCAATTTTCTTCCGGTTGTATCATATTGGAAGATTCTTGAAATGATAGCTTTCCTATTTAAAGCGAAAAATTGTTTATTTTTGATGTTTGGGATTATTTTTTCAATTCCATTTTCCTTTTCTAGATTTTTTCTTCTATTTCCACCAATTATTTGAAACATCCCTAAATATTTGAAGCAAAATTACTGTTATGCAACTTTTAAAAACTGTTATGATTAATGTTATATGTAAAATCATCAATCTATTTATCTTTACCTTCGTAAAATTAGCGAACATTTAATATTATTAATAAAGTTTCTAATATTAAACCATCTTACGATTTATTGCGGCCCACGTAACTCTGTTGCTAACATATTGAAGAATTGCGAATTTGAAGCCTCTCCTAGATTGGACCTGCAACGTAACTTCAATTACTTGAAATATTTGGGCTGTAAAATAGACAAATTATCTTGCAATGATGTAAATTTGGTTGGTGGCATCATTTTTTAGAGAAAACGCTGCGTAACTGCAGTAAGAGAACAAGTGTTTACATTTACATAGCATCAATTTAATATTTTAACAAAATACTAATAATCCTGACGCTGATTTAAAGTAAGTGGGAAAATATGTAATCATGTCCTCAGGGAGAAAACGTATTTGTTTATATTTTACTATAAGCATTTTATTAAAATAGTTTAAAATTAAGGTTAGATGAATTTTTTTGTAGTTATTTTCAAGCAGTAGTTTGTATTCAAGTAGATCTTATTTATTCCATGAAAGAAGTTAGCATTCTAAATTCCTACTTCTTAGCTGCCTTATGCTGAATAAGTGATGTAAACCATCATGCTTTGAAACTTTTTGTTGTTTTCCTTTTAAAGTCATGGCTTAGCTCAGAAAGTTAGCTAAATGTAGCTTTCTGATTGATGCTTTACCAACGATTGGGATTTATTATTTTCAACAGAAGGCAAATTTATACATGAGTCATGTCCAGATACCCATTGATCAGGATGAACAATGGTAATCTAAATTCTAAGAAGGTTTGCAGATTCAGCAGCTAAATCAAAAATAACACTCTAATATAGCGATATACTGGGTAAAATGTTTGGGGGCCAAAGATTTTCTTAAAGCTGTTGAATTAAAAGAATAATATTAACCCGGGAGGACTCGCGGGGTCATTTTATGACCCCAAGACCTCGGAAAATTCAGATTCCTAGAAAACTAGCCACCTGTTCATTCCTTTCTTATCAGTAACTGAGTTAGTCATCCTCCTCTTTTTTGAGTATTTAGAAAGTATTTCCGGAATTTTTCGTCCCCTAATACACGTTTGGTCAGTTACTGAGGTTATTAAAGGATTCCGCACGTCTTTTCGTTTGTTCCACAGACTAGTTATTAAACGTATCTGCTAAAGGTCAGCTCGTTTTTTTCCTTGCCGAATTGAAGTATTCAACTGTTTCTCATAATGCCGACTCCATAAGAAAAAGAAATGGAGCGTTTACGTAAACTTCTTGCTGAAATTGAAACTGATGAAGATCCAGACTTTGACAATGAAGACAATGGACCTGAGGATGTTTCAGAAGTGATTTTTTAGATCATGAAAGTTTCTGCGAATATGATGCGGAATCAGAAGAGTATGTGAATAATAACTTGGAATTGTTTTAACCAAAAGAGAGCAAGCATTGAGTGGATAAAAGCAAAATATAGGCAAAATAATTCGTTGTCATAATATTGGGTCGCTCTTATCTGGAACAAAAGGACCAGCGAAAGATGTGGGAAGCCCTGTGAAGAGTTGGGAGTTATTCATCAACTATAACATGGTACATTTAATTGTAGAGTGAACAAATATATTTATCGAGAAATGCTCACCCAACTTTTCACGTGAAAGAGATGCGCGAAAAATGAACCTCTAGAAATCCGTGCTTTATTATAGTGGATAATAATGGAGCAGATTTGATTTCTGTTAAGCACTGTATTCTTAATATCTAAAAGTCAAAAGAGTTATTTTTACAAATAAAAATATAATGATTTTAAAAACGTATGGTTGAATTTTAGTTTAAGCGCGTGTTCTCTCGGGTTAAGGCATGTGCTAGTCAACTTTAAATAATTGGATATTTTTGAAAACAAAATCATTAGAAATAAAATTATCTCAATGAAAATAAATCTTGGCAATTATTTGCATTCTCTTATATGTGCATGCAAAAATAAACTTTAAATAATTGTACTGATTTATTCTAATATAACTAATTCAATTTTATAAATTTCTTGTATATTGTATGTTCATGACCAACTCCATCGTTCACGGAATCAGTTTCCAAGTTTTATTTTGTTGGTCCTGAAAACAATCCATATTACAATTAGTACAGAGTAGGAAACAAAATCAAACATATAACTTGCATTATCTCTTTTTAGAATTTATTTAAAAATACATGCTGGGATAAAAAAAAATACTATCAAAAAACCCCATATTTCAGCCTAAATCAGCAACAAATGAAAAATGTCATAAAATATCATGTTACGAATACAGTTAAAGGAATGAGACCAAATACAAAACACATCGATTGTTATCCAATTTGCATAAGATCTATGGTGCACAAGAGCCTTGAATTCGAACCGGGAGACAGTAATCAGAAGGATTGCATCAAAAACCTTAGATGGATTGTTTGAAATGTTTAAGTGGATAATTAATATAACTAACTTGTCATGCCCATTAAAGAGTAAATCAATTGAATACAGGAAGCTTGATTAGGTTAAGCTGAGTAGGCGTTGTTCATTATTATACCATCTTATTAAATATTTCTTTAAGTGTATTTCCTAGGTTAAATCCATAACATTGGACATTAATATATTTTTGGGGTCCAAATTAGAAAATCTCTTGAGGTTGCATTTAAAAAAAATGATGATTACTAGATAGCATTTATCACTGCTTCGCTCAGTCCCAAGTGCTTCCTGCAGTACGTGCACACTCATACTGCACTAATCAATTTTGGTTTATTTTATACATCAACAGACTAAACTTTTTCACACATTTACAGCTCAAACCTAGAAACCTTGTTTCTGATTTTACCAAATTTATATACACTATATTCCTCGTTTATTGTACTTTCGAAATCGAAAGCAAAATTATACCACCCTACGCATGAACGATCATTCATTAATTTAATCATAAAGAATGATTGTTGTTTCGTACTTTATACTCTTGCTTTCTTCCCATATGTAGTACGAGTGCGTTGTTATTGAATTATGCTATTTTTACAGATTTCTCACGTAGACATCCAAAATTGATTCCACACGTCTACAGCTCAAAAGAGACTTTATTTTTCATATAAAATAAGTATTTATACGATGTTACTCAGCAAAAGAGGATATAAAGCCCATTCACATTCGAAAATAAAATAATATAATTCTATGCATTTATGATCTTTAACTGAATTCACCTAAACAGTAATCAAACTGATTGCTCCCTACTTGTAGTATGAGTGCGGTGTTATTGAATTAAGTTATTTTGAGCTAAAGCTAACGTTTTTTCTCATATAAAATAAAAAAAAAATATATTCCTCAACAAAAAATATGATTTAACGTACATTCACAATCGAAAACAAAATAATATCATTCTGTGCATTAACGATCTTTAACGAAATTCAACCTAAACAGTGATTGCTGTTTCGCACTTTACATTCTTGATTGCTTCCCACATGTAGTACGTGTGCGCTCATATTGGATTAAGCTAAGCATATTTCCCACTCCTCTGCAGGAATTAGCGCTTCCGAAATGAAAATTGTATCTTCACTCCCGCTGGAAGGACTTTGAGAGATTAAAACTCATTTAGTTGCACTTCAATGAGAGGGGAAGTGCTTTGTTTGTTTTTAATAAACGTTTGCTGTACTCAAAGTTATTAGGAGCTTTACGCACTCTTTAAAAATGTTCGATGGCAACGACTGCGCCCTTTTACCTCGAGCAGCAGCTCTTAAATATATTTAATTACGGAATAAGTTAGGAAAGAAAGGCTGAACAGCAAATGACTTTTAAAGAATGTGTCGGCTACACAGTGAAGTTCTTTTATTTTATGTCAGACACACGGTAAAGGGTGAAGTGGAAATGGAATTTGATGAGTATCGATAATAATTGCAATGTTACAATTAATGACATGGATTTGAGTGAATTTCACTCTCCGGATTTTCAATAAAAATTATGATTCCTTTCGCCGCAAATATTCGCAACTTTTAAATGGGATATTTATAAATGGTATGCTTCAAGAATTTCAATTGTAATTTATTAAACTAAAATATAGATAATAGTTGACATTTTGCAATTACCTATGTGGATTTCCGGAAATTTTTATACTCTGAGTTTTATAATAATTTAAAGCAATTCCTTTCGCTGCAAATAATCATTGATGCATATTTGGATATTTGTAAATTAACAGTTCAATTAATAGTAAAATTAATGTGTTACAATAACTGAATCTGTATTTTAATCCAAATATTAAATAAAAATGAATTGGGTAAGAGATATTTCATTCATTCTAAATTAATAATTAAATCATAGATAGACCAAAAAAATCAATGTTCGTATTTTGTTTCGAAAACTGATAATTAATAATAAAATTAAATGAAGAAATTATTAACTTACGCTTATTTATGCGATAGTCAAAGACAATTTTCATGTGTTTATCCATAAGAGAATCTGCATGTTTATTCTTAATTTTAAATTAAAGCTTTTTATAGAAATAAATTTGAGCGATATAAATTTCTTTAAGGTAAATTACGATTCTTATAAGTGGATAAAAGTAGAAATAATTTTATTTATGTTTCTAATCCAACTAAAAATGGTTTAGAAAGGATTTAAAAAATACGTTATATTCTTTAATTAAATAATATCTAAAAGGCGTTAATAACAACAATGAATGGACCTTTAATGGACAATTTAAATTTATAAAAGTTAGCAATAATAAATTACATACTCTCAACTGTAATTTTAATTGAAACTTATAATCATTAGTCATCAATGTATGCTGCAGAAAAAAGCATTTTTAAATATTTAGTTGAGTTATAATTCATGACCGATTCTCAAGTTTATTTTAAATTTTCAAATTTAATATTTTTTAAATCTGCTTATCGTTTTACGAAGTAGTTGGTTCAACCTCTATTTATTTATTTATATTTTGAAGTGCGGAAATCAACGATGGGCAGTACTTTGAGGCGCCTTTTCCACACATAGCATAAATCTCTTGAGTAGCTTCAGTGGTATTTAACACCCCGATTAAAAGTAAAATACAAATAGTGTTGAAAATGGTAAGTTTTGACAAGGCTGTATTCTACTTTAATGATCTGAAAATACTCAAAATTTTATAAATTTTAAAAATAAAAATACACTGCATAGTACAGCATTAAATTATCTTTAAAATATTATAAAACATTTCGCCAATGTTTTTTTTTTATTTTTGTTGTCATTTTTAAATTTAAAAAACTCTCATGAATTATTACACATCCCAATATGTTGCCGTTTTACATTTCTTTTAAGATTATAATCTGTAATTTTATAATAAAACTTTTAGTTATTTTAAGGGATTAAAACTTCCCTGAAATATATCCTGATAATCCTCAATAAACGTTTTAAAAACCTAGAGATATTAGGCTCGAAAATTAGAAGATAAAAATAAAATAAAAACTCTCTTTTAATTCTTTTAATCCTACAAGAGGCTCATGTTTTGTTAAACTTCATTCAGCTTTTCGGAATTAATAATAACCAAGGATAATAAAAACTGGAAATAAGTGTAAGGACATTAGAAAGAGCACTAATCTGTCCTTAAAGGCTGTAACTACGCACGAACAACTGGATTATGAAAATTGAAATTTCCTCTTTCTCTGAATTGAGTATTCATTTCAATTTAATTTCAACACACGTGGCGCAAGCATTGTTGAAAAGGAAATCAGTTGACTAACACAAGACAGAATGATAATTTTTCAATAAAAATTTTGATATAATATCAAAAGACGAGTTGTTTAAAAATATTAAGGGACAAAGGAAGAACTACTTCCACAGACCGTGAAGTTTTATATGAAAGAATTTATGTTTCTGATATTTCTAGCTTCAGTGCCTTCCTAAACCAGGTAGGTGTTTCCATTTCTTTTTGTAATTTTGCTATTTTCTTAATATTTTTAATTCTAATTTAAATATGGAATCCTCAGTAATTAAAAATAATAATTTTCGTGAACAAATATTAAATCTAAAACAAATTAATCTATAAAATTTATTAACTTTTACATCACGATCAGATGCTGCACCAGAAGTTTTCTCTTTGCCTATGAGTTGGTACAGTTTCCTAGAAACTAAAACCTTAGGATTTCAGTCCTCCCCTCCAGGAGCTAATCTTTGGATAGCTTTTATTAGACCTATACATAGTTTTATTCTCAGTAGAGCTTTTTACGTTCACGAGGAATTAAATGAATATGTTACCTGAAGGGCACTGGAAAGGAAAGACAGAACGCCGCCCCATGCCACTGTGCCTGCAAACATCACGCTTACTCTACCAGTTAGAAAAGGAACGACAGATCTTGATAAGATAATATAAATAATACTATGGCCTTTGAAAAGATTGTATAGCAGTCTCCTAGATATAAGTCGGATATTTTAATATTTCACATGGTTGCTATATATTGATTAAAATTATGACTATGGTAATTATACAGTATTTTTATTCCGGTTCGAAACAGAGCAACTTTAAAAATCTGTTAATAGGACATTAGATGTTGTTAAAGATCAAACATCTTCGTATGGGTATAGCGTAAAAGTTTGCCTTGGCAGTTCTGTAGTTGCCATCTGAAAATAACGAAATCTGTCCCAGATGTTTCCTAAGTAGTCTCATAAAGAAAGTGAACCCAACAAACCAAATAAAATAAAATTAATAAAACCATGTTAAAAATAGATAAATTTATTAAATGAGTGTCAGATTTATTTTCCGAAAGGAAATAAATTAAAGAATTAATTTTAAAGGAAATGTTTGAAACTGCAAGAGAATGGAAGGAACCCTTGAATTTATACTAAAATGTCTGCTTCTTTGAACTGAAATCTCTTTTTTGCTGTATTGAAATTCCGATATTTATGCATAAACGGACCTTTTAGTTTGTGATCACTATTTTTAAGGCTTTTTTCAAAACAACTATATCAAACAGAATTGGTTTTGTATTGATTCTGTAAAAATATTGATAGCTATAAAAATTATTAGATACACTAATTGTATTTTTATAAGCACAAAAAAAATCAGTAAAACCTGGTCAAATAAATGCTGAAAACTCAATATTTTTACTCTCAGATGTTACTTCATTCTACAACTCTTAGCAGCATTTCAATACACACATTTAAGCAATTCTTTTAGTTCGGCATTTATAAAAAAGCTTCTAGACGGATATAAAAGTTGAACTTTTAAAGCAATGATACGTAAAGCTTTCCTATCTAACGAAAAATAAACTGAGCAATATGTTTTTATTCGCTGAAAAAAATGCCCCAAATGAAAAAATGAATAGCAGAAATTTTCTATACTAAATTAATTACGATTATGAATTTTGTCATGATTTTATTCATGTGAAAATCAATATGGCACTCAAATAATAAATATATCAATTAAAGACACAGTCTAGTAAAATATCAATTGTTATCTGCTTGTGTTTTCTTAAAATGCAAGGTAGACGCTTAAATTAGATATGTATAAATGTATTAATTCTTACATTGTCTTAAATCTACAGCAAAATAAAAAAGTCTTGCATTGTACACTGAGTTCAGAGACCTAGTTACTATCTTTCATTAAAAACTGATAAATGGCCCCGGTCAACTTTATGATCGCCTTATAAATAATAATCAGTGATAAATAATTAACTTCTAGTAGTAACAGATAAATACTGCAAAATTATGCACTTGAAGAAAGGTGTCACGTTAGATGCAAAGGGTTGAAACTATACAATACCTATCAAAGCGAAATATTATCTTTAGGACACATAATACGTTTACGAACTGTTATATGTCAGCGTAAATATCTTTTTACGCTACTGTTTAAGAATTGTAATTGAGCCCAAAAAACATCTTCGAGCAGCGAAACCTTGTGCAAAATAATTTTTGCCGCAAGTGTCATACCTTTTTTTCTGACAACCCACACATTTTTACATTTCGCGTACGAAAACAAAAGCCCGCTTCTGCAACAATGCAGCTCGCCTGAATAAATCGGTCTCTAAATCAAACATTCATGTAGATTGCGCTGCATTCGAGAAAGGAAGGGACCCACAATACATTTTGCTTTAAGTTTCGCATCACGAACCTGGTTATACATAAAGTTAGGGCCGAGTCTTTACGACCGAGAATACAATAGAAGAGCTTCTTCTGAAATCTGCTTAATTAGGGATTTCGGTGTATAAAACTTTGCAACTATGAAAAGTAGATAGGGCTGTTACGTCACTGCCTAGAATAAAGTGCTTCTTCTTATTTGGTATGTTCTTGAATTTAATGGCGTCCTCAGCGATTCGGCAAAGAGCGTGAAATATTGTTCTGATATTGTTCTGTTGGACATGGGATGGTTTTTCTTGATATTTTGAATGTGTCGTTTTGGGTACACAAGAATAGTGAGTTGGATGGATCTAATCAGAATAAAAGTGTGCTAATTCTGACACGTTCTACTAGTCGATCATTTACAAGTAAGTGATATTTTTGGAATTTCTAATAAATATTTTTATGATAATTGATTTTATAGATTATATCGGTCATTTTAATGTCTTCTTCATCCATTCGGCAAAGATGACGAAATATTGTTCTGTAGAGAATGGGATTATTTTCTTGTTAACTTCAATACGTTACTTTGGGTTACTTACAAGACGCTATAGTGAGTAGTATAACTTTAACCAGAATAAAAATGCGGTAAATCTGATAGACTCTACCAGTCAAAATTTTTAAGTAAGTTATATTTTGGAATTTGACTCTCTGATACATTGTTCTCTATTCTAATTATTTTCATAGATTAACCACATTTTATAACAGATTGCTTTTTGTGTTACATAGCAAGATCAATCTACGAATTAAAATGTTGGGAAAGATATTCAGCGAAATCTTGATGGCCAAGATTTGGCTGATTGAGAATTTTAATATGTTCTTTCAGCAATAAGGTAAAGTGCATGATTTATTTATTTAAATTTTTGGTGTTGTTGAGTATGGGATGGTTTTCGGGGTATTTTGAATATGTTGCTTTGGGCATACAAGAATAGTGAGATATTTGACTTTAATTTGAATAAATGTTGCTAATTCTAACACGTTTTGCTCGTAAATCTTTGGCAAGTAAATAATATTTTTGGAGTTTCAAATGCATTAATGTCTATGCGAAATGTTTTATAAATCATAACAGAATTAAGTATAAGGACTTAGATCCCTCTATGAATTCCAATTTTAGTCAAAAATATTTGAGATCGAAAACAACGTTTCATTTGTGCTCTAAAATATAAGTTTTAAAAAACTCCATCTTTCATTTATGCTTTTATACTGTCAACGATATAGAACTTTCGAGATAATTAAGGAAATTAGCTTTCAAAGATTGTTTATCAATTATGTGTTGTGTGTACACAAGATTGTTTATCTCCATGGCTCTAATCAGAATAGAAATGCGCTAATTCTGATAAGTTTTAATAGTCAATAATTTCTGATATTTTTGGGTTTTGGACTTTCTATTACATTACTATATATGATTGTATTATTTATGGAGATAATTGAAAAGCATTGTGCTACTTTATAGAATTTATTCAAGTTACATAGTAATTGTCCTTGATTAGCTCCTACAGCAAATATGAAATTTCATTCAAAGATGTTTCTATGCAAAATCTGTTTCTGTTTCAATATCCAGACCCACTGCAAGAAATATTTTGGGGAATTTAGTACAATGGATCGTTTACATGCACAATTAAGGCAATGTGCTTGTTACGTACATTTCAATCAAATATAAGGAAAAAATACTTAATAACGCAAAAGTCAATTAAAAATTTTAATTATTACTACTTTATTGGTATCTGTTTAAACTTTACGAAGTGATTATTTCAAGTATAAGACGCGTTTATAAGTTGCAATGCTTTGCATATAGTATTTTCTAAATTTTTCATAACTAGATTTTTTTCTTATTGGTAAACAGAAAAAAAAATTACTAACAGTCTGTCTCTTATTAATCTCCGTGAGTGTTTGCAGTTTTATTTAAAAATATTTTCATATTCTGATTATTTTGAAGTATATTTAAGAAAAATTAGAATGATTTCCCAGAGCTGTTAGTTTTGCTTGGTATTTTCAGTGCAAAATTTTTACCTTACCTTCATGTGCATTTATTCTCAGAAGTAAATAATAATGTGTATGTTATTTTACTTGCTCGAATGGTTGATTAGAAGACGCGATTTATATAAAAACACTATAAATTCTTTTTCTCAAGTTTTTTTGCATGAAATGTTGGAAAATTACCTGCCTTTTTTCTGCGAGTTATGCACTTTCGTTAATTAGTTATCAATACATAGAATAATATATACACTACTGACCAAAGTATTGCAAAATTGGTAAAAGGAGAAACATTAGAAGTTAATTTGAATTCAGTGGTTCACAATTCATTGTGGAGAATCGTGGGACATATGATCATTAGCATTTACATTTTACAGTGAAGATTTTGTCACGAGGGCATTTAGGGGACCGTCTAGAAATTGATGAAGACGAAAAGGGATGTCTTATCACGCTTCATATAGAGCTGATAATGATTTAAAACTTTCCTCAAGGTTTGGTTTCCTATGCAAATTGCCTACATGCATTTTCGTAAAAGCAACATGTATATTGGGGAAGATATAAAGGTTTCTTTAAAAAAATTTCATAACGTCGAAGCCAGATATCTAAAGTAGCTTATATAAAAATTCCAGTTGAATGTCATTAGAATTTAGAAGGCTAGCTGTATTGCAGCGAGCAGAATTTCTATTATTCTCTAAGAGGAATAAAATTATGAGGGTTTTTACACAAATGAATAATTTTTAAGCATTGATTGAAAGTTTTCTTAAGCCTTGAATACAAGTTCATTCGTGTATCCAAAACAAAATTTTTTTGAAGATATTTAAAATATTTTCGAAGGTATATAAAGCGATATGAAGACTGATTTTTCAGCTTAGCTATTTATTAAAATTAAATATTAAATAGAATGTACTATCTTTTGTGTAGCTATGTTTAATTTTTATATAGAATTTATACTATAATATTCGGCATTTATATAATAAAAATATTTCAAATAAAATCTGAAGAAATAAATATCTAATTGATGAGGAATAAATATTTTCTCAATTTTTAAACCAATTATAAAAGAGGAAAGAAAATCTGGATAGATAATCTATCATCTATTCCTATCTATGCTAAAATGTCACATGTCAGCGACAGTTCTTATTTATTAAGATCAGACCCTTAGAAACCATTCGGTTTATTTCAAATTTTTTAGAGGACAGTTTCTTTGTCATGTTCAACTGTCCAGGTTAGATCTGTCTTAGAAATCCAGGTATTTAAATTTATTAATGTATTTTACATGGGAGTGTATGGAGTAAATGAAAGAAAGACAATGTCTGGTCTACTTCTAAACAAGGTTAAAAGTCTGACATGAAATGGAGAAGTATATTTATTGTAATATCTAGATGGTTTTGTTGGCATTCATAATGAGTCACGAATGAAATATTTTCAAGGACAACTTTGCCACGTTTCGTGCGCCTTCGCTGGATAAAGCACAATGATGATAATAAGCTTTAGTAGAAAAGTACATTGGTGTTATATAAGCTAAAACGGTTGATTTTGTAAAAGAGGATATCAGAGAAAAAGATTTTGACAAAGGATGGATTCACATAACATTCAGCAAGCAGAATTTCTGAAAAATAAAATATTTTATTTAAGTTTCTCATTGTATACAAATTACCGTTGATGAATTCTGCAGATTGTATAGGGCTCCAAGAAAAGAACCAAAAAATAAAGCATCATAAATATTTCAATTTTTTCTGGCACCTGGTTAATTTAAGTAAGTTCTAAGGCTACAATTGAAATCCCTATGAATGTTCTTCACAGAATCATCAATGATATTCGATTATTTTTAGAGTAAAAATTATTCTTGCGAAAAACTATGATTCACGACTTTTTTTAATTGCTCCATGCTCACAGTTAAATACACAATAAAATGCCACTGAACACTACGAAATTTGTCTCAAAGTGTTGAAACACACAGTCTTAGTATCTCAATCATTCAGGCGGAGAAAAACGGTCTTAGTGCCTCAAGAATTTAGGCGGAGCATAACACTGAAGAAACCTCTGCCACATATTTTAAAACTTCATTTTTATTAACAATCAACATTTTTAGACATATTTACAAATTTATTTAAACTGCAGTTTTGCGCAACACATGTTTCAGAATTAACTTCCATTTCCTTTTTTCGTAAATTGAAATAAAAGAATAAGATTGCACGGAAAATGTAAAGGAGAATGCAGTTATGCAGAGAGTGGTTTGCATCCCTTTCACAAAATGTAACCTTTCCATACATTTTTATTGCAGTTTTATGCTTAAGAAATGAAAAGGTTTTGTAGTTCTATAAAAAAGTAGGCAAACCCTGAAGCATCTCAGCTACCGAAAGTCATGGTCCTATGAGTTAGTTAGTGCAATTTCCCAGTCGCCATTTAGCCGTTTTATCTAATTAGTAATTAAAGTACCAAGTACTAAGTATATTATCTTGTTAAACCTATTAACAACCCAAGTACCAATTGCACAAAATTAATTAACGTGCCAGTTGATAAGATTGTAAAATAATTATTGTATAAAGTAGTAAACTTACTGAAATAATTAACCTACAAAATACTGCATGTAATAATGTACTAAAATAATTAACTATTAAATGTTCCGTTATCTTCTAAAGTTTCTAATATGTAACTGAGAGTTAAATGCATTATTTGCATTTCATTTAGTTCACAATTTATAGTTACGATATGGCTTAATTTATTCGGCTTAAGAAAACGAATGAGCTTATAACTAAGTTTCTAACAAGCATTACAGTCAAAGTTTTATAATTACGTTCATATCAAAAGTGTTAAGTAAAGTAATGCATGTGTAAAGAAATATTTTTTTTTTATTTTAATACCAATATTTCAGACAAAATGTTTTAGGAAATTTGTTTTCAAAAACATAAATGACCATTAAAAAGAAATATTTAGAACTTTGCCTCCGTTCCAGAAAGAAATCTAACTAATCTAAAAAGTGTTGTAGACGCATTAGTTACGAGTTTGTGAGTATCTGAATGTTTTACCGATATAAGTAAAACTTTACAGAGTCATTTTAGCTGAATTCATTCTTGATGAAAATTTGAATACAGAATCGTCTCCAGACATTCATCATCAGAAAAATCCAGTCAAAAACTTATTTCAAAAACAAACTATACACACTATGTTTAACATTCTTGAAGATAGATCAGGAATATCTAAAAAGCGTTCCTAGAGAGTGAAAGAAAATTTAGATTGTCCTTTCTTCCAGATTAATTTGGAGAAGGATTTCTCCCCCCAAAAGTAAAGTACTTAGTACAGATAAAAAAAAAGCGATCATCCCTTCGCAAAGTACGAGAGTTTCTCTTCACCGTGTTGTCTTAAAAAAAGGTATCCGATAGATTGATGGTTTCTCCTCGTCCTCAATCAATTTGTAGTTATGGCTTGTCAAATTTAGATCTGCGTCCGCTCCTGTGTGGAGAATGTCCTCTTTTGTTGCTGCTGTCATTATTTGCAGACAAGCTGATGGGAGGCGCTAAGCTGAAACTAGTGATGACATCTAAGATGAGAAGTTGAGGATCTGGATTCTATTCTGGAAAAAATGATGAAATGTTTTTCAAATCAGTTATCGGATAAAGCAGATAAAACTTTAGTGGTAAGGTGTATTAGAATTGGTATTGTGTGGGTACTAAGATAAGGAGACAAATATTCTGACATAGACAGCATAGGACGTGGAACGTATGGAAGAAGAAGAATAAATTTAGAAATGCAAATATAAAAGCAATCACTAATCTTCAGAACAAAAAATACCCAATCAATCCTTTTGTTGATTAATTTTTAGTTTAGGAAGATGATTTAATTTTTTAAATACTTTAGAAAGGTTTCTACTAAATTTTAGCAAATACAAACCATGCAAATCAGTTATCGGATAAAGCAGATAAAATTTTAGTGGTAAGGTGTATTAGACTTGGTATTGTGTGTGTACTAAAAGAAGGAGACAAATATTTTGACATAGACAGCATAGGACGTGGGACGTATGGAAAAAGAAAATTAAATTTAAAAATGTGAAAGTAAAAGCAAGCATTGATCTTCAAAACAAAATATACTCACTCATTCCTTTTTTATGTTTACTTTTGATTTTAGGAAGATGAATTTGTTTTTTAAATACCTTTATAAAAGTTTCTGCTAAATTTGAGCAAATGCAAACCATGCAAATCAATTTTCGGTAAGGTGTATTAGACTTGGTATTGTGTCAATAAAATAAGGAGACAAATATTCTGAAATAGACAGCATAGAACGTGGAGCGTGTGAAAAAAAAATTAAATTTAGAAATATAGAAGAAATCACTGACTTTCAAAACATAATATACTCACTCGTTGATTTTTTTGTTTAGTTTTGAGTTTAGGTGGATGAATTAATTTTTTAAAGACCCGTTGAGAGTCTGTTGAATTTTGGCTATCTTTGCCATCATGAAGTATGTTTAATCTCTGATGATTATCTGAAATTATTGACTAAAATTTAAATATGAACGTTAAATTTAGAAATAAATATTAGATAAGTAAATATTTTTATTTATCCAAATGCTTATTGTAATGTAGTAGACATCCATTTCTAACATTTAATACAGAAGAAGAATGCTATAATGAGTATCAAAGAAAAAGAGTGAGATTAGCATAAGGGACATTCGAGTAGATTATATTTTTGAAGTGCTAGAATGTTTTTGTTTGGTTCCATACGGAAAAAAGAGATTTTGTCATATCAAAATATACTTATGTACAGTAATATGTGATCCTAAAGTTACCTTACTATAAAAGCATTTTAATTTAACACTGAATGATACTTTATATCTTAATAAATGAATTTAAGACGCGTGAAAAATTAATTCAAAAGCCAATTTTAAACCTAAGTTTTCAATTAAAATTGATGAATTAAATTTCTCAAATACTAAAATGAATTTTCTTAATTAATTGAATTTCAAGGTTCAAGTCAAAAATGCAATAAAAATTTATTGTAAAAAATAATTATAAATTACTTAAAATTAATTTGAGAATGACAAAAACCTGAGCGATCCATATATGTGTCACCGCGCAGTGTATCGTTAATTTTTGAAACTATTTTTATTCAAAGCTAAAATGAATTTCGTAAAAATCTTAATTACTAGCAAAATGTGTTTAATTGATAAATTTCGCCGACTCGTCACATGCTTTACACCCTTTGGGTAAGCAGGGACGGCGTGGGCAATAAAAAATATTGATAAATTTGTGTACTGTTTATACCACATATTTTACTTTAAATATCTGTAAGGATTCAATAGACAGAAATACACGTAGCCACTATAAAGACATGCATGTGTTTGAGTGCCATTTACTTTCTACAAGCTCAAGACTTAACGATGGAAAACAATGAGCGAATGTTGAGAATGAGCAATAAATTAAAACCAAAATTTCGCCAATGGCCTCATTTCATTGGCCCTAGGCATTGGTCTCTATTCGTTGCAAGCCTGCTTATTTACGAAAAAAATTCTGTATTTCTCATAAATTTCATAATATTTGTAAAGTTTAGAAGAATTAGTAATAGGGAAATATATAAAATATTTTATAATAACATTTTTTAATTCTCGTAATCAAAATATAAGTTGCTTTATTTCATTATTTTTAATTTTTCTTTATAAATAAATTTTGTATAGGCGTCTGCCAACAATTTATCATTTAAATTCATAATAGAAGTTATTTTTTAAGAAGTCAAACTATTGTTTACGAAAATTATTTATGAAGAATTTGAAACTTCGGGAGAAAAATAATAAATGTGGATCACATTTTGGAAGTTTTATGGCCAATAGGCTAAATTAAAAAAATCTGAATTCATTTTAAGTTGATTTGGAATAGAAAAAAGCGTATGCATCTGTAAGGAGAATTTTTTAAATGGTAAGTGAATAATATTAATTTTTTTTTGAAAAAATACTTATATTTGATTATGATCTAGATAACACCTTTAATGTGAAATTAATAACCATAATTCTTGTTAATCGTTTGCCCTATTCATCTTTATTTTATTTTCTCTATAGATAGCTTTTTAAATTAACTAGATATAAAAATAATCAGAAAATTGATTTTTATCCCAAAACGTGCATATTTTTTATGAAACGTATAAATTACATTTTAAGTTATTTCTTGTATTATATTAATCAAAATCCTGAAGGACAAATTTTGATAGGTATTTTATCGCAATAAAATTTCATTATTTACTGTATAAAGGAATGGTATCCTCTCCAAATACAATATATATGTATATATATATATATAGAGAGAGAGAGAGAGAGAGAGATGCAATATTTTTAAAAGCGTTGAATATTACAAAAATTCTTAAATTACAAAATAAAAGAAATATTACAATATGAAAACTTATGAACTTAATTTTGCCATTTCTACTGGATTAAAATAGAATGTGATTTAAAAATATTTACATATCCAGCAGAAGACTTAGAAATAGCAAAAAAAGCGCAAAAAAGCTTTTTTGAGAATTTAGACGCTTCATTGCATATATTCAGTGTGATAAAAATTTTCGAATAGGAACTGATTCCACATCTAATATGTTCCTGCTCCTACTTCCTAATCAATAGAGCACAACTCTCCACACAAAGCATATTCGAACCGATTTGTATGCGTATTTTCTTTCTTTCCTATATCCAAATATACGTATTTATGACCTTTTTGCTCCGGTATTCGAATTTATCCTATATTCCGGAGGAAGAAAAAAAATTGTACCGACGAATCATCCAGTGAGAATTCCAAAGACGTTACCATGGAGACCTGCTTGGTACATAGAGTTTAAAAGGAAAGGGCGCGTTTTCAATCTTCGGATGACATTCCAGCGTGATTTATTCACAAATCTCTACAATAGAGAAAAAAGGAATGGGTCATTGTTAGAAACTTGCAAAATATGCTTTTAATTGCAATTGAATTTATATTGTTTTATAGCCGCTTAAAGATTGCAACATTTCACTGTAAAAGTCATTTGTATAGTGCCTCTTTGAGTTGTGAATGGGGTTCTTGTTTAAACTTGTATGACAAAAAATAATTTGACTGAATCGCATGACTACAGTTGATCGTGAAAACATTTCTTTATTTATTTTTCGCCTTTATTGATAGGAAATATATTTGATTTGATGATGATGAATAAAATGATTCAAAGCGATTTAAGTAGATTTTAAAGATGCTTATGAAAATTTAATGAAACCTAACAAGCGAGACTTACGATAATAAATACAAAAAATAACTTAAATATACTCTGAAAAATTTTAGCGAAAACTGCTTAAGTTTTTAAAACAGTAGTTTCTTATTATATTGCACTTATAAAATACCAGTTTTATATAGCAGAAATAATTTTTGTAGCAGTAATCTTAAATAATAAATTCTTACGAAATTCTAAGAAATTAAGATTTAATAATGCAAATAAAAATTATCTAACTTATTGAAATTTAGAGATATTTCTTTCATATAATTTCTGTGTGTTGTATTTCTCTCTTATGACTACCATTTTATTTATAAAGAAATAAAATTTGCGATTAAATTGTACAATAAGCATTAAAATTCGCTATTAAATCGCTAGAGAATTGTAATAAGAGATAGCAAAAAATTTTCCCATTGAGTAGCAGATCCATTACAATCAACATTCTTATTACTTCATTGTGAGGCTTTGTGCTATGAGTACTACACAATTTCTTTTTAAAATAATCTCTGAGAAACATAAACTAAAGAAATTGACACTATACTTAAAAAATAGGCTTCAAAGTTACTTAGTTACATAAAATTCCTTGCTTTCAAGACTTAAAATTTTAAGCTTTGCCTTTAATTTTGCTCCATATGTGACCTGTTAAGTTAACATTCAGAGGGACCAGCTACATAAATCAATATTTCGATTTAGCAATTATAGCTATTAAACAATCTGAATAAGATACATGAGTAGAACTTGGAAAAGATATTTTGCTTGATAAATTCTTTGAATTGAATTGGAAGTGAAAAACGTGTCATTATTACACGAGGAACTGCGGCAGGGAAGCTATTTACATACATTTGGAAAACTAATCATACACAAATTAATCCAGTAAAGGACTAGGGGTTTATTTACTTGAATTCTCATCCACCCTTTTCTGTGATGTAACAGAAGGGGAGATTCATCAAATTACATGAGAGTTTCGCTCAATGACTACATATAATTGAACTCGAAATTAGACCTCGTGTGACATATCTTTGATATAACTACATTAAACCAAATAAACTAAACACTGAACTCGATTGTAAACTCAAGATGTTAGACTTCCTATTAAAGAATAAAATTCTTTCGGTTCGGAAACAAATTCAGCGAGACAAGACGTCAAACAATAATTTTTTTTCCGTTTACACATGATACATGGTGTTCGGAAAAAGTTTTGACTTGCGTATAATATGGACAGCAATAAATGGCGAACCACATTGGTATAGGCGATTGAAGAAATTCAGGAATCAAAGTCTGTTAAAGTTTATAGCAATGTTAACTTTCTGGTAGACTAGATAGGTCTCGAAGTTATCTATTTAGTCAGTAAAAAATGCTGGACACATATTTTAGAAGTGCATAGAGCAAACACTTTCCATTCGCCTGTACAACTTGTGGCTGTTAAGAAAACACCTAACTATAAAAAACAACTGTTTCGAAGAAGAAATGAATGAAACGTTTTACATCTAGGACGAAAAAAGTACTACATACTGTTAGTTTTGTCTTTCGAACTGAAACAAAGTTTTTCTCAACGGATATATGCTTAGTCCATTTAGTTGGCCGTAAATATTACTTGCTGAACTTCACTACTTTTTTATTTTGAGTGTGGGAGATGAGAAAAAAATTAATAAGATACATTATTTAACCTTTTTTATTTATATGTATCAGGAATATTATGGCTTATCTTTATTTTAAAGCTTCCATTGAGAAGATTTACTACATGTAAATTTAAGGTACGTGCCTACCCTAAAATCGACGCTTTTATGAAAATTTTCGAAATTTTTTTTTATTACTTTGTATTAAAGCCCATACATTTAGGATTCCAAAAATGGTTTACTTTAGTTTCTTCGATAGTTAGAAGCAAAGTTATTGCCTAAATTATGAACCAGAAGTGAAATTTTCGAAACCGAAACTAAGTCATAGAAATGCAATAAACACATCTAAACAGCTATTTCTTTACTCTTAGACAATGTGAATGTACAATTTACTTTTTAAATACAGAATTAAGTTTTATTTATTTTTTATTATTGTACTAGGCGTATCTGGCAACTGTTTCTCTAGTTACGGGATATTTTACCTAAAGAAAATTTCGCTCACTCCAAACACTGTTATTAGGTAGTAAAATAGCAGTTTAATTATTCAATTCAGGCGATATAAGGCTGATGACTGTATTTAACCATCTTAATGTCAAACTTGAACCAGAAATTATTAAAAAAAAACTACATAGAAATTGATATTGAGAGAATTAAGAAATCAAAGCGACAAGTCGAACCAAAAACAAAATTATCAAGAAAAAAATTTAAAGTTAATTTTTAATTAATTTTGATTTAAATTTAAGTCAAAGAAGGCTTAAATTACAAATACTGTGAATTTTAAGTTGTTAAAATATGTATATAATTTTTTGTGCGACTTTAAAATCTTCATTTGCGTTTTCTGGAAATTAGCCATTTTCATTTTTTTGGATTACGAAAAATCTCATTTCTTAAAAAGTTTTTAAGATATTGAAATAAAATTTAATCACAGTGTTCTATACATCTCTAGGTATGTTATGAACCTCAAATATAGCTTAAAGTTCATAATTATTTATTTTAGAGCTGTTTTTATTTGAAAAAGTGATAGTTTTTTTTTGTAAAAAGCTGTTGCGTACACAAACTTTGGTATATCTCAGTAACTTTAAGAGGTACTCTAAATATTCTGCTTCATAACACAGGTAAATGTATACCAAATATATTATTGAAAGAAAAAGGGAAATACATGCATTAGAATTTGTTATAGGAAGTTTGGCGTAAACGTCAATTTTTACTAAATTTTGACCAAAAATGGTGAAAATTTGGAAAATAAAAAATTTGTTCATTAAAATGGCATTTGAATTAACAGTTTTATACACCATTATAACTGAAAACATAAGTGTTGAATAAAAATTTCCTTTTTTTCAAAAAAAGTGCTCCGAAGGTAGGCTCATACCTTAACTAAAAAACAAAGGAATCAGATTCACAATTTATTTATGTTTCTGTCAGGCAAAGATCATGTAAAAATTTCTAATAAGCATAATAATAAAACGAATGTGAATACGCTTGTTAATGACTGGAATAATGATCCATGAGACTTTTTTAAAATGTTAGTTATTTTCAAATAACAGCTAGTTTGCGATCTTCAAACACAGCAGAAACACCGATTACTAGATTCAGCCCGTTGTTTATAACAGTTTTTAAGCGGTTATTTATTTTCAACAAGCGGCTCATTTTCAGTTTTCGGATACAACCGAAACTCTCATCACTACGTACAACATCCGTTTTTGTTCACTTCAAGAAGTGATGCTCGCTTCATGCCAAAGAGAAAACAGAAACTCAGTATTTGAAGTCCTTTAAGTCGCGTTTTTCTTTCTATCTTTGACGAGCAATTTACCCCTTTGAAAGACCTCAACATTTCATTTGTAAACCAAGTTCCACTACTAACATGATTTCAGAGGAAATGGAAGAGTGACCGGAATAAAAAATTTATTATTCAGCCTTTGCAAGAAAATGAATAGTTAAAAGAATTATTTTCCGAATTTAAGGATAGAAACTGAGATAGAACTGGATAGAACTGAGTTTTTTCAAAAAATGTACGTTAGAATGGAATCAATTCATGTTTGCTCAACACTCACTAAATGCGTCTCGCCAATTTAATTTTGGATACTATTGTATATTTTGCAGGGGGTAAAATGATACAACATCACAGATCAGCGTAAGAAACAGATTATTAGATTGTATGTTCTCCTTATGATTGTATCACCACCAGAATTAATTCATTCTGCTTTTGGAAAAATCTAAAAAAATAGAGTTTTTTTATGCATCATATTTACATTATTAGATTTTACGCGCAGTTTCGCTATCCTTATGAGTGTATCATCACTAGAATTAATTCATTGTGCTTTTGGAAAAAATCTAAACGAAATAGTGTTTTTTATGCAATTTATTTACGTATTTCAATTCCAGTACCTTAAATTTATTCATTTTAATGGAAATTAGGAAATAAACCTTTTTTACTCTTTGGTAGAATTTATAATCCCCTTATCCACTCCACACTTGATTTCGTCTAGTTTTACTATCTGCTAAGAAAATATTTTGAAAAATCTTCCCTGCTTTCCTATACATTATTAATGCGAAATTCGAACCTCGGATTCAAAACCGTGAGAGAAATAGACCATAAATCCATCTAACAGCAGTTATTGCTGCCATAGCGGATGATCTTTTTCCCTAGATGTTTCAAACTGTCAAGATGATGGTGGAATATCCAGCTGTTGTTTCTTTCTACCTCCTTAGAAATTCGGCGAAAGACTCATGAAGTAAATGGTTTTTAAGCTTTTCACTATGTTGGGCTTTAAGTAAATGATGCATGTAAGGAACGAGTTCCATGAAAAATAAAAGTAAAAGAAGGTAGAAGTGGTTGTTAGGCTTCAGAGTTCGTGCATGCAATAGAAAATACAATTTCCGACACTACTCGCGAATTTCTGTCGAAGGGAAGAACATAAGTTTTTTTTCTTTTTCAGCAGGAATAAGCAACTGTTTGTGACCCAATAGATGTGAAATTTAGAGAGGCTTCTACAGAAATAGAATAAACTCGAAAGTAGTGAGAAGATGTAAAATATTAAATGTCTTCTTCTTAAAGTCTTCCACAATTATTTTTGCGATATTTCATAAATACAATTTCGTTAGAAGAGCATTTCAATTTTATCAATTTAATCGTTGATTGCCTAAACCAGATGACTTAATAATACCAAGATATTGGGAGCTTTAAAAAAAGTGGTTAATTTCTTAATTCAATGATTAAATTTTATTTACCTGGTAGATCATATATAGGGGAGGGTGGGGTAAAACCGGGTAGGGGGTAAAGCCGGGTACCCTTGATTCTGGCAATATTAGTTCTTCTCTTTAGTGGACAGATACTGAATTACACTCTGCTAGTCAAGAAAAAGGAACAGTCATAGTGGTGTGTTGCAGCTGTTGGATTCACTGCTTCTGTGAAGGTTTATTTGTTTTAAGACATCAGCTCTTTAGTGTTCGTTTGATTTTAAACTATCCTTACTTAAAAATCATTACACTTTTGAAAACCATTTTTAGATCAGCTTATTATGCGTTTAATAAGGATTCATACCCTATCAAACAAAAATGATTTACTCCAATAATTGCTCTGTTCTATTTCGTTTTCTATAACCTCTGCACTCGGGGTAAAACCGGATACTCAAAGTGGAGTAAGACCGGGACAGTCAGTATTGATGATTCTTCCGCTGAAGACGATAAAAACACATCAGATGTTGATTGTTTATATTTTAATGATAAATTTTCTAATTTAAATAAAGAAGAATGTTTAAACTAATGCAAAAACTGTCTTAGCTGTGTACCCGGTTTTATCCCACTAGTGGGGGAAAACCGGGTGGTTTGACTTTTTTTATATAAAATTCATTGATAAAAGAAAAGGAATGAAACTGTGCCTTTTCTGGAAAGTTATATTGCACTCTGATAAACAATGAATATTTTAATAAAATTTGACAAGCTCTCTGTAGAATATTTTAGCTCCAGGAAGCCTTCGGATCTTAGCTACCCGATTTTACCTCACTTTCCCCTACCTATAATCCAATTGATTGGACTCTTGTCATTTATCCATTCATTATGTAAATACCACTTATAATGTCAAAACAGCATAAATGAAATTTTGAAAAAATAATTATTCATGTTGTTTCAGCATTCACCTGTTCAATTATTCGCCGACTTTATGGTAATCGTACAAGTTAATAAAGAATACATATTTATTCACAAGAAAGGGAATTGCAACTTACGAAAACTATACAAAATATAACTTAATATAAACTATATAGAATTTATTCTAATTAAAGCACTTTTGAAATTTAAACTATTTTACTTGTTTTATTTTTAAACAGTAAGCCAATAGATTGCACAGATTACTTATAATATGTAACAGTTAGGGCTAATGTTTCCATATTTGAATTATAGTTTTCGTTTTAAATTCTAGTATTCTGTCATTTCTTCATATTCTTTTATCAGTAATTGTGATTCATCTGGTTTGTAAGCAACTGTGGACTCTCATTTCTCGCAGAGAATTTTATTACACAAAAGTAAAAATATTCATAGGGGACTCATAGCACTACTGCAAGGGGTATATATAAACACCACAAGGGATCTCCTAGAATCCCGCATTCAGAGAGAAGAACTTCTCATTTTTCCTCCGTACAAAAATAGGTTAATACTTGCAGTATAATTTTGAAGGTGCTCATAATTAAAAAGTATAAAGCGTTCATAGGTATCACCAAAGCATAATTATTTTATGATATTTTACAATAATGAATAAAAATAATAAGACTGTAATCAGTTTTATTTGAAACGAATTTCAAAAAATGGATCTGTTCCTAGAAATGTGTAAACTGTAAAATACTCCGAATTTTGAATAATAATGGTAACAATGGGCAAGCGAATTCATTCTATATATAATTAGAATTCGTGTAATCTCGAAGTTGATATCCCAATGCCCATTGAAAAGGGAGCCTCATTTCCAACAAAGAATTCTAGTTCCTTTGTCCCTTTCTTTGTATGCGCGACAATCTTAGAATTCTGTTGATTTGGGTTCTAATCAGCAGCATGTGTTACCATGTGCTTGATACAAGTTTCCATATATAGGTAGCTTCATGCCATTCTATGAATAATTATATTCTATGAAAGTAGTACAGAATGTAGAATAATATTGCAGTTTCATAAACAAAACATGAATTTGGAATACTTCTGTTTTTTCTGTGCTGTACTTATTAAACAAAATAATCTGAAGGAAATTTTAAGATCTTGAAAATTATGAAAATTGATAATTATTCATCTATTAAATTATTATTATTTAAATTTCTTATTCTTCATTAAATTAATTAAAAAATATTATTTAATTCTCGAAAATAAAATAACTGTGTAGTGTTTTTATTTTTTATAATTCTTTTCAACTAAATAAGATATTAGATTAGGTACAACTTAGTTAAACATAGCAAAAAATCAATAATGGCAGCGACATTAGTAAGATAAGAAAATAAGATTAAAAATACTTATAAATCTCCGAAGTGTTAAAATGCAATGAGCTATTATCGATTGACATCTTATCTATATGTACACCTTCAATGCTTTTGATAAACTTTATATAATGCTAAGTTACCTCTGAAAATGTCATTTAAAAGTATAAGACAATGTACAGAAGAAAAATATAATTTTTTAAAAAAAATCTGCATGATTCTATATGATGAAGTTATAACACACATCTGTAAATTCTCTTAAGAGTAAAATTGTATCGACAGATAATATATATCTTTAGCCTTTCTTAAATCTCCATTGTTTGTTTTTAGTAAAGTTGGATTTGCATTGAAAATACAAGAGCAAAATGGATTCATATATAGTTGTCAGATAGATGGATCGGTTGACTGCATCTCTCGAAGACTCTAGACACTCATATACAAAAAGAATTTAAGTGGGTTGAAGAAAATGCTATTTCTCTCTCTCTCATATATTTCTTAGATGGTTATTTTTATAGCACACATGAAAATTCTCCTAACGGCTTAAGTGAATTGAGCAAAATTTTTCTTTTCATAAAAGTGCAGCAAATATTTCCTTCTTTTATAATATATACGCAAAATATGTAACATTTTTAAATGTTTAAAATTTTTTTAACTTTTTAAATGCATCATTTTATAAAACTTCTGATTACTGAAGATATATATAAAGTATACTTTTCATGCTTAAATTAAAAGAAATAAATATGCAGAGGAAATATTTTAAATATCTGATCAGCCTCTTAGGATAATTTTTTTCGATTCGTCCAAGAGGATAAGATTTAATCCTTAATTTTTATATTTATTTTGTTATTTAAATGCCTTGAACAAAATTGAAAAAAATTCTTTTAAAAAAGTGCAGCAAAATATTTGCTTTAATAATATATACGTAAAATGTGTAATATTTTTTAATGTTTAAAAAAATTAAGCTTTCTAAATGTATCGTTTCATAAAACATCTGATTATTGAAGATATATATCAAGTGAAATTATCATGCTTAAATTTTTTAAAAATATTTATATGTTTTTATATTTCTGAGCAAGCACTTACGCTATCTTTTTCGATGTTGTTAAGAGGTAAAACTCCTTAACTGTTTTGCAAGAGTGTGATGCATCTAATTATCGTAAACATATAAATTTAAAATTAAGTCATTCATAGACGTTATAATTCTTTACAAAAATGACGGGTAACCTATAAGCATCTGAAGTGTTCTCTGGACTATTAGTCGAATAAATACGACAACACCTTCCCAAAACAGGTGTCATCTAATAGATACTAATAAGAAGAAGAGAAAATAGAATCTCATAGATTGTGGAAAAATATGAAATCTTAAGGAATTAATCTTTATTATTTTATGTTTATTTTGTTATTTAAATGCATTATACTATGCAATTCTGTGGACTGAAAAAATTCTGATATTGCTCTTAAATTAATAAGCCGCGCTTGAGAAAAGTTTTATATATTTTTGGTTTTTATTCCTGATCGATCCTGTCAATAGAACAAGCTTTACCCATACACTTATTTGTTAATTTTATCTTTTTTCAGACAGATTGCGAGAGCTATTTGCTTTCTGCTGTCAATGTCGGTTTATACATTTCCGAGCTCCCATTTCTAGTGTTTGTCAATGCTATCAGTTAAAGATTTACCCGTTTACCAATAATCTTTCCGCATCTTAGCCAATTTAAGCTTCGAAGTGTCAGCCAAGCTTAAAAGCTGAAGAAGCGAAAAATTGGACGTTCCTTTCAATACAGTCATTTTTCGAGTCCGGTCATCGAGATTCGGTCTGGCGACTATACCGGACAATCCGGCAAGCCAGTCAGGACCATCATTTACGCCCGATTAGTGGAAAATCTTCCAGACAGCGTCAACTTTGCTTCTGAGAAGTGAATGCTCTCCAAACGTGGTTACCTAGATGGGGTAAAAAGAATCAAGAGAAGGCTTAGATCTCAAGCAACGAAAACAAGGCAGAAGAGAAATAGAAGAATAACAAAAAAGCAAAAACTAGAAAGAGACATCGAGAAATAAAACGAGCTCGTGCTTAGGTTGAAAAAAGGAGCTCAACTCAAAGTCTGAAAGGCTCACTTGTTGTTTTTGCCTTATTTCTTATCCCAGGGTTTTATCTGATTTATTAGATCTCTGTAAGGGATGCTAGGGCAATCCAATTACATACTCCACTCGATTCTGTTGATGGGAATGTAGCCCTCAAATAAGCCAAAATCAGTAAGAAAAGGCTGCAGGCGGAAAAGGATCGAGAACAATACAATCTATTCGCAGAAATTCAAAATCCCGATTAGCAATACACTCTAAATTCTTTGCAAATGATTTCTTTCTTCGGGATATTTCCACAGATGCTGATGGTATTCTGGGGATAGTGAATTTTCTAATCATTTGATGTAAATGTCCGGAAAAGCCTACAGGGGCTTGTTTCGCTCCTATGAATGAAGTTTCTTGGAAGCTTCATTGGAACCATTATTTCGTAGCAAATACCGAGATATTCTTTTAAATATTGTGTGATTCAGAATTTCCATTTGCGTTGTCCTTTCGTTTCATTGCATTCCTTGTATTAAGAATTTTATAAATCATGACACATTTTCAAATAATGTTCATTTTCGATTTACTGATGAAAAATGATGCTAGTTTTAAAAATTCTTTTTTTATCTTATAAGTCAAAACCTGGAACTTTGTAAAGTGACCAAGTCAAGAAGACTTCTATGTCTTTTTCTGATTTTTCTTCGTTATTATTCTCTCTTTTTCCACTCTTTTATTTTGCTCTTATACTACAAAATGTTGTAAAAATAATTTAAATATAAAAACATTTCAAAAGTTATATATATTATTTCTAAATCCCTGTAACTTCTGGAAATCGAGAGACTTGTTTAAATCATATTGACTTTCTTCTTTTATAAACAATAAGAAACAGCATTATATTTCTGCTTAATACACTCTTTGAAAACCATATTCACTAACACAGAACTGCATTTTTACAATCTTGGATTGTATAGGCATTTTCATGGGTCTGAAAAATACTAGTTTTTCAAGTACATGTTCATTTTTATATAGTCTAGGACTGCTCGACTATATAAAAATAAACACGAACTTGAAGTTGATTATGCAAGATAGATACGTTTTGTAAACTATGCAATTATCTTTTGTAAATTATGCAAACTCAGCTGAAAATGCAGTGCCTAATTCCAGAAGTCAACAAAAACTGTAAATTTATTTTGTCTATTGTCTTGACGTTTGTGTTAGAGAAAGAAGACAGATATTAAAACAAAGTGTCCAAGAAAAGATAACTGAAAAGTTAATAAAAATGACGACGTGCATTGTAAAATACAAAGAGCAATTAAACATGATAACAAAAACAATAACTTTAGACACTTCAGAGTACATTTTTTGTGACAATCTCGCATGTTAACTGTTTTTCTTACTTTTGTTTTTCATTTTACATAGTTCTTATCACCTTATTCGATTTCTTCTTTTCACATCTCTTTCCAATTTTTCTTTCTTTTTTTTCTCATCTTTAAGTATCCCGTTTTAAATAATTTAATTAATTATTTCTCGTCATTAAGAAGATTGTAACAGTTTTGCAATTCATGAAGCTTGTAACTCTTAAAAGTTTTGAGCAGTTAGCAATTACTTCTTAGACCAGAACATGCGAGTTCATTCTAAAATTGGTTTGGTTTAATTTCTACATATTTTTATACCTTCTTTAAGCAATGAGTCTTAGTTATTCATCGACAGTTGTAAATTATAAGATGGCTTCAGAATGAAAATGAAATAATAAATTTAATAAAATCAGTTCTTAAAAGCACACTTCTATTAGTGTATTTTTTTAGTACAATCATTTCAAAATTAATATTATTATTCAGATTTACTATTTTCAAAAATTTAATTTATCAAAAAACACTTCTTAAGAGTGAACTGAAAAGTAGATTTTCTTATTTGAATTACTTTCTACTCTTTAGTCGTTAATTTATAATTGATTATTATAGATATTACAGACTCATTAAACAACATTTTATAAGATTAACTACCAGGTGGCGCAACTTGTACGAAATGAAAATTTAATAAAATCAATCGATTAATTGATAATTAAGTTCTGAAAATATTAAAATAGTGTATTGTCATCGAGAACACACAAGTGTAAAAAATTTGAAAACTCTAGCGTACAGGAAGTGAGTGGAAAATCGGTTCCAAAATTTCATCTTCACAAATATGAAACAATATAGGTTAAAATAAAAGTGATTGAAAATGAAAGCACACAAAAATGGCAGAAAAGAGGCAAGAAATAAGTATACATATCTCTTTTATAACAAATACTCTAAAATTTCGTCTAATCAGAATATTTTGTAAACTTTTCTATTTCTTCTTTCCAAGAATAAATCTATGAAATTTTTCTCAGTAAAAAAGGGATAAAACTGTATATAAATAATTGATCTCCCATTTGGTTTTAAAAATACTATACGATTATTATAAGCCTCTAATTCTTGTGGTACGTTTATATCAAGAGAATTTGCTAACTGTTTTGAGAAAAGTTTCATTTCTCTTTTAAGCTTGCTTTTTTATCACGATGAAATATGTATCTCTCATGGATTAAAGCCAATTAAATTCCTTCAACGTTTGTTGAAGAAATTATTTTATTTTCACGTTGTTACGAGTTTAAAACTAGTTTTGGGTTTGTGTACTTCCTAGAATTTCAGCTAAAGGGAATTATTATTTAAGGGATAAAAAATACTTACCAGTTTAATTAGTCCCTTTGAAAGGGATTAATTTTTACTTAAAAAAATAGTATGTTTAAAGGATAACATAGTTCGAAATTAATATACGTTGGAATCAATTTTCAGGAAAAATATGTTGCATTTCAGAATGAATTACATCTTATAATATTCTGCACTTTTGAAATTAAAAAAACGATTGGAATCAAATTCGTTTATTATTATAATAACGTTTTTTGCAAATATAAATATAAATGTTTCACTCTCAGTTCCTGAGAAGCTAAAACAAATGCAGCTAAAATTACTTTTGAATAGTGAACCAATTTTCCTTTTACTTTAATTTTCGGATACGCGTTTTATTTCCCTTACAATTTCTAGCTTAATAAGTTTCTTAATTAATCTCATTTCGTTAATTAAATTAAATATCTAGATATTTTAGTTCAGTAAATAAAAGATTGAAAGAAATATTTTAGCTAATATTTACTTCACTACTTCAATGCCTATGACATGTAATTTTCTGCAGGGAATATTCTGCAAAATTATTCTATTCGAAAAGTTCACATGATTTTATTTTAATACGAATTCATATTTATTTTTTCATTAAATAAATGATATCATCGCTTATATATTATGCTAACCATTTACTTGAAAATATTAATTATTATACTTAAAAAATCATATAAATAGAATAAATAAAACATTGTTTATTCATTATAAAATTAGTATGGTAGAAACCATATCTATTTCGATTTTTTTATCTATATTATAGGTAAATATGTACGTAAACTTTGAATAAAATAATTTTTTGTATTAAACATACAAGTACCTCAAAATTATTTCTTGTAATCGTGTATGCTGTGTTTTATGATGAAGCTAAAGAACTTCGAAAAGAAAATATTTCGATTGATTAAAAAAAGTGTGATACGTCTTTCTTATAAAAGATGCATCATCGTCAGAAATTTAAATTGGATTCTCGCTTAAAAAATCAAATTAATATTTTTTTTACTATTTTTTGAACAAATGATAATTTTCGTTATTTTTCCAAGATGATTTCATAATTAATTTTTTAAGGTCTTTTCGTATTAATAATTTTTTGATCAAGTTTTTTCGTGAAAGGAAACCTCAGAAATGAGGGAGGAAGAGTGTCAAAAAATATAAGACCAGTAGCGAATCAAATTCTTTGATATTATTCTAAATATGCACTATGCGCATCACTGGCGAAATTTAAAGTTAGCTTTCAACACTAAAAATCATCTGGTTAAATAATGTCAAGATATTTTTCTTGCCGACGATATAATTTTTTTAGTAAAAAGAAAAAATTGAAGAAACGAAAAAAAGTGCGAAAAAAGATTTTAAAAAACAGTAGCCAATCAAACTCTCGGATATTAATCTAAATACACATTATGCGCGGCCGGATTTTTTTATCTTTTTGTAGCCCGAAAATAAATGTAACCTTCGGTAGCACATGTGACATCTCCTCGAAAAAAATGATGGAAAAAAAAGAAGACCGGTCATTACAGCATCCTCCTCCTTCCGACTTCCAATAACAGCAGAGGAGGAAGAAGGTTAAAAAAATAAAATAAAATAAATAAAATACCAGCAGTAACAGTTAACTGCTTCGTTATATAACGCAGTTATGTCCTTTTTCAATATGTTTCATCGCCCTGAAAAGAGAATGTTAAAAAAAATAGTCACAAAAGTTATTGCAACCCGAAATAAGTTTTTAAGAAATTGAAAGGTAGGACGCGCCCTTAGAAAATGAGCTATCCCTCTGTGAAGGAGGTGGAACAATACCACGAACAACATTACTAATCTCTTTCGCGAAATTTCTTTTCCAAAAATTTCGGCTCCTTCACAATTTTTATGCACCGCTGCAACTGTTAACCAGTTCTATCACCCACAGCTGTTAACATATTCAAGGCTCTTTCATTAAAGTTTCGAAAGAGGAGCGCGGTTGGATTGAAACGAGTTCCCCTCGTTTGAGCCCCCCCCCCTCACTTTACTCCCTTAGTCGGAGCTCCCTTACCCTATGCATATATACTGAGAAGAGGAAACCGTAAGATGCCCAAAACGAAATTAATAAAATAGTGAATTCCAACTCTCTTTCGAGTCTTCCTGGCTAAAGTGATACTTTGGCGTTGATATCACTATTTTGGCATAACCTGAGGTCTTCCTTTCTTCTACAATTGACATCCAAAGCAGGACAGAAAGACTTGTTGATGTTTGGCTTTAATTTAATACCTCAAAGAAAGCGTTCAAGCATGCTAATGAAATTTTAATTATGTGTTTTCTGAATTGGGTTTTCATTTCAACTTTTGTTGGAGAATGGGTTTCGGGAATTTAAATTCGCCATGCAAATTAATTATCCCTAATTTCGGTAAGCATGTTTGTCATCGAGAATTTAATAGAGTTATTTTTAAATGTTTCAGATCAATATGATTCGTTTTAGGTCCTTTATTTAAATTCTGCCGCAAATCAGCAATTAAAGTTAAGTAATAAAATGATATTATTTTAAAAATCCTTTTTCAAATAAGATTATTTTATTTTTATATTTTCATTAATGACAGTAGTTTTGAAATTTAACCAAGAGAATATTTTATAATTTTTTCTTATTGTAAAATCTTAAGAACATATTTAGGTATGAATTTTCTGTTGTGAAGCGACTTGTCATCTACACTGAAGAGCCAAAACATGATGTCCACATGCTCAATAACGCGTTGCGCCTCCTTTGGCCTACAAAACAGCTGCAACTCGCCTGGGCATAGATGCTACAAGTTTTTGGTACATGACTGGAGACAGGTTGTACCAAATGTCTAAGCAGCTGTCACGCAAAGTCGAGATATTCGGACATGGTGGTGTTTGAGCTCTTAGCTGCCGCTCCATGACATCCCAAATGTGCTCCATCGGATTAAGATCCGGCGAGTTAGGTAGCCAGGACATTAAGTGGAATTCATCAGTATCCTCCTCGAACCACTCCAACACAATCCAAGCCTTGTGACATGGGGCGTTGTCCTGCTGGAAGATTCCATTTCTAGTTGGAAAGACAAACGCCATGTAAGGGTGCAACTGATCCGCAATGATGTTCAGATAGTTCGCAGCTTTCATGGTCTGTTCTACAACTACAGGTCCTAGAGCCGCCCATGAGAACGTCCACCAAAGCATAATACCGCCACCACCAGCCTGTGTATGACCTGCTGTACAAGAGGGGAGCAACTGTTCGCCTGGCAGACGGCGTATTCTGACACGACGATCGACGTGGTGAATGAGAAATCGCGATTCATCCGGCCAGGCAACTCTCTTCCACTCATCCATGGTCCAGTCTCGATGTTCCCGGGCCCACTGTAGGCGTAGTTGACGATGGCTCTTGGTCAACAGAGGCACATGAGTGGGACGTCTGCTGCACAGTCCCATATCCAACAGTGTCCTCTGAACTGTGTCTTTCGAAACACTTGCGCTTGTACCTGCATTGTATTGGGCTGTCAGCTAAACCACTGTCTGGCGCCTATTTTGCTTTACCAAGCGGGACAGTCTCCGCCATCCTTTTCCTTTGATGACGCGTGGACGACCAACACCTTGGCGTCTACTGCTGGTGTCACCGTCATTTATCCACTTTGCATGAATACTAACAACAGCAGATCGTGAACAACCAGTCGTGCAATTTCGGTGATACTCGTTCCGAGTCTTCTGACCATTACGATCTGCCCTCTATCAAATTCCCTTAGATCAGCAGCCTTTCCCATCACTCGCAAAAGTAAGTGAAAAGATGATTACTTACCTTCTCCAGCAGCAGTTAAATACCATTCTCACTCAACCACGTGCTCTCCACGTCATGCAGACGAGTTCATTGAAAAATGTGGGGATGGTCATAATGTTTTGGCTCGTTAGTGTATATATCATTTACATAGATATTTTGGCTTGCATCTTCTTTCCATGATAGCTCCTAAAAGACCTAGAAAATATTCCCGTGTTATAGTTTTTACGAAAAAATTACTAGCGTTTTTTCACTACGTGATAAAGCGCTTCTAAGCCATTAATTCTTCGTGTTTTATGACAATTCTATGTAAAAACAGTAATATTTTGAATTTTCTTATAGCAGTTGATTAGATGAAATGTTTTTCTTCTTCATATATATATAGTTAAATATTTCAATTAATCAAATCATGTATTATATTTTAAATATATACAAATATTAATCTAGAAAATAAAATAAAAATAAAATTACCTTATCAGTAATCATACAAATGAAATACAAAAGATAGTTTTATTAACGACTATTACACTATGAAAAAGGACAACCTATAAATGGAATTCCAACAATCAAATGCTTATCAGCCTTGGGAACTGATATGCCGTATTCATCTAGATTTGTGACGCCAACCCTCTGCGCTATATATATATATAGTTCTCGAAACGTGGGTTTAAATAGAAATGTGAACATTTAGGAAGGCAAATAATTTTGCGTTGGAATCTCCTCAAAGAATTTCAAATTTCAGCATACGATTATAAAATACCTTTTTTCCAGTTCAGTTACGTCAGCATTTAGCCACCAGATATTCTTAAATGATTCATGTTGATGATTTCCCGTTGAAAATATTCTTTTAGCTTTTCTGGTTTCTATTTCGACTTCAGCCTCTCAAAATTAGACTTTGAATTTTCAATATTTATTAGTTTTAATTTAACTTTCCTTAGTTTAGTTTATTTTAAGATCATCATGTAGATACGAAAAATCTAAAACTGATAATTTTGATACATCTCATTTTTTTCCAATTGTTATACTTTTTCAATCACTATACTGAACACTTATAGCGATCAGACGGTTGGCGCAACAAATTGTTTGTGGTAATAGTAAAAATAAACTAAATTTCTTTTTTTTATTATTATTTGTTGTAAATTAGACTACCCATATTGTAAGATAAGGGACAAAAAACAAAATTCACAGTGTTAGCAATATTCAAAATTCTTCTTTTTTGCAACAAGATATTATTTTACATTTATTAAATATGAATATCTCAGTATATAAATACAATAAAATACCATCAACAATTTTTATTGCTTAGGCAATTCTCATAGATTTATTTTAAAGTAACCATGTATTTTTGAACCTTGGGGACGTTCCTAAATAAATCGCAGTGCTGATTTTTATATTAATTTACTAATTATCATAAACAGTTGGCAGAATGATTTATTTATAGCTTCTCTGTGATTCCATTCCTTTTCTCTAAACTTTTCTGTAGCTATTTATTCAACTTGAACATATATTAAACTATTGCCTTTAAATCAAGTTGGATAAAAAGTAATAATTGAAGTAACCCGATCAAATTTAAAAATTGCAAGCCATTCGAACTATTTATTATTTTACAGAATTATTTGTGTAAAATTAAAACTACCCATCACCGAAGGTGTATGACAGATAAAAAATGTCAATAATTTAGAAAATAGCAATGCAGTATTTACTGAATAGTTCGCATTTAATATAATACAAAATTCTTTCATCTAACTAGACGTTTTACATATATTCATAAATCATGAATTTCTGTATCTTGGTAGACAAATAAACTCCCCTCTCGATATGTTCTGTATGTTTGTATACATATATACAAATAAAAAAACGAATCAACAGCAGAATTCTTATCGTTTTGTACATTTTGACAATATTTGCTTCTTAAAAATATTTGTTATTTTTTCTGATACCTTCTTTTTTAAAAAAAGTCATTGGATTGGGAACAGAACAACAACATGCCCAGTTCTCTTCTCTCACACCGAGGAATTTTACGATCGTAAATAATGAGTTTTCCTGCTCCATAAATAAACAATTTCTACTCTCAATTGTTCTGTATGCACGTTTGAGAAGCAAACGAATTTCGTAAATTTTCAACAGAAATGTTTTATAAACACGTGAGGACGGCTTGCGCTGTGTTATATTAAATTTTGTAGCGAATGTGGTGAAAAATGAGACACTGTGCCTTTTTTTCCCTTTTACGGTCTAAAAGACTTTTATCCCCCTGTTGGAAACCATTGCTGTAAGAAAAGTAAAACAGTTATTTCTTTTCTTTCGGCTGGAGGAATTTTATTTATTTGCTTTCTTTCTCCGGAAATGAAGTAGAATATTCAATTACTTATGATACGGGGCTCCGTTTAACACTTTCAGAGTGTTGTAGAGAATAGGAAGGAAATGCGATTTTTCCTCCTGTTTCAGTGCATTTTTTCACTTCTTCAAACAGGTAGGCGCATTATTTGTTTAAGGAATTGGTCTTTGAGGAGATTTATGACTTTTGCATTTTACATCCTTATAACTGTCTGATAATCTTGTATAAATCTTAGAATTGCATGGTTGACATGTGTTAGTGAAGGAAAATATTCAGCCAAGAAAGGAGTATAGTGCAATTCACCTCTGCTTTCTTGCGCTAGAAAATAAAGATGCACTGTGTAGTTTTCTTGAATAAAGCACTAAGAATGATTTAGGCTTAATTATGTTTTATTTTGGGAATATATATTTAGATCAGAGGAAACACTTGACATAATAATTTTATATCCTTATAAAACCTTCAGTTGTTTGGTTCATACTTGTTTTGGAACATAATGTTTAAGATGAAAGATATGTAACTCATTATAACTCTCATGCTTTTTTGTATTTAAAAGAGAAAATAAAAGTTTTGTATTTCAAATTCAGAAAGCTTTATATGAATCGTTCTTAAATATGTATCATTTTGTGTATATTTAATTATATATTCTCTAACTGATTATAAGTCAATGTATTATGGGATTAAGGGATTGATATCTTTGAAGATATTTATTATTTCTTCTAATAATCAAATACATACATTTTTATAAAGCACGGTTGATATTTTTAGTGAAGAAATATATTTAGTCAGGAAAGATATAATCCTCTATTGTGCTTTTAACTCTCTTGTGCTACTTATGAAGACAAGTAAAATGAGTGTTATGTCTTTTATATTCATACCTAATTAACTATCTAATTATCTTTTATAAAACTTTTAAGTTGCATGGTTGGTAGGAAGGAATGAGTGAAAAAGAATATTAAGTCAGGAAAGGTATACAATATTTATACATTTTTTAATTTCTCGTAATTATTCATTCAAGTCGAGTGTTGCGTTTAACTTTAAATATTTTTGGTGAATTGGGCTTATTTATGAGTTAACATTGGCTTATGTCTTTGTATCAATTCTAAAATTCACTATGATTATCAGTATCACTAATTTAAAAATGAATTTTGCAAATATTTCATTAGTTCCTTCCGGATATTAAAAATCATCAAAAGAAAGTCTACGTCATTTTATCTCTGTTATTTTTTCTATTCCTTAAGATGTGATAGCCATGATTCTTTTGATTTAATCTCAACGAATGATTTTGCTATTTTCCTTAATTCTGTGATTGGCGATAAATATAAAATTTTCTATTTCGTGTACAAAATAAATTGATACAGATTATCGGTTTTCAAATTCCCTCAATAAACGTACACTTAAATTTATATTGGAATTGCTTTAAAATTAAAGAAAATAAATAAACGTCTAGAAATAGTATACAACTACCATTGTGGAAATAGCATCTCGAAAACTTAGTAATTGTTTTCCACGACTGAAGACACTAATGAGGAAGCGAAATGTTTGTAAAAGACATCAAATTGAAAGTTCAATATAATTATATAGAAAGTAATATAAATCCGTAAGTTTATTAAGAATTTAGCATTATTTATTTGAAAATCAAGTTATCACTTCCTGTTTTAAAATCTTCAGTTAGTTTTTTCAGGCTAAATTGACTTAACTGATAAACACTTATTAGGCTCAAAAATTGATGTTTTTAAAGCATATGAAACATATTTAAGAATAAGAAACTTATCAAAAAATCGAATTTATTATTTCGATCCTAATAAGCAATTAATCCTGCTCAGGACCATGCTTCGATTTTGATAATATTATTTTTTTTTGTACAAATATAGCTGTTGGTAAATTTTAAATCAATCGTTTTAATGTGTACTGGATTATTTTAATTAATCAATTTCATTCGCATTGTTTACTTATTGCTTAATGAAAATAAAATATTACTTTCTGAAAAATAAATTTATATAAATTATAATTCAATTGAGCTTAATGATACAAAGATAATTTCCATATGATTAAATGATTTGGTTATGAACGTCAATTTAGAAAAAATAAAAATTATCATATCTAAATTTCCAGAAGAAAGAACCGAAAAAATATCTCTAGTTTCTCTGAAAGAATTTTTCTTAAAAAAATGCATATAAACGAACGAAATGCAGTTATACAGTGTAAAATGTGATATTGATTAAAGACAAGGGTTCATTTCATTCATATATTTTTGTATAGATATTAATTTGAGAGTAATTAAATTTTAGAAATCTATTTATTGTATTATGGAAACCGTATATTAAAAAATAAACAGCCCAGGCATAGCGTTCAGTCAAATGCCTTCTACATAATACATCCCATATTTGTATCTTTCATTTCCTGAAGTTTTCGCCTCTTTCTGTGAATTTAGCAGATCTATATATATCCCGGAAATATTTATATGTAATCAATCGAATATGCCTCAGTGTACTTTTTTATATGGATTTTTAATTTGAGGTAATTAAATTTTCAAAATTTATTTATTGCGTTATACCAGCCGTGTATTAAAAAATAAACGCAGGCATAGCGTTAAGTCAACAGCTTTCTACACAATACATCCCAGATTTGTATCTTTCATTTCCTGAAAGTTTTCAACTCTTTCTGTGAATTTAGCAGATCTTTATATATTTTGGAATTGTTTATCTGCATTCTCTCGGATATGTCTGTTTACTTTTCTATATGGATTTTAATTTGAGGTTAATAAAATTTTCGGAAGTTATTTATTATATTATAGAAACCGTGTAGGGTCATTCTCACGAAAAAGATACAAATAGCTAAAAAAAATTAGTTTACTAAAGTATGTGAAAAACATTAAAAATTGCATGGATGTTTCCATTTAAGCTTAATAAATACCCTTATATTGGTGGTCAAGTTTTCTAACTTATATTTCACTGTTTTTTTATTTTTAAAATTTTCGAACTGTCTACGAAGGAGACATGATAGTCAACGGAGCTTTTACAATTTAAACGAAAGCATAATTGACTAATTATTGGGCAGATTTCGTACAGATTTATTTCTTATAATTAAACACTAAAATTAGTTATTAAAAACCAGTGCAAGAAAACTTAACATTTAAAAATAAATAGAACTTTTTAAATAATGGCACTTACTGTGCATTAGTTAAATAATATTTACAAACAATTTCAATTAAATGAAGGTCAACATTTTGCAGGAAAGTAATCAATTATAGACAAGATTAAGGAATATCATATATTTATTTATTAATAAACAATCTAGTACGTCTCATTTTAAGTTTTTGTACTCTCTTCTCTTCTGAATTGGAGCATCTGATTGATTTGTCTTTTGATGTTTTATTTTGTCTGAGTTATTTATTTTTTTATTTACAATTACTGATGTTATTTGTCTGAGTGAATTATTTTTTGATGTTCCCACTTTTTCTAAAAATAAATTTAGCGATTAATATGTGTGTTATACATTATTGAAGCTTTAATATTATAAATATTCTATATGAATTGTTTACCTTAACTCTTTTCGAAAATATAATTTCAATTTTAATTTTTTCATATACAAAAGAAAATCGCTAAATTTCTTAAAAAATATCTACCAAAGAACATTTAATTTATGTTTTTTTTAATTTATCTAACTGTGTCATGATTTTTGAGATTTTGTCTCTTTCATTGACTATGCCATCCTCTCTGTTGACATGCTGTGTCTACAGAGGAGACAAAAACATAGTTTTGAATTTTCAAGTGCTTTGGTTTTTGAGGTGCCTAAAGTTATACACTTATTTTTATCATATGCGATAGCTAAACCTATCAAAATGTCGTACTTATTTATAAATTAGATTTTTCTTAACGTATTTATAATGACCACGGAGTGGACGCTGAGAACTTTACCAAACTCTAAATAAAACTAATAAATATGAATATATTCAATAAATTCACAATAGAACGAAATTTTTACTTAAAGAACAAGTTGACTGCCTTTCTTATAAACTCTTTCATGATTTTTTGACATGAGCTGTCATTTATGATATTTTTTAAAGTTATTTTCTTTGTCCACGGAGGGAGACGTATTTTAACTAGGGACAAAGTGAAAAAATTAATTACTAAGTATAAGTAATTTTTTTAAAAATGTTAGGTTAAACCCTAACTGGAGACTTTAAACTAGTTAATACTGAAAAAATGCAATTTTTAAAAAAAAATTGCTTGATTGTCGGTAAAAAGTTTTGTCTTATATTCATTGAATAATGAGAGTTAAATAGTAAAACTATTTTAGCAGAAACGTATTGAATAGCTTTCTTAAAACTTAAATTATACATATGAACAAGAATATTAGGACATTTGCCTCACTTTCTAATATTTATCAACAAGGGACTGTAAAAAGCAACTTTTCGTGAGAATGACCCTGTAACAAACAAATAAACAGCTTAGGCATAGCATTCAGTGAAATGCCTCAATACATCCTAGATTTATATCTTTCATTTCCTGAAAGTTTTCGCCTCTTTCTGTGAATTTAGCAGATCTTTATATATCCCGGAATTGTTTATCTGCAATCTATCGGATATGCCTGAGTTTACTTTTTCCTTGCTGACGCCTGCATTGATGTCTCCAAGAAGAAATAAAAGAAAAGTGGCACCCATCTCCAACAAGACCTTTGCTCGAAGACTTCCCTTTGTCTTCTCCCATTGATTAGCCGAGCCAAAACTCGAAAGATAATTTGTTAAATCAACAAGGGATGAATCGGAATTTCGCCTAATGCAATTTGAGGCCCGTTCGATTGGAGGAGCAAATTGAATAGGCAATGTGAACAGCTGGGTGTAAGGAACATCCTTTTATTCTGCTAACCCATTCTGTACCAAAAAACCTTGGACTTTTCAACGGATAAATTCAAATCACGGGTAATTAACTCGAACTGGGTGAAGACAAATGTTGATTTTTCTTGATGGAGAAAGTGATGCTAAAGTGTAGATTTTGGTGAATCTTGGAGATTTCTTATTCATTTTAATTTCCATGCTTCTGCTGGTGAAAATCAAAGGTAGCCAATCTGCAGGACGGAAGTAATTTAATATTTGTTTGGCATGGTCGTGTGATGAAAGAAAAGAAACAATCGCAGATTCTCAGTTCAATATTACTCAGAATTTAGGATTCAACTCAAAGGAAAAAGATTGCGTTTTGTAATTCTATTATAGAATTCTTTAAGGACAGATTTGATTGGCACTTCTTAATGCATAATTTATTATCTCTGTGAAATATTACAACAGAAAGAAAATATATTTTTATTTTATTTACAAAGCCAAAATTTGTTTTAACTTTTCGTTAAATGGTTTGAGATGTTTAAACACTGCCATATTATAAACTATTAGCATAGATTTGTTCCTAAAAATTCTTATGGTTTTAAAACTTTTTAGAAAGAAAATATAATTTATTCTGAATAAAATCAATCTAAATAATGATATAACACAACTCTGTCAATTCTTTCTCTTGTTTGATTTGATCCCATCCCAACAAAACTGAATGATTGTTAATTTTTTTATATTCAAGAAAACCCTATTATTTTTTTTCATTTATTGGAATCTAAGTAAATAATTTTGTACTGATGCGTTCAATATAAAATTCAATTACTTTCTGTGGATTAAGTCAACGTATTTTCTTAAATATTTTCTTGGAAAACTAGTATGGAAATCGTAAACCTTTATCAAGAGAGTATTATGAGATTTCCTTAGAAGCACAGAATCTATAAAAATAATCTATTTTAGATATTGCTTTTCTCTGAAAAAGCATTCTTTTGTTTATCTAATATATAATTGTAATTGAATCTTAAATATTTCATTTCGTATTAAATTAAATAAAAATAATATTGCTTTGTTTGTTAAAAATTATCATAATAACTTTTCCAATTATAGCAAGAAATCCTAGATTGCATAGCATAAAAAACATTTTGAAACGTTGACTGTCATCAACATTTGTTTGGGAAAATAGGCAGAAGTCCTGCCTTTAATTGGGAAATCCATTTAAACAAACCTAACAATCGTTGTTAGCTAAATCAATCGTAATTCTTGTATGTGTCATAAGCACACGTTATTCAGTTAAGCGTAGAAAATAGGCTATTTTGTATCCTAAATTATTAGAAATAAAATCATAGGAAAAATCACATGTCACATGCAATCATTTCCCTCTGTGCAAAATAAATTCTATTAAAAACATCTTTTCTATGTTCTACAGATAATTATTTTCCCTCATTCAATCCTTTAAACCCTGAATCAACTTGAACTGTCAAAAGTTCAATCAGTTTGGAACTCGCTTTATTTTATTTTTGTTACTTCTGTTTACCCTCGAAAATTCTTTTATCTCGACAAACAGTAAACAATTATTTGCGCTGATTAATTCTTAGGGTTTTCGGTTTGGAATAAAATAGTCATTTCGTATTCATAGAATTACGTTCCTTTTCGTAAAACCTTTAGCTATTTCAAACGAATTTCCTGAGGACAAATGGATGGCGGCCTTAAAACCCCAGTAAAAGTGGCTGATTTATTATTTATTTTAAACGAGAAGATTTCTGGCGCAGTGGAAACTCTTTCATTCTTTTACAACCGTTTAATGGAAATTAAAATGCTTTTTTTTACTTAAGAAGAGTTAAATGAGCTGTGTAGAAATCCGTTTGCCTTAATATGGGGAAGAGATTTTTGAATATTGTATCTTATTACCCCATTTGTGATGAATTTTCATCTCTAGTGGATTCCTTGTCTGTTAAATGTGTTGTTTCCTTTATGGGATTACTAACGATTTCGGTCGTTTCTAATTTCCATTTCAGCTAATTCTTTTAATTTTGGGTGAAATGACAGGGAATTTGAATGTTCCGAAGAATATATTTTGGGAATTATTTATGATCTATTCCATTAAAGAGGAACAGATTTTTGTAACAGTTTTTTTTCATTATTAAACATTGTTACTAGGTTTTTTTATGCTCTGGTTTAACTAAAAGGTTTTCGTTTATTACTACTTAGACTTACATCGTGCGTATCATAAGAAATTTATCCTGAAATTTTCGATGTTCTTTTTCAACTGCAGCTTTGTAAATCAATTAAAATGAATATAAGCATCAAATAAATGATACAGAATAATAAAAAATTAATTCTAAAATTAAATTTTAATTTAATTGAAACTGAATTGGTAATTTTGAATTTAAGCAATAACTAAGCAATTTTCTTACTTATTCCAAACAATGTATCAAATAAATTATTTTATTAATTAAACATTAATTATTCAGAATTTAAAAGAGGCAAAAATGTAAGTGACACGCATATACTACGTCAGGGGCCAATGTATGACTAAAACTGAACAAATGTTTACTAGTTAAGAACATTCGCATTAAATTTACTTTCATGCGACTGATATCTTCGGATCTTGTTGCAAAGTTTAAAGACTATTTCTAATAGCCAAATGTAAATCGTAGGCTATTACTGAATGTAACACTAGGATCAATGTAAAATATAAACAATATTGTAATATAAACAGAAAATAATATTATAAATAAAAGCATTTTATTTATGTAAGTCATTAATCAATAAATTAGTTGCGGCTATGAGAGGAAAGAAAAATAAGAAAGATTAAAATGGGAGTTTTAGTTTAGTTATATTAACGTCCCGTTTTGAAGCAACACGAGGGCTATTTTGGGACGGCCCTCGTAATTTTGAACCGCGGTCAGATGACGAGGATGACGCCTGAGCTGGCGCCCCCCTCCAAGCTTCCGTTTCACACCAACGGGAGGACGTTTGTCCACTACGTATGATTTAGCGTACAACAGGTCCCATACACGGCGGATCTTCAGTGGAATCGTGTTTCGAACCTGGAACACTCCAGCCCCCAAAGCCGAGACCTTACTACTAGACCGCTGCGGCCTCGATTAAAATGTGAAGAAAGATATATAGAAAGATTAAAATGAAAAGAAAATAATATAGAAATAAATATCATGTTAAAGTTCATGAAAAAAAATACTCCATCATCATATTTGCCTTTGCATTTTTCGGTGCTTAAAACTGTTCTGAAATATTTTTGAAAATGTCTTTGATGAATATCATAGACAAAATTTAGCCGCGTCACTACTTTGAACAGTATTTGATTTACAATTTAATCTTTACTGGAAATGAGACCAATTTTTTTCCCGTTGAATCTGAAACATACGACAAATACACGCATCTATTCGTTTAAAATTTAGATCATTGGTTGTGGTACTCATATAAAATTATTAATTTCATTCCTATGCTTCCTTGAAGAACAGTCTTGAATTTCCTTTTTAAGTGACAAATTTGATGGCCTTTCAAGTTAACTCGAATACTCTTACTATATTGCGCAGGATGCTGAAACTTAATAAGGAAGAAATTATGCGCTTAGCAGCAATTCTTGCTACAGCTGGAGAAATTCGCTGCATTTTATTTCCAATAGCTAATTGCCCGAATAAAGTTGATCATAAGACATTGAATAGAGTAGTTTAGTAGCACACTGCCAAAACGTTTCCCGACTGATTGCTTTGCAAAATTTACTGGTGAGTATTCTTGATGAATCTTCTAATGAAATTCGGTTTCCTATAATGTTGATAAATTTGGAAGATAGTGCTGCAGTTTCAAAGAACTCTTTCTAAAAAATTGAAATAATATATTTAGTGTTATTTTATGTTAAAGATTAAATGTTTTGAACGCAAGGTATCTTCCATCATGCAAAAAACAGAAGTCCAACTTTAAAAAAAATCTATTTTTAAAAATTTCATGCTAAAGGTTAATTCGATTTTATAAAAAATGAATTTATATTTTGTTAAACTACTATCGAATGCTATTCACCATGCCTACGATAAATATTTTTTTGCAAAATTAATCAAGAATAATGTTATTATATATCCAGACTAATCAGAATTTTATATTTTTTACTTAGAATCAATATTTCTTCTTTCGTTTCCATTTCAAATCAAAATAATAGTTTCATATGTTAAAAATGCATGAATTTAAATACTTTTAAGTTATTTTATCTATAAAGGTTTTATAATCAGAACTTGGACTTCTATGCTTTCAAATAAACAGTGAATAAAAAGATTCATCCTTGATAATTATGGATAATTTAAGGATTTCAATGATAATTAATCATTACTTTTGAAACTTTTTTAAGTTCTTTTGGAAGAGAATGTATTTTTTATCTTGCATCTTTTCTAAAATTTTGTAGAAGCGCTTTAACGTTTTACGTCCATGCTTTTGATATGTAAAACATTTATGGACAATGTTCCTGTCTAACAATAAACAAAGCATTTTATTGAAAGTTAATTTTTGTTCACCGAATATGTTCATAAACACTTTTAGTTGCTATATTGTAATCTGGATAATTTCACTTAAATTCTGGTTTTGAATTTAATTTAACAAAACTTTCGATCAGTTTCTTTGAAAAGTCATCTAGGAATATCTTCCATTCTGTATATTGTAAGATACAGCGTTGATCATAGATGTTATAGCTTCTTACCAACGATCAACTCTTCATTCCTTGGTAGTACCAAAAGACATAATAGACCTGACCAGGCATATGAAAACTTTAAATGCAGAAACAAAACACGAATGTAAATATCTTTGGAATATATTGAGCCATTACAGTTTATTTTATCACCAGTATTTAAATTTTCCACCAAATTCTGTTATGTTTTTTACTTTTACTTGAAAGTAGCATCTGAATAATGTTCGAGCACGAATACAAGCCGTTAACTTCGCTTATAAAGTATATCACCACTTCTTGAGCTTTAAATTTCCAACAGCAATGAACTGCAAGCATTTAAAAATAGAAAGAAAACATTTCGTTACAATGTAGATCTCTCCGCATTGTCGTTTCCATTTCTTTTTAAGTGTCGGTTCAAAAATATTTGTAGATCTTTATTTCTCTCATTCGAACAGCATGCAACCCACTCTCGATGGAGAGGCATCATAAAACTGCACCCAGTATTAAAATGTAAATAAAACACGAAATAAAAGAAACCAAAGAAATATCCAATAAACGCCAACAGCCACTACATTTTCACTTTGTCAACATCTCAAGGCTGGGAGGAAGAGGGGAAACACCGGGGTCTGAAGATGTAGCTCGGTATTAATGTTAAGCCATCATTTACATTGTAAAACGGAAAACGAGGCTCTTTTTCGAAGAATTCACATTTGGAAAAAGAATTGGCAGAGAAAAGAAGCAAAAACTGCAGCTTTGAGAGAAAGATTCTTCTCGAAGAAGTTCTGCATTGTTCTGTCGGAGGTGGTAAATCGAGTGAATAGAGATCTTAAGGCAGAAGAAGGGATGCGCTGAGGGATTATAGGAAATGAGAAACCTTCTTCTCAAACTAGCCTCCGATGATCCTATCCTAGGGCTGCCTTTTATGCAGTTCCAGTAATACGTCTCCCGGACCAATACTTTAATTTCCTTACCTTAGAAAGCAAGTTTTTTATTTTTATTAAGACTTGATTTTTTTGGATGGGAAGATCCATGCAAATATACGATGTCCGGAAAGAGCATATTAGGTGTTGTGGCTTATCTCTTTCCTGTGAAAAAGCAAGTATCTATAACTCTTTTTATTTCTCCTTACTAACTTGGATGTATTTTAGAGTTAAAAATAACTGGCGTGGTTTGTGGACTTTTGCAAAAGGTTTTGGTTTGGTCCGGGGATGTTTTGCTATATATTCTGGTGAAGCAATGGATTTACGTTTCTGGCAAAACATATGTGAATGTACATAAACAATGCAATATGGAAATGAGCACACTTCTAATTTTTATTAAATTCAGCAGATTATAACATTAAAAACATTTGAAACGGGTAGGAATCAAGTAAAACATGAAAAAATTATCAGTCATTTCAAGTCTGTTTTTCATATTCATTATTCAATTACTCTGTATCTAATTATAAAAATAATATATTAATAATTCAATTAAAACGTCGTTGAAATACTATTTCGTCGTACATAATTCTGTCCTATATGCATTGAAATATATTTTATCTGAAGTTAAAACCAACTCCAGGAAAAACGTACAAAAGCTCACTGACAATGTCAACCATTTTCCTATATCAATTATAAGAGATATTTATGTATGTTATACTTTTCTTTACTTTATACTTTTGTATACGCTTTTCACATGTATATAGTCCAATTTGTATAATCCTGTCTGAAAACTGCCTTTTATGCAATACCAGGAATACATCTCCCAGACATAGTCTTTCATTCCTTTGAAGGCAATTTATTTTTATTGAGATTTGATTTTTATGTAGGGGGAATTCCATGCAAAGATATAATGTCCAGGTCTATCATATTAGGTATTGTGGCTTATCTACCTGAAATGGTACAGAAATAAAATCCTATCCCTAACTTATTATTTTTATATCTTTCTACCACCTTTGATGCATTTTTGAGTTAAAAATGGCTATTATGGGCATCGGTCCTTTCGAAGATGATTTTAATAGTAGCGATTGAGTTTTTTTATTTTTTGTGTAGGAATCATTTTAAGTTTCAAACAAATATAGCATATGTGCAGAAAATTATATTAAAAAAATTAATATTTCTGTTCCATCTTAATAGGAAAAACTTCTGACCTCTTGGATTTTGTTATCAACGAATAAACTATTAGAAGATTAATAATTGCTTCATGTGCAAGTTTCATATATATTCATGAAAAATATTTAAGCAATTTTTATTATTTTTATCGCATATGAGTTAGAAAATTTTTGTCTATGACCCTTTAACTTATATTTACCAATGGAACTGCATTGTGCCATACACTATGAGTTGTATTATTCATTATAATCCCCATGATAATTCTTCTACTGCTCACTGTTTGATACTTAACAGTTATGAGGCATCTAGCGTTATACTAACCGTTATAGAAGCTCTTATTATTAAAATTTCTAATACAGAAAAGGTAATATTTTCTTCTTGTTTTTCCTATATATCTACATTCATTGTTACTCCTGATATTTTATTGAAACTCCTGCCAACTTTTACAGATTCTAAGAGCCTTTTTGTTATCTCAGAAGAGAACTATATGCATAGCCTAATTTAAAATCACGAATCCTTGAGTTTAACCTTGTATTAACAATTATTGGTACTCTTATAACTTGTCGAAATTCCTGCCTACATTTATTGTTTCTAGGAGTCAATTTGTTATAAGCGAAGCTGACTAAATATAAAAAGTAAATCTAAATCACGAATCCTTGATTTACACTTGTATTCACAGTTATTGTTACTCCTACAATATTGTTAATACTCCTGTCTACTTTTATTGTTTCTTAGAGCTGTTTTCCCTTCTTAGAAGAATACTAAATGCATAACGTAAAACCAAATCATGAATAAAGGATTGCAATAAAAGAATGTTGTCTGTCATTGAGAAAGTAGCACAGAAAAAGAAGAAAAGGTTGACTACAGGTATTAAATAGAGGAACAATGAATACATCTGTTTAGGAATATCTTATTTTCATTTGAAAAAAAGAATATATCCATGCATCTAATGAAAAAAAGGTTTAAAATGTGCAATATGCAACACCTTAAAATAATCTATTTTATGCTGCCTCCAAATAATTTTGAAAATTAACTATTTACAATGGTCTGATAAGATATAAAGATATTCAAATTTGTATTTCATATGAAATTTTTTTTCAAAAACGAAAAAATCCCCAGATTTTCTAAGTAAATTCCAACTTAATATCAGTATTTCGTCGCTTAACAAGCAACAACACTTATCTTAGTGTTTTGAAATTTCAAAGAGGAAGAAAATACTCTATTTTTCGCGACCAATAACGAATATTTCTGAATTTTTTAGCATATGATATAAGCATGAGACTGCATGTTCCAACCAAATGTAAAAGAAATTCAAAAATATTCGTTATCGGTTGCGAAAAATTGAGTATTTTTTTCCTCTTTGAAATTCCAAAAAATTGAGATAGATGGTGTAGCTTGTTAAACGAGGATTTAATAAAAACTTATAATACAAGACGCAATGACGGTATAAGTTAAAAAAATATATGTTTTTTACTTATATTACAACCGACCTATAAAAAATAATTATGACTTGAATGTTAAGAGTTTTCTTAAATTATTTTTATAAAACATTTCTTACAATGCAAGTCAGCAATGTAGTCAGCTTTGAAAAACTTTTTCCTATTTTCATAAAGTGAAAAGGCATGGCAATACTATCGTGCAAATATATAGTCTTAAATCTTAAAATATTTTCCTAAAAATAAAAAAGAAAGACTTATTTGTCTGTCAAAGATATCTTTGTAACCAAATTGAGACAAATATTTTCCTGTAATTCCAGTATCGGTTTTAAAAGTCAATAAATACATTTTCTAACGCTGTTTAAAAATGTCATTTTAATAACATACCTGATTCGTTACTTTTAGATACAATCTCATATTATCTTAAAGCATTATAATTATTTCACAAAAATGTCGCATATATCAGAATTTAACGAATATCTGCATGAAACAAAAATCGATAAAATAATTTATCACAAAATCCCCTCATTCTTTTATGAAATACCAAGATTAAATTTAAATTACATCTTCGGAATGATGTTGATTAAATTATTTTTATTTTTATACTTAGATTATTTGAAAACAGTACATAGGTAAAAGGGATAAAGAGGAGACAAGGTGAATTCGGTAGCATATTCTTCCTTTTCAAGTTTCCAGGAAGGAATTTCTCCTCCTAGAATTTAATTCTTGCAGCAAACTTCTAAGAAAAGAAGGAAATAACCGCTGAACCACCAACAAATCTATCTATATATTTAAAATAATGTGGAAAAAAACTTTCACCGAGTCCGCCAGCCTCAACCACTCGACCGATTTCGGCAATTTTTTTTTTCATTTGGAATCTCACGACGTCTAAATATGTCATCAAGGGTCGCCTTCCCCCCACCACTTCCCATTTTCGAACGAAATCGAAAGAACATGTAGAGAATGTATGACGGAGAAAAGTTTTTTCCGATTTCGTTCGAAAATAGGGGAAGACAACCCTCCATTGCCAATCTAAACGTCATAAGTTTCCATATGAAATAAAAATTGTCGAAATCGGTCTGGTGGTTGGGGCTGGGAGATTTCTATAAGGTTTACCCATATGGTAAAAACTTCAGACAGTTCGCCAGTCCCAAACACCCGACGGATTTCGATAATTTTTAATTCATATAAGAGCTAATGAATTCTAGATGTCACCAAAGGTCGCCTGCCCCCACCCTTCATTTTCGAACGAAATCGAAAGAAAACTTTCCCACTGCACATTCTCTATGGGGAAAACCCTTTAAGCAGTTCGCCAGCAACATCCACCCGACGAATTTCGACAATTTTCAATTTATATGAGAACTCATGAAGTTTAGATTTGCAATGAAGGGTCGTCTGCCCTTCACCCCCATTTTCGGACCAAATCGAAAAAACACTCATTATCTATAGTTTTTTCGATTTCGTTCGAAATTGAGGGTTGGTGGGGAACGGCGACCCTTGATGACATATCTAGACGTCATAAGCTTTCATATGAAATAAAAATTATCGAAATCCGTCTAGTGGTTGGGACCGGCGAACTGTTTGAAGGTTTTACTATATTATTTTAAATATATAGATCCCAACATTTCCATCATAATGGCGTGTCAAAAATATTGTAAAATTCCTATTGTAGGTGAGGTAATATGTTTATTTAGGGCAATATCATTCCGTATTAATGAATCTGAAGATTCTCATGCCGAAATTCGTAAAAAGGTTATACAAAACATTACAATTAGATGAGGTTTATGGAAAGATCTTAAAATTTTAAAGGAACCTGTTGTCTACAAAGAATAAGAAATCTACTATGGTTTTATGGTCTGTTCCACTGATCTTCATGCAGTATTTAAAACTGAAAAAAGTGGTGGGTGAGAGCCTCGAAGTAGTGAGGTGGCAGGACAGTGCTGAGCAAAATGGGTGCTGGCCGCGCACCCGCCCGGAGGGCGGCGAGGACGGCTAATGTTAATTGAATGCTTAGAAGTGGAAGAGCGTGCGATATTTAATTTGCTGAAAATTTAATTTTCAATTTTCTTAAGAAATCTTAGTTTCTAAGGCAACTTGTTTTGTAACGTTGATAATCATAAATAAATTAAAGGTAAAATGAGTGTCAATAGGATATTTTCTGGATTTTCTAAAAGAAAGCATCTATTTTGAGGGAAAGTTTTAATAATTTTCAGTGGGCCGCGATTGCCTAGTGTTAAGGTCTTGGCTTAGGGACCAGAGGGTTCCAGGTTAATTTTAGCGGAAGATGAATTTTCGTAAAAGTATGTAAATAACGCAACCTTTTACCTGGTTTTCTTTAATGTCGAACGAATCAATGCCACAAATAGCTTTAAAAATTGAAAACATTTTTCATGTGCATTGAAATAAAATCATGACACAATTCTGATATTCCTTTATTGTTCTTTATTTAGAATAACATATAAAAATAATGAGGGGATAGATTTTATGAATAATCTATATTCATCTACAAGAAAGCATTTCATGTTCTTAAATCCTTACTCGTTTTCAGTTGTATGTTATATAAGAAATAAAATGTATACGATTTTTTGCATGCCATGGAAACGTATTTATGGGACATTTAAAATTTTTGAAATGAAAATTGCTTTTTAATGTTTCATCCTTAATAATTTATCAAAGCACTTTTTTTATTTCACTTTTGAACGGCAAGGACTTAATTAAATAAGGCTCGGTTCCGGGATTTGTTAAATCAGTTCAAGAAAAATTATGAGTTCACATTTCCTTACAATTCGTACAGTACAGAAAATAACGAAATATTAATTTTTTAACAGTTTAAAATTTAATATATAATTTCATGAAAAATTAATAATAGTACATTTTAAGATTTTTTTCTATAATAAGAACTGTTTTGAGAACAAAGTACGATACTTCTCAAATCTACTCTCTCTTAATAAAAATTTCTAGTACAAGGTTGACAATTTTTAGATGAAACAGTATTTTAAAATATCTTATTTTCAATTTCCCTTTTTCTTGCTTAAGGCGTTTTTTAAACCCAAATTAATTTCCGACGAGTAAAATCCATGCATAAAAGTCAAAACACACACAATTATCTTGTTTTACACTGAAGCATTACGTATTCAATTAGCATACTGTTAATGGTCGAGAATGCTTTTCTAGTGCTATAAATAAATAATTGATTCACGCTTTGAGATAATTGGGCATAGCGTAAATTTCCCCTCATATATTTTAAACCAGTTATTCCCGGACATTGATGCAGCCAAGTCAATGCAGAGCACTTTACGACTCCGGCTTTAAATTTTTCTCTGCATCTTCGGTTCAAAATTAGTAACTAACGAGAAACAACGCATTTTTTGGAGGCATTCACTTCGAATTTTTAAAGCTTTCCTGGAAGATTAATTACAGATGCTGTTAGCTTGGAAAATAAATTAAAGAGGAAAGCACCAAGGAATAATTAGCTAGCCGTGTCAAGCATAACCTTGAGTTTTACGTAAAATTTTTAATTAGACAGCAATTATTTTTGCTTTATTAACAGCACACAATGGAAATGTTATTAATGAATGAGCTCATCATTGTTATTACTGGCAGACGATAGTCAAGTTTTAAATTCTGTACCTTTGCTTTCATTTCATGTTTCGGATTTAAGTCTAAGGAAAAAGGAAATGGAATGTGAGCGGGTTGAATTTATTTTTAACAGCGTCTTATGGGAATATATATATTTTTTCTGACAAGAGATTATTTTGATTGTAGCGAAGAAAAAGTTCATCATCAAATATGGCTTTGATTTAATTAATAAAATATTTGAAGCCAATAAATTATTATGAAATTTTAATTCTGGTTAGTTTGATTTGTAATACTGTCACCTTAAATTTTTAATTAAAATAAATTATTTTCAAAAACTTTTCATTTAAAATTATAAATGGTTCTTCTTCGGATTTTCTGAATTTGAAAAGTTCATATTGTAGTCTCATCCTTCAGATTTTCAGGTTAAAATAAGAGGATTAGAAGGTTTGACTCACAACGACAAATTTAACGAGCATCAAAACCACACACAACACAACTTTTCTTGGAAATCAGGTGCCGAACCCGCGAACCATCGATCCCGAAGCCATGAGCAAATCGTTGCTCTTTTATTCTGAAGAAATTATACACGATTTCAAGAATTATTTTAAATGCATTCTTTGTTTCAGGTAGTAAAAGATTATATTTTTTGTGTCAAGAAGCTAATTCAAGTCGTGGGAGCTTTTATTAAATGTTGTAAAACACACAACTCTTTATTTTGATTATTTAGTTTCATGTATTGGCAAATTTGCATAGCCCTTCGAAGTAAAAAGCAATTCATAGAATTAGCGTCCTGCATATTTTAATTAGCAATAAGTATAGTGATAAATAAAATATCTTCATTAAAAGATCAATTTATTCTACCATATTACCATAATTTTTTCTCAGAAATTCAGGATATTTCAGACAAAGTTGTGAGTAGAATACTTTTATCTAAGATTTCGTAAGCTGATAATGGTAAAAGTTTTAATGATAATTTTCTGATAGCCATTCTAAATGCTCAACGCGTGCTCGTTGTCCTGCATGAGGGATTCCGTTGGAGTATTCTTGTAAATTATATACTAAATAAGTGCTTCCAAAGTATGGAATTGATTCTCCCTATATATTATTAAAATCTTTGCCCGAATTTTTTATTACAATTTATGAAAAATATCCCAAGAAATATAATTTTTGAATAAAATCAATTCTGATAAAGCTTCTAATATGCTTTTAGAAAATGAACAAAACTGAATTATCAGAATAATTTTATAAGATTATGCGGCATTATATCGTTGAATATTTGCATAAACCTGTGGTTTTGTTTTTATGATGGTAGAAAGCATTTCTTTTTTATTCATGAACTTATTTTATAAATGTTTTTTAACTAGACGTGAATAAAGTAGTTTCATAGAATCTTTTCTTCGATTATTATTATTATCATTTTTGCATTTTATGCTAAACGTCTCTCAGGGATAATAAAGCAATAAAGAAATTTCATAAGCTTTACTGAAAGTGGCAGTATTATTTTTCGATGACACGGATATAACAAGGACTTGTGCTTGATTCGGAGCCTTCCAAATTTTTTATTTACATGCCTCCATGATGGGAACTAACAATACTTTCTGAAAAGGAACAATAATTAATCAGACATCAACTTTAGCAATCAAATTCAAATTTGTATTTATCAAACTATAATTCATTTAGAGGCCGTAACAAGGGAAAATAAATTACAGCTAAATATTTACTTTGAAAGCTGTATGTTTGGCACCGCTTTATCGTGTTGATCGCGTTAGGATATCGCGTTGTTGTTGATAAATAAAAGGAAAAAATACTGTTTAATTAATATTCTGGGCAGCAACGGTGGAAGTGAATGATTTCTCGTGTTACGTGTGCATGTGACTCTAGAACGAAAATGGATTGGTTTTCTTATGGACATCTAGGTAACACTTAATTTGAAAATTCTTTATTAGATTTTACTGCGCAATAATAACGGTTTAAAATTTCTTGACTAATACAAAAAGCAAATATTAATTCCTGGTACATATATAATAGTACTCCTAGCACATATTAATTCATCATGTCAGTTTAATTTTTTTTAGTGCGATGGACGAATTCGTACAAAATATTATTTTATATTCAGTTTTTTTTCAGTTTACAGAGTTAGTGCGTGGCGCAAATATAAGTGATTTATGTAAATTTCTAAATGAAACGAAAACACCTGACGTATGATATATATGGATATTTAAGTAAGCATTCTTCAGAGAACTATCCAATAAAAGTGCATTCCAAGACCAACAAATTCAACATACCAGCCTATGACGAATTAAACTCTAAAAAGTTATTCTTTTTATAACATTCGAAGTCATTCACAGACAGTGAAGAAGTTTCTCAAGTTTTTGCTTAAAATGTGCAATTTGTGCACGGACTTCTCTCCCTTCTGCAATATCGAGATTTCCTTGAAGTTCATAGGGGTGACCAAGACAAGAATAAGATGATAATTACTGCCAGAGTTACCTAAAGTGCGATATTATGTAAAGGAATAAAGGGTTTTCGATCTCATTTAAACCACTGACTCAAAAATAGAAGATATCAATTTATTCTATAAACACTGAAGTCAAAATTTAATATTTTATATTTGTTTAGTAATAATAATTATGTTATGTTCCTAGAGCTTGTGTAAGAACAAGCATGAATCCACGGTAGAAAATAGTCCATAGTATAATTTTTTATGTAGATAATTCATGTTTGCGTGATGCACGTCAAATAACTTTTAGTACTATTTTAATTTTGAAACTCATTGAACATTTAATAGAAGGACAAAGGACGCTAAATCCAAGCACAGCTTGGCTCCTTAACAGTGCAGTTTTCTGTACCGTCTAATTAGATGCCCTCTTCTGTTTTGAGAATGTGTTGTCATATTGATTGAACTAAGAGCCCATAGATTACCTGTCATTTTTGTATCAAATGATGTCGTCTATTAATGACTTAATTTTAGATTATAAGTGTAAAAGGCCATAATTTCTGCTGTATATATAAATAAAATTGCTCTACCACTGAAACGTTATCTCATTGGTCATTTTTTCTCAATCGGAAGGACGGGCTATACTCGAATTAACTACTGTAATTAGTTGTCGCACCTTATATATCGTTTCTGAATTTCTGGTTATGCTGGAAAGGACTGCAAGGAAAGAAATGGAATGTAAGTCATGCTTTTATTTAGCTTCTTCATTAAATTTTTATGTTTCCTGACTGCCTGGTGTGTAAATTTTACTAAGGACATCCACAGCATGCTAACAATTTCGATGCACGAACTGAGCTCGGGTATCACTGTTACGGGGTTAAGATAATATGCAGGTAAATATGAGATGATATGCTCTCATACGTTGTCATTTTGATGACGTCACAGTCATTTTGTCATATGACTGTGACGTCACGTGCATTGAATCCCTTCAAACGAATTATGGCTTAATCTTCACTTTCTTCACTTTAAGATATTCTGAGTTCTGCATTAAATGTAGAGTATAATACACGATTTATGTATATAAACTTTAGAGTCAGCATTCTGTAGCGAATCTTCTTTTTCCTTGAAAGTGTATGGAAGAGTTTCCGGGTTTGTTTATTTTGGATTCATAGACCGTTTTCCGGTAACCTTCCGATTTAAGTAATCGCCAAATCTGTTCGGTAACTGTATCAAGCGCCAAGTTCGAATAAGTTTTTTCTTTAGTAAACAAAACGTTGAATTCCGCGTTCTTTGAGTTTGTGTAATCCTTTCTTTTTAAATCGGTTAAAAAAAGCTCTTAAAACATTAAAATTCGAAATGGAACTATTGTAATTAGCTAAATCGTTTGGTTTAGAATTTTATAGCCAGTGATTATCCAAATCGTTTGGTTACAAATTTAACCGCCAGTCCAATCTTGGATGTCGATAAAAAGAGCGATAAAGAATATTTTTGGCAACCTATCCACTAAATTAGGCTCTTATTTTAAGTAAACATTGAGCGCTACATCAATAGAAATATCAAATTTAATATTTTCAAAATATTCTTAAGGTATAACATTAAAAAGCTCCACTTTAAAAATTAATTAATATCCTCCAACAGAGTGTTGAAATTTTGAAGATTCCCATTGACCTGACATTATCACCGGAAGCGGAAGTTAAACGCGGAAGTCCTACTTACATGCAAATAAACAAACCAGAAAACTCGTCCATTCCAAAGCCAACAAATTCAACGGACCAGCTCATTATGAATAAAACTTCAAAAAATTCTTCTTTTTCTCACATTCGAAGTCGTTCACAGGCAGCAGGAAGAGCGTAAATAAGTTACTTAAATTTCTATTTGAAACGTGCGATTTGTGCACGGAGTTCTTCTCTCCTCTGCAGCGTCTAGATTTTCTTGAAGCTCATCAGGGTGACAGTGCCTATAAAACAAGAAAAAGATGAAAATTACTGCCAGAGTTATCTAAAGTGAGATGTTGTGCGAAGGGGGTGAAAGGGGGGTGAAAAGTTTCCCGCTTCATTAAACCGATGGCTCGAAAATGGGAAGGGGGTCCATCTATCAGCGTCAACAGCTTCCCAAGTTTTCTGAGTAATTGAGTCAATCAGTTTTCAGTGAACGTTGCTCACAAAGGGGGAGAAGAAAGACTGAGGAAATGTATTTCTCTTTTTTCCTTACATCTACGACGAGGCATAAAGGCTAAAGAATGAGCGATGAGGCGTTTAAAAACAAAAGTATGAAAAAATGTGGAAGGGGATTCCAACGCAGTTTACAGATAGATGTGAAAGAAAATACCCTTTATGTATTCCGAGACGATTGAGACAACTTTCGATGCAATAAATTTCAATGCTGAAATAGAGGATCTCAATTTTATGAATTTCTTCTCATCATGGTAGGGAATTTCTGTTCGCTTTCTTCAATAACTTCCATAAATAGAAGCTATTTCTTTTCATTTTTTTCTAGAAAATATTTGCATCGTCTTCAAAAGTTTTATTAAATAATGAGGCAAATAGAAATATAATTTGATTTTTTTTTCAATATTTTAGTATACTTTTACATGCAATGCTGAAACAGAGGATGCCAATTTTATGAATTTCTTCTCATCATGGCAGGGAATTTGTGTTCGCTTTCTTCAGTAACATCCATAAATAGAAGCTACTTCTTTTTTAGAAATAATTGCCTTGTATTCAAAGTTTTTATTACGTGCTGAGGCTAATTGAAATATAATTTGAATTTTTTAGAAACATTTTAGTATACATTTGTACAATTATGAATGTAATTTTGTCGACTCATGTGATTTTACAACTAATTTCTTTATTAATTAAATGTTCAGATATTTTTAATTAGGTTTATAAGCTATAATATCTGCCAAAAGAATGAATGATTTTGAATTAATATGATATTTGAATTATTTTTTGTGTTTGATAAAAACACGTTGCATGATAATAAAAATGTTTTTCAACTTTAAAAAAAACAAATTATTGTTTTCTTCATTTGCATTAAAATTGAATATAGAACAAGATTTACTTGTACTCAGTGTATAGATACATGTGTAAAAGATACCTTTTTTACCGGGCTATATACTGGGACAACTTTCTATTTAACCGCTTAACTTAACAGCCCGAGAATACTCGTGCATCGAATTATCGAAATTTTAGTCTTATAAACTAAAACTAAATCATTAATTAGCTTTATAATATGACACAAAAAATATGTAGGATCCATAAACATCTTAAGTATCCTATGCCTTCTTAGTTGAATGAAAACGACAGCCCCTTTCCAAAACAGGAGGGGTCACCTTATTAGATAGCAAAGAAAAATATTCAGTTAGGTGGTTAATGAACTTCAACGATAAAATAAATTTTTCAAATTTTATGAATTCTTCCTCATCATTTTATCAAATTTTTTATCTGTTTCTTCAGAAAATGAACTCTATTTTAGAAATAAATTTATCGTCATTGCTGCATATATAATAACAAGGTTAAGTTCACGGTTCTGATTCAAACATAAAGCTTCTTTCCGAAATTCATTTTCCCCCCAAATATTTAATGCTAGCCATTTTAAAGTAACTATGTAAATTATAATACCATCTCAACAGTATTTATCTGTAGAGCCTCTATGAAAAATGAAATCAATTTACTTGATAAGTAAGGTACTTTTCAGCGTTTTCAGCAACAGAAGAATTATTTTTATTGCATATCTAATAAAAATTTGAAAAAAAACATTACAATCTGAAAAGAAAGTTATGTAAAAATGAGAAAAGGGATTCGAACTACCTTAGGGCGTTTTACAGATATATGTGAAAGTAAATACCCTTTATGTTTTCTGAAACAATTCAGTTAACTTTCACTACAATAAAAATTCCATTGAAAAATTCGAGAAAATTTTATATTGAGTATTAGAATATCCTCTCTTCATTTCACGTGAAAGGTTTCTTCTCTTTCTCCAATAACTTTTCAGAATAAGGACTGTATATAAATTCAATATGTTAGAAAAAATTTTTTGAATGGCAAGAACTTAAGTTTGAATTTAAGACGAAAATTTTATTACATATATTTGATATCGCAATTCCTCTACATAAAACGACTTCGTCATCGTATCTGCTCTCAGAAAACTACTTAGTTATGATTGAAATATTTACAAAATTTAACTGAGAAATTCATGATAAAAGTTCAATTTTATCTATCCGAATAATTTTTGCATAAAATTATTAATATTAATATTTTATTTGCATAAGATGAAATAATATTATGTCAAAATAAATATGATTTTACTTATTTTGGAGATGAAAATTAATGTTTTTCTTCCATTTGATTTGAAAAATTGAATTAATTACAAAGTTTTACGTGGAAAACTGCTATGATAAAAGATGAGAAATACGATTCAACAATCAGAAGATTAATTTGCATATGCATATGATTAAATTCTTCTTTTACTCAGAAATAAATGAAGCATTTCATAAAGCAATAAATTTTAAAAAATGGAATGGCGAATCTACTTCATTTTTATGAATATCTTACTGTTATACGAATTTTTTTTCAAATAAAAAAAACCTTTCTTCCATTTTCGATAACTTCCCAAAACTGAAAAATTTAACTTTTTTGTAAAACAATTCATCATCATTACCAGTATTGCTTCAATTTAAAACAAATTGGAAAAGATATTTAAAATTGAAACGTCGTTCTTTTAATGCATATTGAACAGTAGTTAATTCAGTTTTATTATAATATCTTCAGCGAAAGAATATCATTTAGATGTTTTAAAACAATTTTCATATGCTATAATACAAATTTAATAAAATTTCTGGAAAACATTCATGCATATAATTAGGGCAGGCAATAAAAAAGTCAATTTAATTTAATTTTTCTTAAAAAAAAGTACACTTTTGAACCCAATACTTCATTTGTAATGAAAATGAATATATTAATTTACAAATTTTATATAGTTATTATGATCCATTAATTTTATTGCTTAATGCACATTAAATTAACAACCTAGTTGCAAAATATGTTATAGAGAATCTATAAAATTTATTGTACATTGTTTGGTTGACGCGTGAATAATAGACCTTTAACTCTGCTTAATATAGGATATATGCACCAAAAACATAAACTTGTCAAAGAGTTTTACTACATTATGCTGTTTTAAAGAATACAGTAGCTAAAATTCAATGTTTGGTTATATTGTTTATGATAAGCGTTCTCCGTTTGAAGAAACTTGCAAGATCCTCTTAAACATTTTGAGAACAATAGCTCTGATGTAGAATACAATGAACGCTCTGGTAGACTTGAAAGGTTTGAAGGTAAAGAACTGAAAGTAGTCATTAGCAGTCTGTTTGTGCCAATCATTAAAGATCTTACAAGAAACGTGAAATTTTGATGATTTCACTCCGAAGGAATGAAATGAAAACGATTGCTTAAAAGAAATCTAAGTTGTTGGTTGTGTCCACAAATTTACAATATGATGAACAAATAAAAAACAATGTCACTTACAAATAGAATGTGTGATGTAAATATTTGTTTTACTCGGCAATGTTAGAATATCTATATAATGGAAAAGGGTTTTGTGGTATTTCTTATTTTCAGACAACTTATTCCCACATGTGTAAAAAAAAATATCTTCATGTACAAGATCACGTCCTTTATGGGTAACTGACAAGATTACTTACCACAAGATAAATGGATCGCTTGACTATTTATGGATCCCTGTTTAACCTTTTATAGGTAGATGGATTCATTGTGGCTAAATCTTTTATAGGCAGTTAGATGCTGTAAAAACAGTTTTACGTTGATAGTGCGAGGGAGTATCCGAGAAAGAACACTTATCACTCAAAATAAATAGATCGATTTTCGTGCATCACTGCCTCATAAGAGATTAGAATTTTTTATCATTTTGTATTTTCTAAGCATGCTCCTTTGACAGTTTTATAAAAAGTATCGTTATCTTAAAATATTAAAAATGCTTTCACCGAAAGAAACAAAGCACTATTGCTGTAAAGGTTTAAAGTATTTACCATTATTAGATAGCATTCGTGAATTTTTATTGGGTTATTACGCTTTACAACGCCAGTATTGGCTATATCTTCTATTTATTTTCTTCCTAAGTGTATGTAAATCGCACTTATGCCATGAGTCGGATATTTGTTATTTTATGTTTTATGTATAAACAAATTATAAAATGGGCAGTAACTTACACTAGGACAATCCGAATTTCATGTGAGTCTGACAATATGCGTTCTTTTCTTTTTTCTGCTTAAAATATCCCGAAAGCCGTATTAATTGAATCCAGTATTTAGTATAGTATTGGTATTTCAAAGTAAAAAGTTAAAAAGGTAGGACTGATTATTTGACAAGCATGCAGATATACATTATTTTTTTGTTTATATCTCTCGAATGATATATTTAAATTAAGCTAAATTTTAACTTTAATAATTAGTTAACACTTTTGAAATTATTATTGTATTCACTCCAGAAATCCTTCGGCAGAAAGAAGGAATTATAAATCTTTTATAATTTCTTCTGACTATAACATCTTTTCTTTAAGCATTCTTTGAAATATTTTGTAAATATCCATAATTCCTTAATGCAATATTACACCCTTTTATTAATTTCACACGCATTGCAGAAGAATGACAAAAAAGGGAAAAATGGAGCAACTAGTTCGCAAACAGGACAAAACGGGTATTTCAGTTAGTAGAATAGAAGAATAATTCCGATTTCATTTTATTTCAATGACGAACCACAAACTAGGTTGAGAAAACATATGGCTCCGGTAAGTACAATGGATTTACGGTATCGTGGATTTTCCCCTTCTGTGATGTTTCATACCTTTTTATTCATTCTACAACGCAAGCGTTGAAAATCCTGTTTTAATTTGTTTCCAAATTTAGAGTTGCATGATGATGAAACCATTCTCAAGTTATGCTACACCAAATTTTATCTGAGCGTTATTCAGCGCAAGGCACAGGCATAATTTGTGAGGAATCTGCCAAGTTAAGAGTGCGTTTTCATTTGTATTTGCGATCACGTTCTGCATAAAAGTCATTTACTGTTTTTTTAGTGTGACAGCATATGCATGAAAATGAATTCATACCTCTCATAAATTCCTGCATTGGAGAGTTTATAGGGTTTTTATTCTTTGGGCGAGAAAAGAATATTTCCTCATAAATGCTGGAAGTAAAAGACGCAATTAAATAAATCTACCCGTCCATTTCTATTTCAGCCTTTTCTTTTTGATAATCACAGACCGAACTAATGCTTCTAAATACTTTTAGGTTTTGAAGAGTTTGACCATTAAATCTAAATTGCAGTTGTAAGATGCCGAGTGGATGAAATCCGAAAGAAAAGACATCTGTGCCAAGCTTTTCGGGGACTTTATGTCGTTCTGGAAATGCCATTATTCTCGGTGGGAACACAAAAGCATATTCAAGAGCATGTGAAAAGACCACATGCACATAATTAAAGAAGGCAAGCATCTCCCGCAGTATTTCTTCGTAATTGCTCGACTATAATGGGTTGTTGTTCCTCCGTGTACTTTGCAACATTTTCTTATCTAATTAATTTATACTTAATTGACCGTAGTCTAACGCATGACATTACAGGGAAGTTTAATAGACACATATCATCGTACTGCCCTCGACCTCAGTCAATTAATTACACAAGATCTAATTGTGCATCATTTATCACTTTACCATTTGTAGTAGACTTTGATCACAAAGTAATGGCTCCACGACGCGCATGCAAAGTTATTCGATTCCTTGCTGCGGTCATTTGATTAAAATGAACTACGAAAGTTTGCAATTGAAGGATCGGAGATGAATTCATCTGACCTAATTCATTAATTCATCGACATCGTTTAACCCTTTCAACTCCGAATACAAATTAGATGAACATTACACTCCGCAGACGACTTGCACAATTTTAATGATGCAGATTTTTTGATTTGGAACCAAGCGAAAGTTATCATCGAAGCAAAGTATTTCTTAAGCTGCTTTTCCCATTTTCCGTGACGGTCTCTTCGAAATCTGAAGGGGTTATTGGGCTGGTTTAACGCCTCAAAATCGTGGGTTCAATTCTCGGTCAAAGTCAGGAAATTCTTAGGATACAAAGAATCGATCGCATGTGTATCAAAGGATTATGTTGCATGTTAACGATACTATGAGTTCCTATTTGCACAAAATCGATTTGATAGACGAAATGGATTTCTAAATCATGGTTATGTCGACAACTGACAACGATATCAAATAATAAAAAAATTAACTTCGGGGAAGGGTCACGAGAAACGTCCAGGTGCAGAATTCCAAACAGCATGATATTCGACTCATGTTTGAACTTTATTCGGTGAATATACTCCACAAAATATCCATCATGTGCTCAATCCTGGTACTCATGGTATTATGGCCATTCGATGGTGATGAAGTGCCATCCTCATTTTAACGAAGTCTGCCACTGGTAACCTTCCTGTAGTCTCAAAACGAGACATATATCTCCAACTGAAACAAACTAAGCTTATAATATTTTTTGTTTTGAAAATTTAACTATATTCATAAATGATTTGTTCTAAATTTAAAACAAACTATAATGGAAAAGCTGAGATATAAATAAAACTTATTTAAATGAAAAAAATTATTTAAATAGATACATTATAAAAAACTGTGCGAGAAAGATTCAATGGTAAAAAAACTGCCATATTATTTCATAAATAAATTAGTATACAAAGAAAGATTTTAAATAAATATTTATTAAGAGGTGTCTATTCTTAAGGATTTGAGGATAGATTTATATTTCAATTCATTTTGACTAAAGATTTTCTGATTTATAGAAAACCATTTTAATTCAATTTGCTTTAATAGATATTTCCATTCATGTAATTTAAATATCAACAAATAGAGCGCATACACTGGATTTAATAAGTAAACTTTTAAGTCTAAGCCGCAAAATATTGACGGTGATTATTTTCAATTTTCTATTTAATGGAAAGAAAACGTATTTCTTTTTTTATTATGATTGAAACTCTCCGCTTCATTCAGTTTTAGCTTTCTTTAATTAAAGCAAGATTACAAACTAGATTAGAGTATTTTTTAAATTAAATGAAGATATTATTTTAGAAATCTCTTTAATTAATGGAACATGACACCATAAGAATTGAAGTGAATTTGAACTCAATATTGAATACTGAGTTTCGCATTAAAATATAATTTAATCATCAAGCTCAGCAAAGAGATACGAGTTATCAGAATTTAAATCATTGTAATAATGCCAAGAAAGGCTACGCTTCATCGATCGAACTTCATTTTCTGTTAGATAATTTATGCATATGGGTTAAATTTTTCATATTAGATATCATGAAGTGAATCATTAGTTGTGAAATATGTATTCATTAATTTTCATAATTTTCAACAAGTTATTCTCAATATCATTTATTGAAAAACATTTATCAACTGAATTGGAGCTCGGTTTGTAAAATTTGTATCATGCTTTTGGAAATCTTTTAGTAAACTCTTAGCGAAATGCAACACTGGTCTACTGTTATACTAAACAACGATATAATATTTTTTTGAAACTAATTGCTTTAAACTCGTCTTCAAATCATGTGCCTTTTTCCATGATTTCATTAAATTTTATCTTAAAGATATTGCATAATTCCGAATTCAGTGGAACCTCTTTTCTTGGATTAAGAAGGATATTGTCTTGTGCCTAATTTAGTTTTGCGGCTTGAGTAATAGAAAGGAGTTTGTCTACATGAATATAACATGCGTATTATTCTATGTAGATATCTACACTCGTATTGAGTAGCAATGTAACAAATGAAATGTGTATTCAGACTATTTAGAATGTCTCTCATATTAATAAAACATAATATATATATGATGTTCGTATAAGCACTTAATTTTTTAAGAAAACATAAAGAAAGCATTGAATCATTCTGAAAGTCATTATTACACTTCAAAGAAATATCTTAATTAATAACAATTCAATACAGAAACTAGCATTTGATAAATTTATTACACTCACTTTCATTTCTGAATCAAAGAAAAAACATGAAATTCAACTCTTTTTAAAATGCTATGTTTCCTGTGAATAATAAAACAATGAATGGTTTTCAAAGTACATACATTTATTTCTGATTTTTCAAATTCTGAGAACTGATATTTCACCGAATAAAAAAACAAATTAAGTCTTAAAAATAAAATGGAATGTATTAATAGTTAGAATGTAATATGTTTCGGTAAAATATCGCTTCAAATAAAGAAACAACAATGAAAATCAAATTAAAACAAAAGAAACTGACTATTTTTCTTGCCTTTGTATAAATGTATTCATCAGGTAAAAATTCCAAAGAAATTCTCAGTATATAATTATCTAATCGATTAACAATCAAGTGAACACACAATTATAGACATATGCTTATGCAGCATATAAATATACAGGGTTTTTAAATTGAAGTTCGCCTATTCAGAATGTTCTAGAGCCGATTCTATAGCTCTGAACGAAATAAAATTTCACCAGAATGTAGTTCTACAAAAGCAAGAAAAATTTGTATGAGATGGTGCACTGCTTTCCATAAAAATATATTTTGCACGAGAAAAGACTTTACGTACAGATCTGAATTTCAGCAGCGTTTTTCAGTTAAAGAAACTAAAAAGTAGAAAGAACTATTCATTTTTGCCTCAATGATTAAAAAAAAATCTGCGAAAAACCCCTCAGATATTCGCCCATCGCAAACTACTGACAAAAATTTTAACTTTCTTCATTTCTTTTTCCCTCTATTTTGGTTTTCACAAATCGCATCTCTTGTACTACATGCAAAGGAAATTTTATTTTATTTCGTTTCGAGCCCTAGAAACTGCTCTTGGGACTTCTCAAGAGGCCAACTTTAATTATAACAAAACTGTATTTTAAAATAAAGCCAAAAACAGTTTTCTATTGCTAACTAATACTTCCAATAAAATTCAATACTTTCAGAAACTTCGGTAAACTAGTTCAAAAACTGGACCACAAATATCCTATCTATTCATGCCTTTAATAACAAAATCCTAAAATCATGTTTTAACTTATGACCATTACTTACAGCAAAATTCAGTACTATCAGAAAATTTCAGCAAATCAATTCAAAAACAAGACAACGGGCATCTGAAAATTTATTTTACAGAAACTTTTAAATGTCTTGCAAAATAAAGTCTAAAATTCAATTTTTATTGATTCACATTACTTTGAAAATACCTTGCTCTGCCATCTGTTGTACATCTAGTATATTAGAGCTGTTTCATGACTGGACGATGTGGTGCATTTATGCAATTAGATATTGATTCTCTGAACTAGGGTTATTAGTAGTAAATTCTGGGAGTGGTTGGTAGGCTAACGCGTGTCATAAATTTCTGATTTCGGACTTGATGTGATTCCAATATTGAAACCATTATGGCGACATGTATGCCGTATATTGATTTAATTACCATGTATTTACTACCTCTTAATAATCAAGCTTTTTATTTTCTTCAGTGCAACTATATTATTGTAGGCTGGCCTTCTTTAAAGAAAGACATAAGTGATGTCAAGTTCAGTATTTTTTTCATTTTATTAAATTTAATTATTATGAATGCAAAATGCTGATTCAGTTAACAAGTATTTACCGGTTTTTAACAATAAATTTTTTATCATCTTCAGTGCAAAAATACACCAGTAAGCTGATCTTGTTTAAATCAAGGTATGAAACACGTGGATTTCAACACTCCTTTAATTTAACTCAATATAATTAAGATCCTTTATTTGTCTTCTATTAGGATGTTTCAGTAATGCTACTTATGGTAACTTATATATGTGAACATTTCTTTTTTATTCCTTATGTACTTCTCGAAATATTATTTTTTACCATTGATGAAATCCCCGCTTTATCAAAAAATATTAAACAATAAGCTAAACTTTTCATCACGTTTTCTAAAGCAATTAATTTTTATATAAAATTGTTTGATTACATTAGCTTTGATTTTTTATAGAGACGTAAAGTTACAATTTTTCGACAAATATAAGGTCTTAACGTTACACGAACATATTTATCTTATGTATTTACATCTTATCCTCTTATTCTCTCTAGTTTATCTAGAGCTGTATGAATTGTAATCGACTGGGATAAATACTAATCAGTATTTAAGGTTTTTACATCTTGTTTAACAAATAACTTAAGAATTTCTTGTGGATAAGAAAGCTTTGTGTTTATATGGGTTTATTAAATATTTGAAACTGATTTTATTTATTTTTAGATGTATAGCTATTTATATTTCACTATAATAAAATGTCTTTTATCATATTAAAAATATATATACGAAATTTGATTTCCCACAGATAACAAAAACGTAAAAACGCTTCAGCTCTGAAATCCTTCTTCATTTTCACAATTGAAATTAAGAAATAAATTTATTAATTTTATGTTTAGTGCTTGGAATTTTAAGTAAACACTCACTCTCAAGTTTCTGAAGCGGATCTGTCTGAATATGTATATGTCAGCAATCTAAGAAGTACTTTCCTTGAGTATTTGTTAGTTACTTGTTCTAAGAAAAAAAATCTGGTAGTTAGTAAGATGCATTATCTCTATTAACGAAACATTAATTTCCCTTCGAATAATTCTATTGCAGTCTGCTGATTTCCTATAAAGGTAACGTATTCATGACAAAGAGTCTCCGAGAATATTTGTCTAGAATCGTGACAGATGCTTGAATGATCGCGGAACTAAGGGCTGCCATGAAGATTCTATTATAATAATCAAAATTTAATTTGAAATTTCTAAAACTCATTTTCACCTCGTTTACTAAAATAGAAAAAAGCTGTTGTGCTCTAATGCTTGAATGTACATTGGTAACAATTAAAAAAAAAGTGTTTAGATACATTTCGGCTTAACGTTACACAGTTGTTTATCTAATTACAGTCAAAACCAGGCAAAGTGATAGCTATACATTTCAGTTAACCTATTCAATTTAAAATTTCTGACGTGAAAATAGTAATTTTCTTTCTTAAGTGTCAAACAGTTCTACTACAAGATGGAAATTTGATTGTCCATGTCTTTAAACAGTGCAGCCATTTTTAAAAATAGATTATACCTAATATAATAGATATCTATCTCTTAATATCCCACAAAGGTAAAATATCAATGGTATGTTCAAAGCGAGAAAATTTTTTTCTGAATTCAGGATTAATCGGAGCAAATGTTGTTGAAAGATGACGGAAATAACAAATTCAGTTTCTCTGTCACAGAAATAATAATTTTCCTCCTTCGATTTCAAACATATCTAACACAGGCCACAATTTTCCCATAAAGGTAACATATCTTTGCCTGTGGATCTCCTAGAAAATTTGTCCTGGATTCCCTGAGTCAAGGGTTAATAGGAACAAATTGTGGAAGTGGTTGAAAGATAACGGAACTGACGGATGTCGTGCAGTTCCGATTCTACGCGGATGTGGATCCTAGCATCCCATTCTAGCCATCATGGCCACTTTGGGCGAAAAGGATGTAGATAAAAATCACCCTAAAAATAAGCGCTCCATCACCGACGACCATCCCCTCTTCGAAAAGGGGAAGGGGAAGAAAGAGGAGATAAAAAAAAAGAGTGTTAGAAAATGCATTCAGGATATCCGATCGGCAGCGGCCTCGTTATTCGGAACAAGTACAGTACTTGAGGCGTGAAGAGATGAACGGAGCCTCGATCGAACATAAAAGAAGGGGGGGGGGGCTTTCCTGAGCCAGGGATTGGCCTATGACGTATTTCGTTCTGCAGTGTCCTAATGGATAATTAATGTTGCGACATGGGTAGTGTGACGTCACTGACAGCTCTCCGCGACATTAGTGTCCAGGACAAAAGGAAAGATGAGTTAAGTGGGATTCGTCCGAGAGTGCTATTATGACGAATGCGACTCAAAATTCTACTAATGTCTGACGGTGGGCAACGAGGCTTCAGCGTTGGAACGAGTCCAGTGGTTTGCATCCAGCGCTTGCACTTGTTAATTAGGAGATTTCCCCTCTCTTTTCCTTCAGCTTTTGATTCTTCTGCATGGCTTGGAGCATCTTCTACACCATTTCCACATGTCAGCTCTTCTTGTTACCTTTTCATCTCCTGTACTAATTAAAGATATCCTCTATGAAAACGCATTAGATATATTGCTTTTACACATATAGTTGTTATTTGTATTGCTTTTATAAAGGTTCTTGTTTTTAAATTGATTAATGCCGTTAGAATATTTAATCACAGCGTGAACACATTTATAGATACCAACTATTCTTATACTCCTGCTACCTTTCCATTTGGCGTATTAATCAAAAATGTCTAGATTGTAAACATGCACTTTCTTTGCTTTGATTTATTTTATCAAATTTATTGACATATTAGGCCTCAAAATGAATGGGTGAAAATAAAAAATATAGATAATCGACAACATTTCTGAAATTTGAACTGTTTATCTGCTATTTCCTGTTCGTTTGCTCTTCTGGCTCGTTTGAAGACCATTTCATGATATTAGTTCATCTCTTCCTTTATTACATTTCTTTTATTAGTACTAATTAAAGATACCCGTCATGAAAATATGGATGGAATCACTTCCTTTTCTTTTTAAACGCATATATTTTGAGAAATTTATTGATGGCTTTCGAATTCCAATAATGTGCATGGCTATGATCTCTCTAAGGCTGCCTCTTATTTTGGTGAAACTATATAAAGATATACGGGATGAAAACATTTAGCCTCTTGCTACTTTTTCTTTTCATAATACATTCTTTTAGTTAAGTTCATTTGTATAATTTGAATATTAAATCTCAAAATTATTGGATCAAAATAAAAATGCAGCATATTGATCAAACTTTTACTATCTGAACTAATAATATTATAGTTTCTCAGGCCATGACAAAATGTATTCATTCTAGGGCACAATCCCTCGGATTATCTTCTACACCATTTCCAGAATTCTCACCTCTATGTCCTCATGTTACCTATCCATATGGGGCACTGATTAAACCCACCCCCATGAAAACTCCTATCCATGTTCTCCCATTACTTTATATAATTGTATATAATTAATCAATTGATTGAAATCATTGAATATTAAATCACAGGAAGAACTCATTTTCAGATATCAACTCTTCATATACAATAGTGTTATCATTCCAATTGGTATACTAATTACAATTGTAACCTATGGAAAACATTTGAGCATCCCATTTTTCTGTTTATATCATGATTTCTTAAGTCCAATACGGCTGTGAAAATCTATTTTGGCTGGATCAGGGCATTCCCAGATCCCATGAATAAACACAAATGTTTTCGTAGCTCCAAGTATATATATAGTTCGCTCGGAAAAGACTGTCCCAATACGAAAAACTGGAATTTTATCTGTATAGGTTTTTCGCTGCTCTTTGGCTCACTGATACTACTACACTCAAAGTGTAAATATTGAAGATGAAATTTTGACATTATTTCTCGAAGAAATTTATGTAATTTCAAGCTTTCGAAGAAAAAATAAACATACTACTCAAGGAAATAAATTGAAATAAGCACAAATTTTTTCGAATCCCAACTGGAATAGACATCCACATATTAAAAATCTTTATTTTATATAGTAAGTTATTTTGTAATTAATTTATGCGATTCAAATACTAAATCAGAAGATGACTAGGTGAAACTCATCGACAGAAGTACTAAGAATATAACTGTTAATCGATTAGATGTTTAAGTCCTGAGAGATTGTTTTCATATGAGGACATATATTCCTATATTGCTTTTGAATATCATCTTTAGTAATTTTAGCAATGTTCCTTCTTAATAATTTTGTTCATAATAACTTTTTGCTAAAATGAGATTGAAGTCACTACAGTATTGTTTGGCTTGTATCGAAATTTAAATAAACACGTATATGTGGCATAAAGCACTGCATTACAATCGCTTGAAATAACAGCAAGAAAATTATGCATTTTTTATCATTCAGAAAATGTTTCCGAAAAGAGTCTTTATATGTTCGAAGAACTATCACTATGTCAAAGTTCATACTTCTACTTATAGTTTTAAACTTTATTAAGCATCTTAAAATCTAGAAGTAAAAGCAATTCAAGACAATAAAAATTTATTTATAAGAGTGTGAATAGTTTTAAATTCATTAACATGAGAAGAGCTGATTTCATTCAGATATATTCAGGATCATAATACTTTGATATAGATTGTTAATCGATATTAAAAACTCTTTATTTATTCTGGCATAGTTACGTCATTTTTTTTTAAATCGAGAACACTAATTTTTGGATATGAATTATAATTATTTTTAAAAATTTAATGAAGAATGATTTTTCTTTAATTCATAATCGTTATCATTTGGTAATAATTTTAGCTCATTAAAATTTTACCCATCTGAATCGCATATTAATGATTCATTGATAAGAATAAAACAATAAATGCATTATTTTGAAACAATACCGTTGGATAAAGTCTTAAAAAGTTCTTTTTAAAAATTAAAATGCTGTTGAATCGTCATTAGAATTCTGGTGTTCATAAAAGTTTCAATATTTTCCTTACATAATAATTTCAGATATAAGCTAGGAGATATGACGTTTTCCACTGTAGTTTCTAATGATACTCTGAGCAAGAGGAATGTAAAACTTTATTTCACAAACACTTCCTAATCTGTTTCTCATTAAAACTCGTGTTCCCTAAAAGAAGAAATCATCAATAGAAGAGCATAACAAATCTAGCAATTTCTAAGGGATAAAACTTATCAAATAATAGTTTAATCTGATTGCCAAGGAAGAATTTTTAAAGTAATTTTTCTTCGAAAAGGTATGCCTTCAAACTTCAAAAAAACAAGTTCTGCAAGTTTCTGCTTCAAACAATATCATGAAAAATATACTACCGCGAAGTATTTCTGGGATACCACTGAAGTCAGAATTTATTTCTTGCTCTGGTGTTTGAAAGACTAGAATAGAATTCTACAGAGGATAAATCTCTTCACAGAGATTCTTGGGATTTTTGGAAAAGGACGCCAGGGAGAAAAGGATGGTAAACTGATCTCTCTGTCTGCAGTTTGCTCAGTAAAGCACTGAATATCCATCTCGAAGCCATTAGACGCGCTCTACTGCATTTGTGAATTACACTCGAACTTCAGATTAAGAGCTTGGCTATTAAATGCAATGATTTCTTCCTTATGTTATAAAATCATGGCTGTCTACTACGTTTCATAAATTTTGAATGAAATTTCTGGAAATAGTTCTCTGGATACTTTCAATGCAAATTTTTCAATATAAAATACTTTAGATATTCATTTCCCTTATTTTAGATAAATAAAAGTAAATCTTATTTAAATGTTTTAATCGTGTTTCAAAGCATCAAGAGTTCTTAATAAAATTTTAAGGTATCATTTAATGGGTATATTTCAATAGGGTATAGTAAATATCTCTGATTATTTTAAAAACATAATATAAATTGCATATGACATTTCTGCTGATATTGGAAAAATACTAATAAATATTTTATATAATTCTGATGGTTTTATTTTGAAACATATAAACTTCCCATAAAGAAAATCCTCTGTAAGTTTCAAGATGAAATATCTGTAAGTTTCCTTTGAATTTTGTTTTCAGTATCTGTATTTACCTGGTATACAACATGCATGAGCAACTTAAGAACTCGAGTAAATGAAACAATCCCCTTTGTTCTCATATTAAATGTTAATAATTGCAATGACTCATTTTCTTACTACTGATATTTCTCCGGTATGAAATATGTGTGAGCAACTACAAAGCTCGAGTAATTAGCACAAACGCATTTTTACACACATGTACAGTTACCTCACTATACTAACGTTTCCCCGATATAAAGTTCCTGTGAACAACTATACAGCTAGAGTAATGTGTGTGAGCAACTACAAAACTCGAGTAATTAGCACAAACACATTTTTTCATTTTTTACGCCTTCGTACAATTACCCCACTATACTTATGTTTCCCCAATATAAAGTTCATGTGAGCAACTGTACAGCTCGAGTAATGTTTGTGAGCAACTACAAAACTCGAGTAATTAGCACAAACACATTTTTTTAAGCCTACGTACAGTTACCCCACTATACTAACGTTTCCCCAATATACAGTTCCTGTGAGCAACTGTACAGCTCGAGTAATTAAAAGAAACCCTTTTTTGGATAGCAAATATTCATTTTTGCCTTTTCTCTCCTTTTTACTACTGACATTAACCCCTAAATTAAAAAAAAAATCTTTTTTATCGGCAGCGATTTGCAGAGCATCCCGCTCTTTAAAAACTAAGCGAAGTTGAGTGACCGACACAATTTTCATGTATCAGCAGTTTTCAAGAGCCTAGGGAATATAGAGTTATATTTTCCGTCGCAATTCACTTTTACTTCATTACCTTCTCATCTTGCAGCTACTTTTAAGGCCTTTTTTTCTTCGTATTTTTACCGCTTTAAACGGTCAATTATCTCATTTTAATATTCCCAGCGAGACTGTTTTATGGCGCAATATTTCAGCTCAACATTTTTCCTCGTAAAAGTGCATTCAGTCCTTGTGTAGCGAAGTCGGGCCGTAATGTAATGGGAGTGCTCCGGTTCGGTTTCGTCTCTTGTTTGATTATACTGGATTGACGCTAATGGGAACATAATTTTACTATCGTTAAGTGTTGTTTTTATTATGAAAACCTTTTATGAAAGATGAAGCAATTGATTTGTTTCCATTTAAAACACACTGTGATAGCAATAATTTATCGTGGCATGACACTTCTGCTTACCTGGTTGGCAATAAAAAACAGCCGAATCTCGGATGTCATAAGTTATTATTACATTGCGTTGAAAGCATCTTTTATTCGACTGTTTTGGATAAATATGTGCTGCAACTGATATAAATACGTGGCATGACATTTCTGCTTACCTGATTGGCAATAAAAAATTACCGAATCTTATATGCCATAAGTTATTATTACATTACAATGCAAACATTCTTTATTACACTGATTTGAATTAATAATTTTACTATCGTTAAGAGTTTTTTTTTATTATGAAAACCTTTTATGTAAGATGGAGCAATTGATTTATTTCAATTCAAAACACACTGTGATAGCAATAATTTATCGTAGTATGATACTTAAGCTTACCTGGTTGGCAATAAAAAATGACCAGATCTTATATGTCATGAGTTATTATTGCATTATGCTTCAAATATCCGTTATTCGACTGATTTCGATAAATAACTAATAATTTTACTATCGTTAAGTGCTGTTTTTATCATAAAAACATTTTATTAAAGATGAAGCAATTGATTTATTTCCGTTTCAAACATACTCTGATAACAATAATTTATCGTGGGAGGACACGTCTGCTAACCTGGTTGGCAATAAAAAAGGACCGAATCTTAGATGTCCTAATTTATTATTAGATTACGTTGCAAACATCCTTTATTCAACTGAGTTGGATAAATATATGTAGCAACTTATATAAATACATTTTATTTCATATAATATTTCAAAGAACATTTCTAAGACTCATAATAATATTTTTTTAAATATTGTTTATTACAATTTTTTTCTTTCGCGATTTGATTCCTCTATTTCCCACGCTCGTTAGTGATAAGGATAAGTGATGTTTTAATGATCCCAGAGGAAGGAATGAGTTCACATCCGTTCCCCTTACTAAATGTGATGCTCCGTAAGTAGAAAATCAAAATGAGAAAAGGTCCATTTTCATGATTGCTAAATTCTTAGAATATTTTTATTCCAAAAGAAAACAGAAAACTCAGCGATTAGAAATAAAACTCCCAGTGATAATAGACAATTATTGCTATACGTGCCCTTATTCGCATAAGATGCTCTACAATATTGCCACGATATCTCCAGGATATTGTACGGCATTCTGAATATCAAACAATATCTTAGAGATATCTTACAATATCTTGTGCCAATAGGGGCTACTATTATTACGCTACATCACATTCCCATCCCTGGGGTATAGGTCGCTCCTGATTAGTTTGATATGGATGTGAGTGGAAGTGAAAAAATCGTTGGTGATTTGTTTTATGAAATTTCTGTGAATAGCAAATGGGGAGAAATAATAATGAAAATAATACAAGGAATATATTTTATTTTATTTCGAACATTTTTTCGAAAGAAGATAATTTCTGATACAGGCCACCATTCGTCTACACCATATATAGGAACTCTAATATTAACATCAATCACAGAAACGTTTCATAAATGGACGCCACGGGATTTTACGTATAAAGAAACCGGAGAAAAAGACATTAGAAAACAAGAATTAAAATGTTTTTTTGTATCTAATTTTGTTCTAAAATTATTTGCTACCCAGATTTAATCTCCCGCAATCTTGTAATGATTTACGGATACAAATTATATTCACCTTGGATAATAATAATAATACAGCTATTTAATTGAATGTCTTGGACTTACGAGCAAAGACTGAAACTAAAAAAAGTTCCTAACTTTCTAACAAAAGAGTCCGAAATTCAAGAGCTTTCCATTCGTTGAGAGCCTAAAATCATGACACTCGATTTTCCTCCCATACAATACCGAAATAGAGCCTTTCCAGATCGTAGCTCTATTTAATAGAAGACTTCTGGCCGGCAAATAGATGCTGAGCCTATCACCGAGGGAAATGAGATAAGCTTTCTGAGGCTAATAGATACTTTTTTCTCTACTTATCCCTTAAGCTCATGGGACTCTTTCGAGATCGTTCCATTACCACCTGAGTTCGATCATTCAAGAAGAGAATACTTCGCTTCTTTTTTCTCATTTTGAATGGTAACTTCCCATTCGACTTCCGAATCCAAAATACTAAGTGAATGATTGAATTGAAACCTATTCCTTGGGTTTTTTTCAGGAACATGTAGAGTAAACTTGCGAGGGGAAATAAGATGCTTTTGAATGCTCGTAAGAAGAATGGCTCTAAAAAGTTGATGAAAACAAGATTAAAATTTCTCCATAAAAATTGAATAATGTTCTTAACACAATAAATAGACTGTTAGAAAATCTTTCCTTTACTAATCCCTTCTGTTCAAGGGACTCTTGGGAGACAGTATGGTACCTTACAATATAACTTCCGAATCCAAAACACTGAGTAAATAATTGAATTAAACCCTACTTTTGGTTTTCATGACATATGCAGAGCAGACTGGTGAAATGGAGTAATATGCTTTTTGATTGTACGGACGAATGAATAACTCGCTAAAACGGATAAAATAAAGATCAAAATTTCACCATAAAACTTAATAATGCTCTTAACATAAAAAAGAGGCTAATAGATAATCTTTCTTTAGCTTTTCCCTTATATTCATGGGACTCTTCCTGGATTGTTCTATTACCACCTGAATTTGATTATTCAAGGATATAATGCTTCTCACCATTTCCTTTTATTTTGTATGATAGCTTTCTATTCGACTTCAGAATCTAAGATAGAAACCGAATTATTGGAGTACGATTTTTTTGTATTCTACAGAAGAATGTATTACTGAATAAATTTGACCAAAACTATATCGAATGATTCATCTTAAATTTTAAAATTGCGTTTAAATTAACGTTGTAGATCTCGGATCATTTGCATATGTTTTGATAAAGCAAATACACGAATAACATATTACCCGATCAAGGGATACTTTAAATGGCTAGTTTTTTGATTGATTATAAATACATATATAACAATTAGCAACTTTAATTTCAATGATCAAGTTTTTACCGATTGAAGCTCAAGGAGCGTGTAAGAAGAGCAAGCTAAATGGATTGTTACAAGACAATTGCAAGTCGGAATGCTATTGTTTTGCTAAAACCGAAGCTGCTCGCTAAAGCGATCATTATCTGCTAGTTACTTAATATTTTAGAAAATCCCAGTTCGGGTTGACTATGGTTGGAGTCTAAAACTGCGAAACAATAGACAAAAGATTTACACAGATAAGGTATTATATGAAGATGGATAAAAAAAAGTTTACGAAGGTTATAAAAAAATTATTTATAAACAACAGACAGAAAATACAAAAGGGAATTAAGAAGCATACTTGCAGATTACCAAATCCACATAATCACTAAATCTATTGAGGCATTTGTCTGAACGCAGGACCAACTTGTTTAATCTGGCTTCGTAGAAATCACGTCCCTGCCCAATGAGCCAGTTCTCGGCAGCTGTTTTCCCATCACTGCTTGAAGAGAACCTTGCTCCAGATGAGTGATCCTTCAAGTTTGGAGGAAGGAAATAGCTACTGTGACATCATGAAGCCATCCGATGCAAACGCCCTGGTATGTTGAGTGATGGTGCCATCCTCCTGTATGACGATCCTCATGCTGCTCTCAAAACTCAAGAATTACTGCAAAAGTTCAATTGGGGGGTCTAGAGTCACTCCCCCCCATACAACCCAGATTTGGCACCCAAACTGAGATCCAAACAATTATCTGGAACAAGGTTCTCTTCATACAGTGATGTGAAAACAGCTGCCGAGAACTACTTCAATGGGCAGGGACGTGATTTCTAACAAGCCGGATTAAACAAGTTGGTATAGCGTTCAGATAAATGCCTCAATAGATTTGGTGATGTGGAAAAGTGCTAGGCAAGTATGCCTCTTAATTCTCTTTTGTGTTTTCTGTTTATTTTTAATAAATAATTTTTTATTACCCTCCTAAATATTTTTTTCAATCCATCCTCGTACGTAAGATAAGTTAACAATGTTGCAGCCTCTGTCAATCATCATACATTTATTTAAATAAATGGGAACTTCCTTACATTTCCCCATTTTGAACACATTTTTGAAGGCATATCGCTTCCTTGGAATGCATCAACATCTCATAACAAATCTTGAAATCCCAAAGTGTTATGAGCTATACATATTTATATACTTTGGTTAATATAATTCTTTTTTTATAGATAATAACTTTCTTTTGTGTTCTTGGTCGCTTTATTTCAGTATTCAAGTATAAAAATAAAAGACTATTCACACACAAAAGATTTTAAAGTGCAATTTATAGTCCTCTTTACGAGTTTTGATTTATTCATATTATTAATTTCATAGCTAAATTCTAAAGTTAACACAATTAGATTTTTTTTTAATTCACAAAATATTGCATTTAAAGCGATAGATATAATTTAATTTTGCACTAAACGTTTGAAAAGAAAAAAATTATAATTAATTGCGAAGCAGAAAGTGACGGTCGACTTCCGTGCCTGATTGTCTGTCGTGATGGCCGGTCTTCTCCGCTGGGCCAAGTGGCTAGGACGGGTGTTTTGTTATGGGATTTGGTACTTTTAATTTGGAAAATTAAATTTGAAATAATCTGAATTTGAACTGTTCCACCTTTTGATGCTTTATCATAAGTATTCATGGAAATAATAAGACATGAATTCCGTGAAACATGTTTCAAGGAATTGCACATAATTCAGAAGCAAAAGAAAAGCGACATTATGTCAGTTTCGATAGCTATTTCTAATAAATTAAAATGCTTTTGCACGAATTATAAAAAAAGACTAAACCATTAATAATTTTTATATTTATATTAAACTAGCCTCAGCCGGGCGTGTTCGCGGCCAGCATCCACATTTCTCAGCACTGTCTCTGCCACCTGGATGCTTCGAGGCTCTGAGCCGCTACTTTTTTCAGTTTTAAATACTGAATGAAGATCAGTGGAACAGACCATAAAACAATAGTAGATTTCACACATATTCTTTGTAGACAACAGATTTCTTTAAAATTGTAAAATCTTTCAATAAACCTCATCTAGTTGTATTGTTTTGTATAATTTTTTCCCAAACTTCGGCATGAAAGTCTTCAGATCCATAAACACAAAATGATATCGCCCTAAATAAACAGTTTCAATAACCTACAATAGGTATTTTACAATATTTTTTACACGTCATTGTGATGGAACTCTTGGTATCTGTATATTTAAAATAATATGGTGAAAACTTCAGACAGTTCGCCAGCCCCAACCACTGAACGTATTTCAATAATTTTTATTTCATATGGAAGCTTATGATGTCTAGATTTGCAATAAAGGGTCGTCTGCCCCACACTACCCTCCATGATGAGAGGTACGCGGCTCTTGATGACACATCTAGACGTCATAAGCTGTAATATGAAAACGGATCTGTCGAAATCGGTCATGTGGTTGGTGCTGGAGGATTTCTACAAGTTTTTCCCTATAGACAATGTACAGTGGAGAAGTGTTTTTTCGATTTCGTTCGAAAATGGGGGATGGGGGCAGGCGACCCTTGATGACATATCGAGACGTCATAAGCTTTCATATGAAAAAAAACTGTCGAAATCGGTCGGGTGATTGAGGCTGGCGAACTCGGTGAAGGTTTTTTTACCAATTTTTTTTAAATATATAGATGAAAGATGAGATCGAATAAAATATAAATTATTATTTAATTTCACCATCAACTTTTGCATCACATTCCTATTTATCTTATTTTGTTACGGAATGCTTATACAACTCTTATTTATAACTCTCAGATTAATGTTTCTCTTTTAGATCAATAATTTGATATTAATTTAATGAACCAGAATATACAAAGATTTATTTAATCATAATAACATGAAATTCTTTTAAAAATAACTGTAATTTAAGAGACGTTTCTTGTTATTGTAATTAAATAATTTTAATTGAATTCTTTAAGTAGATACAATTGTATAAATATAATTCAAACCTGGCAGTCTTAACGTCTTTAATATGCTGAAGAAAAATGAAAATTTCAATGAGTTAATTGCAAATGACTTAATTTGGCGCTTACATTGAAAGATTATTCAATATCAAAAAATAGTTTTAACTTCCTTTTCTTAAGGAAAGCGATTTCTCAGAATATTTCTGTATAATATGGATTAATCCTGTTGGACGGTAGGAAATCTATATACACAGCAAAATTTGCATTTTTCATATTCGCCTTACTCTCTTGTTAGCTTTACCCTAACTTTTAGTTCTCCATATTTTCATAACCTGTATTTTTTACCTTTTTCTAAATCTATTTCCAATAATTTAATAATTAACTTTTTCATTAGGGGTGGGACAAATGCTGCACCTTTAGAAGTTTTTCTTTTGCATGCTATAAAGTACAACATCTTTTTATAGATAGTACAGATAAAGCACCCGAAAGCCATCAGTAAATTTTCTTTCAATATTTGACGTAATTTTTGTATCCATTTTCACCATGTCTATCTGTCTGCTGGAAGTTCCTCATCCTGGAGAGTCAACCTGCACTCTAAAACCTTAAGGGTGAGTCGACTCTCCTGGGTGTCGAATGAATGAAAGCCATCAGGTTTCACCTCCTTCTCGGAAGAAATAACCTTTTTGTCCTCTAATCACCCTATGAAAATTTTAATGCTCCATCCCGTTATAACAGCCTATGTTTGACTAGAGGGTTTTTCATCGATGAACGATATGAATAGGTTGCCCATAGCTGCGAAAATTGTAATGCTCCATCCTATTGCAGCACTATATGTTTGAAAACTAGAATGTTTTTCATCAATGAACGATATGAATAGGTTGCCCATGGCTGCGAAATGATACACAAATTTTATTGCCGAATGTCTTTATGAACGAAGAAAGCACTTTGCAGTTCATCTACCAGAACCCTCTTTTAAGAGAGACATTTTGAGATTTCCCTTCTTATAATCTAAATGTAAATTATTTAAATAAATAACTTATTACATTTTGACGTGAAGGTGGATGGTAACTTTAATATCGAAATTTACTTGAGCAATTAATGTTTTTTAAACCAGACAATTGTATTTGAACAATTTAAAATTCTAACCAAGTAGTTGTAGCTGAGAATTTTCAGTTTTTAGCTAAGCAGGTGTAATTAAACAATTTAAGTATTTAATTAGGACACTTTAAGTAAAATTTGAAATTTAAACTTTATTTTTGCGCTCATCTACATCTATTTAAAATAATCTTATAGAGAAATAAAAAGATATATATTGAGCAATGTCGGGTTAGAATAACTATCCACCATTAACAACCAGACTTGTTTTCTTACTACCCCGTTCTCGATACAATGTAGTAAAAAATGCATTCAAAGCTGAAAAGCATATTTTATAGATAAACCCTGCAAGCCCGACAACCGATTTAGAACACTTATTTTAGTTTAATACAACACTCCTTCTTTGCTTTAAAGCGCATTCAGTTTTATTAGAAAAATCCTGAAGAAGCCATTTTTTATTATCTCTCGAAGAGTACTGCGGCAGTTTTATTTTTTGCAGAAGCGATATTACCAAAGTACTTCTTTCCTTAATAGAGATCATTCTTCGACGAAATCGTGATACGTGATCAGAGCAATCTGTAGTAAAGCGGAAACGCTTATCTTTATCTGTGCCAGTTTGAATAAAGAATAAGAAATAAATTTAAGATAAATGCTGCACTTGTTTAGATGCTGCAGGAACATTCTCCGAAACGCGTGGAATGGCTCGCTTCTAATGTTTCATAAATGGAAGAGCGAAAAATTTCCATCTTGTTGACAGGATACATTTTCTTACATCCCATCTTGAAAATTAGCATGGGAGCTTGAAAGGATTGAAACATATATCTCTCGATGTAATTGAGGAAATTAGTTGTTTTAATGAAATGCGTTGGCTGTTGCGCCTTGGAAAAAAAATCGCAATAATTTCATTGTAGTTACTTACCTCGAAATTTTTTCTCTTTTTCTTTTATATCAACTTTGACCTTTTCCTTATGAGTTGAATAAATGTCTCAGTACAATTTTTCCTTATGCGTAATAACTGGTAAAGATTTCTCTCTCTTCTCAGAAATAATCTGTTTACCATCTAATTAACTTATGGATAGTTTCACAGCACTCTTCCACTGAAATGGGCTGCGGTGGCCTCAGGGTAAGGTATCGGCTTCGAAGCTGGACGGTTACAGGTTCGAAACCCGATTCCGCCAAAGAACCGCCATGCAAGCGCGCCTGGGCCATGCTAAATCCGCCTGAGTCAAATGTTTTGTCGCGGAAGCTTGGAGAATGGCGCCGCCCTCGTCATCTGACCCATACTCAACTTTGCGAGGTCAGTTCCGAAATAGCCCTTTATTCCTTCTGAAAAAAGAATGTAACTAACCTAAGTTGTTCCTGTTGTAATGCGTGATCACCCTATTCATTTATTGTTAATGACGAAAGACAAGAATTGGTATCGCCATGGGCAGTTAAAAAGGGCAACAGATCTTACCTTCCACGATATTAATTTAGGATTTCTATCTCTTCATGAAAATAATCCACTTGCCGTGTAATCAACCTGTAAATAGTTTTGCAACACATTGTTATTGCAACACCTGTATGTGAATAGATTTATATCTAATTATCACATATGGGGTGTATATGTTACAGTTAAAGCATAGAATCCGTTATTTTATAGAATATATAGAAATTTCATGAAGTACCTTGTTATTTTAAATCCGTTATTTCATAGAATAACTAGGTATTTCATGAATCACCTAGTTGAATGCCTAGTTATTCTATGAAATAACTGAATTATACGCTTTAACGGCAACATATATATGATCATTAGTCATGTACCATATATGATTATTAGATTTATATCTAATGAGTAAAGACTTGAACAGAAATCCCTTGTGCAGTAGAAAACCATTGCGAATTTTATTAATCATTGTCTTTAAAAAAGAGAACTCTGGCTTTCTATCCTACCAGAATCCCGTTTATAAAGATATTGAGAGATTTGTAAAGGTTAAATCTGAGGTATTCGAAAACGAATCTGAAAATGTTTTGTTCTACTTTCTTTTACTAATGAAAGTCACGGGAACTCCGCGCTTCCATCAAGCTAAAACTTATAGTTGAAGCAAAAAACAAGAAAAGACAACGCTTCGATATTTATATGCGAGTTTTTTTTAATTATTATTTCTTGACAAATTGCAGAGTTTTAGGATTATTATCTCTCTCTGGAGGCAATGCTTTCTAAATTTACTTACTCTAATTCTAAAACTATCTGAAGTATTTGTTAGATAGACGGCAAATGTGAAGCTCATCTAGGGTAGCCTCTAGAAAATTTTAAGAAGATTCTTTACAGCATGCGACTCTGCACTAACTCGAGGAGCTCACAGACTGAGAACAAATCAGTCCTACACACATTTAAGATTTACACTCGGTAAGGTAGGCCGAGGCGAGGTGGGTGGTGCATGCGATACATTTGGGAGAAGAGAAATTGAAAATCAAGAACTTAGATTCACGAAGCTCATGCATAGTGACATACATTCACATAACTTATATGTTAGCTTATTAAAATTGGTTTTGAATAATTAATTAACATTAAATGACTTGTTAATTACGCATTTCCACTCAAGTAGGATAGTGCGTAATTAAGTGAATTTTGATTCAAAAATTATGTTTAATTTATTGTAATTAAAACTTTGTTCAAAATTGATTTCAATATTATTTTCCCTAGTTTGGTCATTTTTATTTTTACATACATCATCGATAAACTGCTAAAAGTGACCAAGTCAAAAGAAAAAGAATAATGGATTAAGATGTTCTTGTTGTTTTAAGATATCATCTCCGTGACAAGAAAAATAACGTATATAAATATGTTGTTCATATATCGACATGCATAATTTTTTCAATTAAAGTGATGACATTTTAAAACAATAAGTACTCATTTTTCGTTTCTTTGTGACTTGGTCACTTTCAGCAGTATACCGACGATATATCTGATTGCATTTATTTATATAGTTATAAAAATTAAGGATCGAACAATGAAGGGTTTATATAAATGCCTTACGAATGTCAGGCACAAAATATATGTATACTTCATTATTAGCAATTTTGTAATGCATTAGTTTCTGTCATTGTTTAGGTTCAGGATTAGATGCAATTACTAAATCATATAATTACGAGCAGTTATATGACCTTGCGTTAAAAAAAAAACTAAGATATGTTCTTCATCGCACTCTTGAGGCCGCAGTACCCTAGTGGTTAGGTCTCAGAGCCGGAGGGTTCCAGGTTTGAAACCCGATTACACTAAAGATCCACCATGTGTGGGGTCTGTTGCACGTGGGCATGTTGCACATAGGGGGAAAAACGTCCTCCTGTTGGCGTGGTGCGGAAGTTTCGAGAAGTGTTGCCAGCTCAGGCGTCGTCCTCGCCATCTGACCTGGGTTCAAAATTACTAGGTCCGTCCCAAAATAGCCATCAAGTAGCTTCAAAGCGGGGCGTTTCTATAACTAAACTAAACTAATCATCATAGTCTTTAAAGAATTATTTATTTTTTCGAATGCTATATTTACACTGGTTTCTACTTTTATCAGTATTCACAAAATTACATTGAAACATCATCAATGATTATGAGACATCTATGTACTCCCCTTTTATTTTTTAAAATATGGATAAGTGAAATTTCCAAGCCACTTAATAACAACACTGTACATCAGTATTAACAAGATTACAGTTAAATGTCTCGTCTTTACTAAAATGATTTATATCTTTTAGTTCTCGACATTGACTCGACAGACGTTGAAACCATTAAAACGGTCAAAATGAAAATAAAACTAAAAGAACGTTACACATACATCGTTTTTAATGACTTCAAGGAACATTCATGCCAAATTCGAAGAAAATGCGTCAAAGCGTTTGGTTGTGACTGCGTAAGGAAAAAACATTCACATGCAGACATACAGAATGCCCAACGATAGAGTTGAAAAATGGTCTCACTTCCCTCGCTCAATAATTTAATTAATTTTTAATTTAAGTTCAAAATTGATTTTAAAATTATTTGTTCTACTTTGGTTGAATTTTTTTATATAGATATTACTTGTGATTCCTTTTATTTATAATAATATAAAATTTAAAAATCAGGGCGCTAAGAAAGGGTTATTGGATACATGGAGCATCTGTGCACTCCCTTTGTATTTTTTAAAAATATGGATGATTAGAATTTCCAAAAGACGTAATAGCAACAATGGATACATCTTCCCTCCAAAGCAACGGTTAGATCGATACTCGCAAAAGAACAGTTGAGAAGAGGGATCTTTAATAAAAGGAAGAAATTTTGCTGCTTAGAACTTGAGGCACTACGCACTTCAAACTATTCTAGAGAATATAATTTTAAAATTACAATATAAATATTTCAAACACTTTAAAGATTACACTCAGAAGATTTCATTTTTATTTAATTAGAAAATTTATAAAATCGTGTCCAGTTACCTCGTCTTCAAAACTGATTATGGGCAACTGGGTACTAGGGCTTGGGGGAAACTGACACGCACTATGGAGATGCTTAATAAACCAACTGAGAATAAAGAGAGTATGATATCAAATATTTTTGCTAAGAGGTTTACAAAAAGTTTCATACCTAAAATTCCACAGCAAGGACCATACTATTAATATATTAGGGACATGAAAATCGTATTTCAGCTGACCTTATTAATAAAGCAATCGATAATAAAGTACAGCCACTTAAACCTCCTTCTCGTACATCATATATCCAAAAGCAACTTTGAATCGGTGCTTTTAGAGGCATAAGGACCAACTGAGAAAAAATTCTCGTAAAGTGGCACCAAGAAAGCTGAAGAAAAAAATACCAAAAGACGACTTTATCGAATTGGTAAAAGAAGTCTTTGAAACAGTCTGAACTGCAAGTATTGCCCGTAGTTTTAAATCAATGGAGATTTATGATAGTACAACAAAACAAGAAAAAAACAGAAGTGCCATCAGTGCAAACATATTCGTGCCAGATGACCTTGTATGTCAATACAAGCACACAAAATAACTGAAAAAAATTACGTCAGATTAAATAGCTTCCTTTTTATCAGTCAATTGAGCAGTTGATGCCAGTCTATTTCATCAGTGCCTCCTCATTTACAACTACAATAAAAAGATTATTATTTTTTATTTCTGAATTAGAAAACCAGCATTTTAATATTGTTAAATAACATAAGAAAACCCCGATACTAATATATATTTGTAAATAATAACATTTAAACTAGGAATTTACAAAAAATACTCATAATTTTTAATTTATTGCTAACTAATATATCAACACATAAAATAAAAAAAATGAGCATATAATCACTCTAAGACATAAAATATATATAATCAAATTTTGAACATAAAACTGACCATAGACAAACTTGAAAAAATCAATGTTAATCGGAAATCCAAGAATTATAGTGGCCAACAAGACATGGGACTTGTTAGTCGTGTTCATCTAGAATATATAGGGCCTACCTTCGAGGAAGCCTACTATTTCTAAATTTTGGGGATGGGTGCCCATCTACCTCGATGAAAAGGGGAATTGCTTCCCTGTGATTACAAATTAATAAATTAATTTTTATATGTCAATAAAGGAATAATTTCAAGACGTTTTATAAATCAGCTAAAAGGCAAAGTCTAATGAACATTTCAATAAATTACATTAGTATAAAAGACGAATATCATATCTATCAAAAAAGGTTCAAACTCAGAATAAATTTTTGATGTTGTAAAATCGGTACCCATTTAGCCCACCTTATCATAATGAACTGATTTCTGGCATTATTAAGATTCGAGGTTCAATAAAATGACTGTATTCTCCAGTTAAAGTTTATCTTGGTGATGAGTGACAGGAGGATATTACTTAATAGTCCAGTAAACGAAGGTCCAAAATCGGGGTGAAAAAAAATTAAATAATATAGTTTTGAAAATTGGTTCATATGTTCGTGAGAGGCTTATGATGAACATACTAAAAGTCCCCGGTCCTGGGGGGGTTGAGCGCCAACTTGGATTCCATTCCACCTTTTTTAGTTTATCCTAAACATCTCGAAAACTATTCAATTATTTTTAAAAATACATGTGATTCAACAAATTAAAGAGCGTAAATTGACCTACTAATACATACTTTTGTTTTTCTTCCAGCTTTAATAGTCTTGGAGATAATGGATCTCAAAGGTTGCCGCTATCTTGGAATCTTTCCCCCTTTTTTCAGTTTTTCTTGAATATCTCGAAAACTATTCAATATTCAAATTACATGTGATTTAACAAATTAAATAGCGTAACATTCCCTACAAATGGATGCTTTGATTTTTTTCAAGCATTAAAAGTTTTTGAGATAATTGGTGTCAAAGTGGCTGAACTTGTAAAAAATCTTAGTCCCCGCTCCTGGGGAGGGGGGTGAGCTCGCGCCGCCATCTTGGATTTCATCCCCTGTTTTAGTTTTTTTCTAAATATATTGCAAAGTATTAAAATTTGAAATTACAATTTATTTACCAAATTAAAGAGCGTAAAATTCCCTACAAATACATACCTTTAATTTTATTCCAGCTTTAATAGTTTCCGATATAATGAGTCTCAAAGTTTGGATTTGGATTTCATCCTCCTTTTTTAATTTTTCTTGAATAATTCGAAATTTATTCAATTTTCTAATTTTATGTATTCAGCAAATTAAAGATTGTAAAATTCCCTACAAACGCATGCTTTTAATTTTGTTTTAGCTCTAATAGTTTCTGAGATAATGGGTCTCAAAAATTTGCAGCCATTTTGTATTTAATCTCCCCCCATTTTTAGAATTTCTTGAATATCTCAGAAACTATTAAGGTTAGAAAAAATAGCCATACCATCATTAATTTGTTCTATTACATGTAATTTGAAAATCAAATAGTTTTCGAGATATTGAAGAAAAATTGAAAAAAGGGGGGATAAAATACAAGATGGCGGAAAAATTTGAGACTCATTATCTCAGAAACTATCAAAGATAAAGCAAAAACAAAAGCATGTGTTTGTAGGGAATTTTATGCTCTTTAATTTGTTGAATACATAAAGTTCGAAAATTAAATAGATTTCTAAATATTCAAGAGAATCTAAAAAAGAGGGACGAAATCCAAGATGGAGATAAAATTTGAAACCCATTATCTCGGAAAATGTTAAATCTGGAAGAAAAATAAAAGTATTTATTTGTAGGGAATTTTACGCTCTTTAATTTTTTAAATACATGTAGTTTGAAAATTGAATAGTTATTAAGATATTCGACAAAAACTAAAAAAAGGGGGATGAAATCCAAGATGGCGGCGCGAGCTCATCCCCCAGGGACTTTTACTTTGTTCATCATATACCCTCGAGAACATTTCTAACAATTTTCAAAATTATATGACTTTTTTGTTTTTCTTTTTCTTGAAACCCTTTGTTGACTGGTTTACCATGGGAGAAAATCCTGACTAAGAGTTTTTTACAAATTCATCCATTTCTGACAAATCTTCTCAGAAACTAGTAAAGCTAGAAGAAAAATTCAAGCATGTAATTATAAGGAATTATACGCTGTTTAATTTGCTATGTCTTATGTAATTTAAAATTTAATAGTTTTTTTATGACATTCAAGAAAAAGTAAGACGGGGGTACGAAATTCAAAATTGTAGGTAGATTTAAGATCGATTATCTCAAAAACTATTAAATCTAAAAAAAAACAGATACTATTAGAGAATTTCATTTTCTTTAATTTGATGTGTTACGTGTAATTGAAAATTGAATAGTTCTCGAGATATTTAAAACAAAAGAGGGGAGGGGGAATTCAAGAAGGCGACAAACTTTGAGACCCATTATTACGGAAACTATGAAACCTAAAAGAAAAGCAAGAGCATGTGTTTGTAGGTAATTTTACGCTCTTCAAATTGATTATGATATATAATGTGAAAATTGAATACACTTTGAGATATAAAAAAAACTAAAATAACGGGCATGAAATCCAAGATGGCGGTAGACTTTGATTTCCTTTATCTCTTAAACTATTAAAGCTAGATAAAAAAATAAGAGTATGTATTTGTAGGAAATTTTACGTTCGTTAATTTGTTGAATCAATTGTACTTTGAAAATTCAATAGTTTTCGAGATATCTAGAAAAAACTAAAAAAAGGGGACATGGCGATGAAATCCAAGATGCCGGCGCGAACTCCACCCCCTCCCCCAGGATCGGGGACTTTTACTATGTTCAACAAGAGAACCTCTAGAACATTTGTACCAATTTTCAAAACTATATGATTTTTTTTCTTCAAACCCTTCGTTTATTTTACTATTAATTAAGATTTTTTTTCAAATTCATCCATTTTGCGACCAATTATCTCAAAAACTATTAAAGCTTGAAAACAATCAAAGAACCTATTAAGGAATCGCACGATATTTAATTTGTTAAATCACTTGTAATTTGAATATTGAATAGTTTCCCCCCCCCCCCCCCCCCCCCCCCCCGGGGGGCGCGGGAATTCAAGATGGCGGCAACATTTGAGACCCATTATCTCCAAGACTACTAAAGCTGTAAGAAAAGTAAAAGTATGTATTTGTAGGGAAATTTACGCTCTTTAATTTGTTAAATCACATGTAATTTGAAATTTGAATAGTTTTCCAGATATTAAAGAAAAACTAAAAAAGAGGAAGAAATTCAAGATGGCGCCGCGAGCTCATCCCCCTGGACCTGGACTTTTAGTATGTTCATCATAAGCCCCTCACGAACATGTGTACTAATTTTCAAAACTATAATTTTTTTTGTTTTTCTCAAACCCTTCTTTTACTGGACTATAAATTGTTTTAGAAGCTCTTTCCTTATTTCAAGGGTTCTAGGAAAGTCTCCAAAGAAATTAATAAGCTGAAATTCCGCATATAAATGTTATGCAACAGGAGTTCACATTATCTGAAAAAGAAAACGCGCTATTTGCAATTATTATGTTTTCATTTAAAACAGTTTACATGTTTTGAAAGCAAATATTTAATTGTTTGCCATCCTTATTACATAAACTATAGGAAGCCAAAAGATTGATAACATAATAATTATGATTACATTTAAAACTGTTTAGATGTCTTCAAAGCAAATACTAAATTGCTTGTGGTGACATGATATATAAATTATATTAAATATAAAAAGTCAAAAGACTGATAACATAATTATTATTATTACATTTAAAAAAGTTTAGACGTTTTAAAAGAAAATACTAAATTGATTTCTATCTTTATAGCATAAAGAATAGAAAGCTGAAAGAATGATAACCCAGTTATTATGAATACATTTAAAACAGTTCAGATTTTTTCAAAGAAAAGACTAAATGGTTTGCCATCCTTATAACATAAAGAACAGAAAGCCAAAGGACTACTCCCTAGTGGGATGAATTTCTGAGGAAAGCAGTCCATATCATTAATTCAGATGTCACGTATCAATTCGATCAATATTCTGTATGATATGAGAGCATTTGAGTAAGACATGAATCCAACAGCCAAAAAAATATCCTGTTAACTTCGGCAATTTATTTCAAAAATTTATCTCCCTCAGGCTTTTTACCTTATCCAAAACTTTTAAATTTTTCTGTGATTTTGGAAGAGATTCGATTTAAATTAATATATAAAATTGCTAAGCTGAATATTACTCATAAAGAGTATTGAAACAATTACATTAAAATCTATATATTTGATGCGGTCAGTTGGGGTAATTGGGGACGAATTTTGCAGACTCTGTCATTTTTTTCTCTTTAAAAGGATAGTATGCGATGGAGAAGAGTTCTATATTTTCTGTGAGTGCATAAACATATTTTGCAGGGTTAATTAAATAATGCCTCCTTTCAAAAATAATTTATTAATTAATCAACCCCACTTCTAGTATCGTTCTTATTTTATCCCGATCTGTTCCCAATTACCCCACAGACCACGGGGTAATTGGGAACACGTATTTCAACTTCTGATCACAGTAGCGAATTGATTTGAAGAGAATATATTTTAAATGATTAGAAACTACTGTATATTACCAAAAACTGCATTTAACTGATTTTTCCCAGTTATCACAAAACATTGTTTTTTGAAAGCTTTTCATCAAAAATATCTTGTATTTCATGGAATATCACACATAAACTATTATAACTATTTACTAATTTCAATTTGGTGTAATTTATAATCATTATTACTCAAATTTTGTCAGGGAAAGATGGGAAATGAATCTTCACAGAAACTGAAATAACTGAATAATCTGACACACTAGAAGGAAATATGTAAGACTTAATAAACACATAAAAATTAGTCGAGTACAATTTGGTAGTAGATAACAGATTCTCCACTTGAAATCAAACGTTCTATTCACTATTCTACTAATTTTTCTTTGACATTTACTTAACCTGAAAAAACAACTAATTGTATCCTATAATTTACTTCAAATATACGATCTGGGAGTATAGCTCTTAATTGAATCTCGGAAATGGCAAACTGGTCATTCACCACCGAAACAAATTTTGATTTAGCCAAATTGGTGGTCCTCAAACCTGTCATATATTCACTACTATCAACTTCTTGAATACCGCAGATGTATGAATAATGTGCCTTCATTCTGGCACCTCCAACGTTATCGATCAAAGCAAACAGGTTTGTTGAAAAATCAACCATGGGTTGATTTCAGATAAATTACTTCCTCCATCTTCGCAGCCTCCATTTCTTGTTAAAAAGAGCCAAAATTCTCATCTTCAGATTCCTCGATCAGTATCACGTTTTCTACTTTCTCGTCAACAGTTTCTTGTTTTCTTTCATACTTAAAGTCAAACGGCTTCATATCATTATTAACAAAGAACTTTCATACATAAAAAGTAATATGTATGTAGATAAAATAATAAATTGTTTTAAAATGTCAGTTGTTAATTTGACATAAAACAGTGAACTTCACTCACGAGGCAGAACTCAATCCCGTTTCTAGATTTAAAATTGCTTCTATCAAATAATAAATTATTCCAATTAGGTAAAAATTATAAGTTTTGTTACATTAGAAGCCTGTTCCCAATTATCCAGCATTAAAAATTGTCAGGGGTAATTAAGAACACTAATATGTTCCTCAAAATGAAATCCAGGAACGAAAATTGAAGTTTCCTCGTAATCATTATATCCTACACATATAAGAAATATATAAATTAATAACTCAGTTTGCATATAACCGGCGTATTGAACGAAAAATGAAACTTATGAAATTTTGATTTTGCTTTTCTGAAAACGGTTGTAATTAAAGGTAACAAATGTTATTATATAACATTGAAAAAGTAGGAAAATGTTTTTCTTCTTCCTCTAGAGTGTCTTAACTAAAGCACGTGCTTTTCAGTTCGCTAGGGCCTCACCAGTGCGCCTGACCCTACATTGAGAGTCCGTTTCGAATAACATTCATGTTAGGAGTTTTAATTATAGTCAGTTATAACTCATGTTGACTGATACGCTGTGAACAATTTGTCCATTCAAGTATAGTTCACTAAATATAACCATAATGCATTTAAAAGTATTGGATGCAACTGCTACATTGCTCTATCATCATTTATCGATTAGGTCATTGTATAGTATTAAACATCAATTATCGATACTTTGCGTAATGAAACTCTAATATTAAAACATTATTTGTATAATTCCATGCAACTCCTTCTACAATCCTAAGTCATCTAGAAACAACTATAACGCTGCTAACAGGTGATACAGTCTTTAGTAGCTTTCCCTGAACTATATATCAACTTGAGTTTTTCCTGGCTAAAAAGCTTTCCAAGTGATTTGTATGGAAACCCTTAAATTTGCAGAAAAAGTTTATAATAACATAAATATATAACCTCATAAAACAAACTGTTTAAAAATGAGTCGAAATGATTAATGATAGTATTTCGCTTAAATGATTCCACATTTTTTAAAATTGTACATTAAATTAGTGTATTTTTATGTGTGTGTGCGGCGTCTGTTCTTAGAATTTTGTTTCATAAGATCTTCTATATTTGATATCATTACACACAAAACAAACAATGTTTTTCCTGGTATAAAATTATGCTATATACAGATCGAATTTCAGAAGGAAAAATAAAATGTTTTTATTTCAAGAATTCTTCGGATTTTATCTGACAGAAACACCACGCAACATTCTGCTTTTAATCCTCTTTCAAATCCCTTCTCCAGACATAAGAAGTCGGAGAAAAAATGTTTTCCCCAATTTGATATCTATATCCAAACCCCAAATCACAGACTATTAAACTAAGCTCAAGATATGACGACTTAAATAATACCAGTTTAATCTTTTTGGATTAGGTTTATGCTACTACAGTTGAAATAAGTAGTAATTTTTATACTTTTTAAACTGTGGCAAAAGTCAGCTGTAGCTTGTCAGAGTAATCCTTATCCTTACTCGATATATAAGAACCTTCGAACCATAACGTTTTTTTGGGGATAAGAACCAAACATCAAAACTATTGGTTCTAAATCTCTGTTGCTTCTGATCGAACTAATATCTGAACTAACGAGGGCCGGGTAGGTTCGTTTTATATAGTATAAGAGAGGTTCCAGCCTAATCCAATTCCCTGTAGGCTACGCCTTCGTTGCAGTTTCTGCTTAACTGTGCTCTAACGAAAGATAATTTAGTTACCCCTTCGTAACTAGGTTAAAGGAAGCCTTGCGTGAACTTTGGTTAAGGCCATCTCTCGAATCGTAGTTATTGAAGCGTAATTTTATATAAAATGTATCGTAGCGTTTAATATTACTAGCTGCGATTCTGTCTAGTGCAGCAGTGTTCGTTTTAGTGCTGTGTATGGTTTAATTGTGTCACCATTTGAAGAAAAAGTGAGCGTTTATGTTGGAAGCTCTCACTTTCCGTCAAATCAGTTGATTTGGAATCTGCGTGTAGACAGAAGAAATAAACTGCGTCGCTTATTTCCCCTCGCGTGTTAAAAGACTATTTTATTATAGATGTGTAGATGTCATTTATGGATAAATACTTGCCCCGTTCTTTAAAGTAATAGTTTCGTAGAATTCTGTGTCATAACAGTCAAGAAGTAGGTCAGTGGATACAATAAAAAATATAATTGATCAATAAACACTTTGTTGCCAAGTCTGGTAATCTAAAATGCATCTCATTCACGTTCATTTTAAATTTATCAATAGTCATTTTTTAAATTTTTAAATGGTTTTATTGACAGGCTAAACTTTTATTATTTTTGACGCAACTTTTCTTATCAGTCTTAATCCCTCTCCATCGATTATTTTCATTTACTTATGGTCTTCAGAATTTGGAATAAATAATATCGAAGATGGCAGGTTTTCTTAATTCCTCTTTAAAAAATAGTTTTTCGAATTTGTTTCTTCTTTTTTAGTGTTATCCCCCTCCCCCGTGTAAGAATGTGTACCCAACATATTGTGAACCTTTGAGTTCGATGAACAAATGTCATTTATAATAAACTTACTTATTACAAAACAAACTAAATATCAAAAGATCTCTTCATCGATTGAAATTTGTTGCAATGAATGGAAAATAAATCTAAATAGATTTTTAAGAAACACACTTTTTGTTAGTATATTAAAATGTTGAAAATAATCCTTAATCAAAAGTCTAGAGATCAAAGTAATAATTATAAAATCATAAGGCGTTGTAATAAATAATCTAAATAAAATGGGATATTAATCACATTCATAATATATTTTAATTTTTAATGAATGTTTAAGGATTTTCTTTCTTTTGATATTCATTGTGGCCTAATTTCTTTATTGTATTGCTCTGCACTCGATATTTTTGATAATATGTTATAAATTTAATATATAATTAATTTAAGATAATTAATTTCGATATATTTTGATAATAAAAATTTTTCCTACATTTTAGTTCACTTTTAAAAGCCAGCTTTTTAAAAATTTCTTTGTTAAAATTATTTTCTAATTTTTTCGACATTCATATATTTCAAAATTCATCATTAAATTATTATGTCATCTTGTAATCAATTTTTCTCTAATTCGCTATCAAATGATGACTCTAGTATTTAATACAAATTAAATAAATTTAAGCGATTTATTGATCACTAAATTCTGAAAAGAAGAAGATATTGGGTTGTCGTCAGTACAGAATTTCAAAGATATAATACGTCAGAAAGTGAGTGGAAAACCGATCTTAAAGTTCTACCTTTACAAACATGAAACAAGTCAAGTCAAATAAAAGGGTGCGAAAAATTATAAAAGGGACATCACTTATTCATATTTTATTGAGATTTACATTTCCGATACTGAGGATAGAGACAATTGCTTTGTTACACGAGCCGCAACTTCGTGATCAGAAGGGCATAGATTTAATTCTCGATTGTATTGAAGATCTCCCGTGCCCTCGAAATAACTGTACACTTATATCATGTTGAAGTTTGATGATTTATAAATCCCTTCAAGTGTTGTTCTTGTTTTCTTATCATGGCTTTCGGACTAAGAGGCTCTTCAAGTAAAAACATTTCTGAATCGCTCTAGAAGCGTTCTAATCTTAAGCGTTTCAAGATTTTTTTATTAATTTGCTTTTCTTTGGTTCTAAATAATTTTAAGAATCAATCTAAATTTCTGAGATAAAGTTACTAATTCAATTCCCTTAGCTTCTGAGAATCCATTTACAATTTATTTATACATGTTACGGTATCTGGCAAATGTCGACACAAATTTCTACCGAATGGCAATTGGTAAAATATAAAAATTTCGAATTTTTCCTTTATTATTATATAATTTTTTGACTTTATATTTTTGGCATTAGATGAAAAACTAAAATATATAAAGATATAAAAATGAAAATTAAAAAAAATACTTTGTCTATTTTTGGCACTGAAACGTACAAAGAAGTCCATTGTTACAAGCAAAACATTTCACTACATTTGGAAACTGAATTAAATTAAATTATAGTTATGCGAAGTAAAATGAATAAGTGAACTACATAACGCCTCTACATTTACTTTTCGCACAGTAAAACTATCAAACAAAGCAGAAATTTGATTTTAAATTTAATGTGACGAGAGAAAAGCAACTGCATTGCAAACTGGTTTCATTTTCGCAAAAATTATTTCATATCCAGTCTTAACCAGAAATTCCAATGGAAGACAATCGAAAGAGTGAACAGCTCACATGTGTAAAACGCAAAGTTATTTTCTTTTCTGCTTCTGATTTTTTGAATTCGAAAAACATATTGAGAGAAAAGAGTTTGCATGGGTTAGATCTTTCACCTCAGGGGAATAGCGACAAGAAACTGAGTATGTTGAGCAAATCATTTCGTTCTTTTCACAAACACATTTTTTTCTTTATTGCACAAATGCAGTTGTATTCTACTTTATTTTTGTGTTATAGGAATTTGAATCTAAAGGAAATTTATGCTACAAAACTAAACGAGGAATATTTCAGTCACAGCAATCCTTGCATAAATTATTAAGGTAAATATTTTCCGAGTTTGACTCAGATGGCTTTTTGATTATGATTATGATGAGATTGGCAACGGATTGTGATTAGATTGGAGCAAATTAGCGCCCCTTTTTCGAAGCTGTAATACGGCTTTTTAGGGACGGATTTCGTAATGGAGTCAATGTCAAATGTGCCAGGCCAATTTATATTTGGAATACAATGCGCAGGATTACGTCACAGTACAAGGTAGGAAAGCATACAGATAAATGTTATATGACATGCATTGTTACACTTGTCATGTGACGGTTATATCACTTGATTAAATTCCATACATTTAAAATGTGTCAGTCTAATTTAAATTTGGAATTCAATGAGCATTTCACAAGATCATGTCACAATATTGCGCGGAGTAAGACAACGTACAGTTAAATCTTATATGGCATGTCTGTTGCGATTGTTAAGTCACGTGAATAGAACCCACTTTGAATAGTGGTCAACTTATAAGGACAACGAATGAGCCGTCACCTCCAATTGAAACTGCCTCATCACACCAGCGTATGCCAAGTCGACGTATTGAACACACACCAAGCATGTGTACATGCATTTCAGCGTCACCTCAAATTGGCAGCAGACACTAAAAGCTACGAGGTTAAGCATCGCCTCCCCCTCCCCCCCAGTTTAATTACTTCCAATATGATCTGTTAAATTTGAAAGTAATGCATAAATTTGAAAAAAAATGTTTAAAACAGCAGCAATCAATATTTCGTCTAGTAAAAGTCTATACTTAAGACACAAGTTATATTATTTCATGACACTATTTGCACAGCCTAAGGAAGCATATAAGCAAATATTTGGTAGTCCAAACCAGCTGCGATCATTTAAAATATTTTATAAAGAGTTAACTTGAATTTTCAGAGACTTAAGTATTCCTTAACAAATCCTGCTCCCTTTGTACAAAGAAGTAATCTTTCCCATTTTCTAAATTAATTTTAAAATACAGAGCTGCATAAAAATTTATACATTTCTTTATGCTCAATCTTCTTAAGGTTAAACTTTTTGAAGGATATTAAGATTAATCAGAGTATCAAGAAACCTTATAAAACTTCCTTATCCTTCCAGCGGGATCGATATAATTTTTTACACGAGCAGGCGAGTTCGTACTTTTTACGACACAATAATTTCCTTCGTTTCCACTATGGTAGTTGTAAGTTATTTCATAATAGTAATAAGAGGCCCGTCAGAAAAGTAAATCTTTCCGTCAAGAGTGAAAATTAATTTTAAAATTATTTACAAAATCTAAAATTATACTGAAATCAGAGAAAGTAATGGGATTTAATAATATTATTTTGTAAAAAAGCTATTAAGCACTATATAATAAAAAAAATTATAATACAAACTAAGATTGTACAACAAAGACTTTCTTCTTAATTTCCATACACTGTCATTGCATTCGAAACATTGAACTTTTGTTAGAGAGTGACGCTTGGAAGTATATATGTTGTACATAGTGCATTTCATGGATTTTGATGATCGTTTTCTTTCTTTAAAACACGAACCACGAGCTCTTCTTCTCAATGCTCGTTGTTGTTCACTTGCTTTTTCAGGTTCTGATGTATAATTTATATTTAGAGACATGGTGATATCATATGGCGGTGATCAGATCTTTTGGGCCCGAGTAGTGAGGTGTCGATTCATAAGACTGAGGGCTAAGTTTTTCAAGAAAATTCCTCGGCTTGGTGGATTATTAGCAGGCTTATTACATATTAAATACTTTTGACAGTGCAAAATAAAATATTAAATCGCCGTAATGCGCAATGGATATATAATTACCAAACTGAAATGTTAAGACGAGAAAAAAATTATCAAATTACACGAGCGGGCGCGCGGCATAAACTTTACGACAGAAGCATAAAACAGTATGAAAACACCTTAAAACTCGGATAAACCCATTTAATCCTGATGAGAGAGGTTGCATGAAGGAAAAGCAATGACCGTCAGACATTTTTGACTCCGAATCTGAGAACAGGGTATGAAAAATCACGTTTGTTGTAATATTAGCGCAGACGTTTTTGCTAGAAGGTTATAAAACTTTCGTGGACTTGCTGTTTTATTCAAGAATCTATATTTTGTCTCCAATATTAAATATTATATGTAAAATTAAATATAGATCACAAATCGTAAGCAAAACCTCTTTGTTTCACAATATTAACATAAATATGTATAATTATGAAAGAAGTAAAAGCCTTTGTAATTAGAATTGTAAATAATAATATTAAATTAATTAATGTACTCTGTTAATGACAAATACAAAAAATAATTTCTTTAAAGAAATGGAAAATATTTTAAATTTTAAAACAAAGCATAAAATAAACGGTGGCTGCAATAATAATAAGCGGTAATAAGCAGCTATAAATATTTATAGCTGCTTACCATGAATCAACAGTCACCTCACAACTTTTAGCAGATCGAACAGCAATTACAAACATCGAATGTAATACTTATAATAATTTGTTATTTGTATTTATATGACTTGACTTCATTAGACTGTTACTTCATTACAAATGAATTTGATAAAATTAATGTATATTTCGAAAATAAATGTAGATATTATCATTTATATGTCCTTTAATAGAATATACTGATAAAATTTATAAAGAAATAATTTACTTTATTTTGTTTTTCATATGTTTACGAGATTTGTGTTTATAATTTTATATTATTTTTCACATGATTACGACATTTTTTGTTTCATATGATTGCCCAAAACTACTGATTGGTTTTAAAAGTCAATTTATTTTTCCCTTTTGTAAAATCAATAACCTCGTATCATTTTGATTTTGCGGCTTTGTATTTCAAACATAAGAAAAAGTGTAAAATGTTGTGTTAAAGAATAATTAATTTTTTTTAACTTTAAGAATCAGCACATCATGGGTACAATTTTTGGGATATATATATATCGGTATTAATCTCATGAATAAATTAAAAGAAGTGTAATTTTGAACTATTAATAATTTAGTCATGACATACCTCTCTAACGGTTTATTTAAAACCTTTATTTTACCTCACAGTTGTTAGACATCCTCAGATATTATATAGATAAACTTTCGAAAGATAATTAGACCTTAATGCATTAATTCTGTTGCACTTTTTCATTATTTGATAAAGAAAGAAATTTTAAATGAAGCGAGTAAAGCTACTTTTGTATCAATATGTTTTAATAAACAGTCTGAAATTTTTAAGTGAAATTTAATCCATCGAGTAAGCGTATTTTCAAACCCACATTTTAAGGAAAAAATAATAAAGTCCTACTTAATGGAGTATAAAAATAGCGAGATCATTTTTTAGAAGTTTTTATGTGAATCTTGACAAAAAGAAAATCTATTTTTATTTTATTTTTTAATTCTGAAAAACTGCCTTTTTCTAAAGCTCAGGTAGAGATCTAGTTACACTGAGAAATAAAAAATTCGAAATCGCAGTAAGGAGAAATGATATAAATTTATAAACATAAATGGAAAGTTGGTTTTAAAAAATTCACCTTTAACGTTATTAAGTGTTCCGTTAAGCAATAATTAATATGAATGGCTTGATGAAATAATTTTTACAGCGATTTGACGACATACCTATTTTCAATTACAATATTAATTTATATAAAGAAAAACATATGTTTTAAGACTTATTAATATACTATATGGAGTATAAAAATATCGAGGTCATTTTATGGGCAGTTTTTATGTGGATCTCGAGAAAAAGAAATCAGTAAAAACACAATCTAAATTTTCATATATGTATAAAAAATTTGCTTTAAAACTTATTAATATTCTTTTTTCCAAAATAAAAAGAAATAATATATGAATTTTGAATTCTGATTGCATATTTAAAAGCATTTTGGTTAGTAGCATGACTGTAGTCGTTCATGGATGATTTGAGAAACGTTTGCATGATTTAACTCTTAGCAACCAATTATTTTGATCTAATAACCTTCGACTACTGGAAATAAGCAATGAAATAAATAAAAAGTTTTTTGACAAGTAATCAACTATTTGTAATCTGAATAATATTTTGTCCGTGCAATTTGTATAAAATGTACAAAAGAAAACAACCTGAAATGGCCGCTTTGTCACTAATTATTTAAGACAAAGAAAGCGCTTGGGTGGCGAAAAGGAAATATTTTTATGTATGCCCTAATAACGATCATGGATATTTACATGATAAATTTCTTAAAGATACAATACAGAAGACATTTCAAAGAAGATTAACACCGATGGTTAAGTGGAAACCAAAATGATTGTGATTTTTAAAGTTTTAATATGCAGGAGTTAGCTCTCATGACATTATTGAAGAATAAGATATTTCTATCATTCAGATGCTTTGAAATTCTTTTTGAACTGAAATAGAATATATATATATAGAAATGCAAACAAGTGGCAAACCGTTCATCAGGGGAGGAGGCATACGAATGATATTAATTAGTGCTTTTCTCTGCTGAACGACGTACAAATTTTTTATCTTATGTATATATATCACCATTTTTGTATTTTTCTTTAAACTTCTAGATTTCATAAATAAATGTGTACTTATGTAACACATAATCTACATATAGATGAAATGTTGCTATCATGCGTTAAAATTATGGCGAAACAATCACGAATTGTCAACAATTTATATCAATTTAATTATTACGATTTTGCCATGCAAATTGAAAAGTTCAAGTTGTGCCTTTTCCTATTCAAATTAATAAAAGACCGAATATACTATTGATTGGAGTCTGAGTAATTTTTATTCACAAAGTGGTGGTTTAGATGCACACTCAAGCAATAATTTTAAAGAACTTCGTCTTCCAAAATCAACAAAGGAGACATCAAAGAATATCGGAATGTGTTCAATTCTACAATCGTTAAGAAACGAAATTTTAAAGACACTAGTGGAGCAAAATGATCACGAATTCCCAAAAATAAAATAATTTATAGTCGATATAGAATGATAAATGTCCATATCCTATAATTTTGTTTCACAAATGTATGGTGTTCATTATTCTTTAAAATCTAAGCACTGTTTATTCTAAAAATGACAGTTTGCATGCTTACATAAACAAAAATTTAAGAAAAGCTCATCTGAGAAAAATGATCCTTTAAAAAAATTTAAAAATTTATTTTTTTCCAAATCGTATTTACAATAAAATGTCTCTTACCCTACTGTCAGATACTATAAATAATATTGCATAAATATATTGATAATATTTTAGCTATTTCTATTTGCATTATTCTCTTGAAAACTGGATTGCAAAACTGATATCTTCTCATTTTCTTAAATAAGGGCACAAAGTGTGCTGTTTATTGCAGTCTAAGAACTTGTCACCAAAAAATAAGTGGTTTAGGTATATATAAACTATATATAATATTAGAGAAATTCCTCTCGGGGAAAACTGATAATTGACAAATTAAAGAACTTCGTATTTTACTTCCTTCCTTATTGACCATAAAATACCTCTTTCCAGGAAACTTGTAAAATAGAATTAGGTATTTTAAACTGTAGTGTAGAAATAACCGAAAAAGTGCAACAGCTGACAGCTACATTACTGAATTTTGGGCTTGCCTCGGAGAATTTTGCTGCCCCATGGACAAACTCTTTACACGTTCAGTGTTTAAGATGGTGAATGAAAGAATGATTGGCAAATTATTTTAATATACCAAACAGAATCAGCCAGTGAAGTAGCAAATTTGGAAAGAAAATGCGTGTCTCATGTTGGTCATGCAGCTTAATTATTCATAGAATCCACCTCTTGCACTAATGACGCGATCAATACTTCTCATTAGTTTCAGCTGCGAAACTTTCTTACAGCGATAGAACAAGAACAGTGATTGTTTCAAACAAATCTGCTATTAAACTTGGGAAGTAAAGGAGCAAATGCTTGAAAACTTTTCTGAATAATGACTGTTACATGTTCGAGTCACATGGTACAAACTTCGTGACGCGAAGCCTTCGACGATATCGTGATCAATATAATAGCTACGCAAGATGTGAGAAATTTTGAGCAGAGAGAGCCGTTATTTTTCTTGATAGATGAATAAATATGAATTTTACTGAAATCTTTTATTTTTTGCGTCAAATATATTTCGCGTAAGGAAGAATTATTAAATTGTTGAGACTCACCAAATCGCTTGAAAACAGCTTTTATAATTGGACATTTAGTTTCTAACTGCGCTGCAATTTTTTTTCTGTTTTCCAATTGCTCTTGTGTAAAGTCATTTAAATGAAGGAAAGAGACATGGGAATAATAATTTAAATAATTTTTTAATTTCATATTTTAATTAATTAATTGTAATGTCTAATTAATATTGCTTTATTAAAATGTCTTCGTAATTTCAATCAAAAATAAAAAATGAAGTTGTTTTGCTAATAAATTATTAAATTAATGCATCACTGTGCGGTGTAAGGAATTTGTAAAAATTCCTCTGTGTGAAACCTTTGATTTTTCATTTTTGTGCTTTATATCATAGATAGCTTTTTGCTATCATATTTTGACTCGTACAAAACGGTTTTTATTACGTTTATATTTATATTGTTGATTACCATATTTGTTGTTGTATTTTGCTTTATTACTGATTTCAAATATTAGCATCACGAGCAGCAAAACTTCGTAATATTAACATTCGCAAATTTAAAATTACCGCATCTTCAGGATTATTTATATTAGTTAAATATTTATATATAACATCAAAATCCCCAAGAAAGTTATTTCATTCTTTATAACCAAAACTTTTCATTTCGTCATGATATGCTTTTATTCGAATTCGTATTTTATTTTTTTTAGAATATGCAATTCGTCCTACTTCAAATTCTCCCAAATTTGCTTCTCATATTTCTGAATTCTTCTATTGTGGCTAAAAACTAATGAAAACCGTATAATTAAATAATTCATATTGAATTCTATGGTTATTTCCAAGAAAGAGTTTATAAACGCCAACTTCTTACTGACACTTGAAGTTCTCGTGTATAAAAATGAGAAGGGTTATAAATTTTATGACTTGATCAGTGTGAAAAATAATAATAATTGAATGATAGATATTTTTACCGGCTTATTATTTATAATACTCACTAATCATAATTGATGACCTCATTGTATATTCATACACTGAATCATCGAATTTTTTAAATGCATGATATTATCGGCTTTCTTAAAATTTCGAAGTTCGTATAAAATATACAAATCTCAATTGCTTTAGTTGGAGTAATACTGTCCACAATAACGTGCTAGAATCGAGTTCTGTTTAAGTTCAGATTTCACAAAAATCATTCATATGTGAGTGTCAGATACAGGTTAAATCTAAAGGTGGGTCAAACACCTTTCCACTGACATGGAGGGAAATTATTGGAGACTGCCGTGCCCTCTCTTCGTCTGCTCACTATTCAGAATTGCGAAATCCGACCCTTCCTGAGCCTTCCCTGAGACCTCATATTAGACAATGACAAAACAAAGGATTAGACAATAGCTCAGTATGTTTATCTATATTTCATTTTGACTACATTCCATTTTGAAGCTAGGCGAGATCTAATTTTAGATGGATTTCTCTATTTTAAACCGTAGTGAAACGTTAACGAGGGCTTCTCCCTGCCCCTCTATCTATGATCTTACAACCTTTAGGGTAGGTTGGGTCGGTGTGGGTTTTAATGATGACAAGAACCTAAGCTGGCATCCGTATTCTGCAATCTTCCTCGCCAAGAGTACGTTTGACCCGAACAGATAGATTTGGTAAGAACCAGACCCGAATGCATGGCACATCTTCTGTAAAATCCGGTTTTGAGTCCGTGATTCTTTTATCTCAAAGCTGAGATCAAAGAAGTTGAGATCGAAGAAGCTGATATCGCACACACCAAACCGTCCCTTTGACAATCTCTCATCAAATGAAGATGAATGAATTATAATTTCAGTGAAATGCTTTAATTTGTGCCCATATACAGTATTTTTATATCAAATAGAATTCATTAGAACAGAAATGAATAGAACAGAGAAATAAAATTAATTGCCAATATCACTCATAATCTCTGAATTTCTAATTACATTTGAATATTTGATGTATTTATTTCGCTCTTCTGTGAAATTTTGTATTTCAGAATAAAATCCATTGTGAAAAAAGTGCCTAGTTGAAATACATGGGAAATAATATTTAATTTAAAAAATCTAAGCAAAATTCAGTAGTCTATAAAATGCGATTAACTTTGAAGTAGGAAGAATTACTAGCACTAAATGATTTACCGAAATTTTTCAAATAAAGAAACAGTTGCTTCTTTAGATGGATTTATTCAATAGTGAGTAGGTAGACAAAATGATTTAAATGAATATATGATAGAATTGCATTGTTAAAAACATCCCCGTTTCCTATTTTAGGATTAAATCAATTGTTCCTGAGAAATAAAGTCGTACTTCCCTTCTCAAACAGAAAATTCTGAATGGTAAGCATTCTTTAGAAACGCCTTCTTTGATGAAACCAGAAACCCTCTTGAAATGAATTTTCTTATTTATTTCCTTTGGATAAGCGAGACAAAAATCTAGGAGTATATAATTCCATTAATATCACTCTCCTCTGAGAGCTCAAACATATAATTTTTTACCCATCATTTTCATATTTGTTCGTTTTTCCTTTGTTTAGTGTATTTTCAGAAGGAATATGAAATAGGCGAAACTCGTATTCATTTTAAAGGGAGGATTACTACCTTGTTTGAAAGTTTTATTTTGATTCTTTTGGTTTCTCCGGTTTTTATACACTCCATTCCTGGAACTACTTCCGTGTATTTCATATAATTCGACCCATACCTCGCGAAGGTTCTGAAAGCTATTTTAAGGATTATTATTTTAACTATGAACAGTGGAAAAGAAAACAAATATCGAATTACAGTCTGAGATATTTAGGATCCATTAAATATCAAATACTGGCTGGAAAAGCTCTTACTACTATTTAAGTAGTTTAAAATTTGCTTTTATTGACATGGAGATCTTATAAGGAAACAAAAACTAGTTTTTGAAGAGAAATGAATTCTTAAATTAGTTTTATGACTTTTCTAAATGCAATTTTAGCAAAGGGTTTGCTTTTTCGTATAGATTTAATTTTTAGTTTATGGAAGAAATTTATTTCAAAATGTCTTTTTGAAACGGGAATACTTATGGAGACGCAAGAAATTGCCTTACCACCTCCTTGAGCCATTGGATGATAAAATATGTAGTCCGTTTGACGAACCGCAAGATAATTCTTTACATCGTCCCTCAAGCTTCTAAATCACTAATAAGTCCAGCCATTAAGCAGATCGTGTCACAGAGGAATATTCCGAGACAGGGAAACAGCTTAGTTTAGTTTATTAATGCCCTGTTTTGAAGCAAAAGGAGGGCTATTTTGGGACGAATTTCGTAATTTTGAACCGCAGTCAGATGACGAGGGCGACACCTGAGCTGGCACCACCCCCTCTCCAAATATCCACACCACACTAGCAATAATGATTTAAAGTGCAACGTTCCCACATACAGGACGGATCAGGGAAATAGAAATCTACAGGTTTATTAAAAGACAAAGATTAGTTTCGCTTGTAGAAGGAGTTAAATCCTTAAATGTTAGTGATTCAGCATATGTGTGAAGAGGATGAAATTATATTTATGTTGTCCATGTGTATTTTTTTAGAACAAAGGCCGACCTTCAGATGATCTATAGTCTCTTCATATTCTTATATTTTAAGAAAACACTGGAAACTTACGCAACTAAAAAATGATAGAAAATATAACTTGAAGAGAAAACAAAGCTTAATTCTTTAAATTCCTACCTAGAATATTTGAATATTATACTCTGTAGTACACATGTTTGTATTAAATAAATTTTTAGCTTATTTTTTTGGTTGTTTTTCTTCATCTTTTCTGCTCTTACACGTTATCAAAACGCTTTTATTTTCCCTATCTTTAGACTATTAAATTGTATTTTGAAAAACTAATAAGAACTCTATTTGATAAAAACCTTTATTGTCGCTTAAAAGTATATGCAATTCAGATAAGTAAACCACAAATACAACTTTCAAGAAAGAAAAAAAAAGATGGGCTCTGTACACTAAATGTCATTTTGAATGCTTTTAGAACAGAATTGTATTGGCATTACAACTGTGTTTGCATGGATTTTTTTCGTGGATTTATAATTTTTTGGCTGAAAAACATGATCTCATATTCTAAAAATAGCGCCCATTCTTCCTTTTTACATTTGAATTTATTTTCATGCACATGTACTTATTTATAATCAGTACAGTGTATTGATTCACAAATCTTACAGTTTTTCAATAAAAGATTTTCTTAGTTCCTATGGCCATCATGTTCTTGATTTCAAATCTGTAACATTTAAAATCAGAATTATAAGTTCCATTTTGTGCTGTTATCTTAGGTGTTTAGTGATAAAATATCCAAGATAGCAGTGCGACAAAATAATCAAAAGATTTTTTTTATTTTCTTTAATAAATATAATAAATATAAATTTGCTAATCTCGATTTGCAAGAAAGGTTTGAAAATACTTTTCCTATCTTAAATTTTTACCTGTAATTTTTAAATACTATTATGCATCACATTTGAATTTATACTACATAATTTATATTCTGTTGCTAGAGATTATTGTCATATAATTATTGCCCAATTTATTTGATAAATATCATTTCAAGCACTAGAGAACCTTTTACTTTCCTAAAATTGAGGATTTCTGCGATTTCATCTACATTACAATAAATTTTCAAAGATTACCACAACTGGCAAAAATAAAAAAAAAAAAAATATCATTTATTTTTAAATGCTAATGCAGTTTCGGAATACATACTTTTCTAAATACGTATTACATCTGAATGTATGCGTTGCAATTTGTATTCTATTGGTATAGATTATTGCCCGAAAATCGAAAAATTCCTTTTACTAATCGATATCATTCGAGATTAAAAGTTCCTAATTAGTAATTATTACTCAAATTCCAATTGGTCTTCACTAAAAAAACACATTTATTTTTAAATGCTAATGCAATTTCAAAATACTAACTTTTCTGAATGCGTATCACATCTGAATCTATTCATCACAATTTGCATTCTGTTGGTACAGATTATTGCCATAAAATCGAAATATTCCCTTTAGTAATCGATATCATTCGAGAGTAGAAGCTCCTAATTAGTAATTACTAGTCAAATTCCAATTGGTCTTCGCTTATTTAACATTTGAATCCCTCCCAGGCTCTTTGAATATATCCTTCGAATCACGAGCCTGAAATCTATTTATTATACGATACTCTGTGAAGACAAGCATTGAATTTTCCCATGCCGTGTTTCTCAATACGTTAACTTCAGTGGGTCCGCGAAGACGGTCCCAGGCTCATTATAGTCCTTCATCACACAAATGAAATGATAGGAACTGTACCTGATATATTTCGGAGACATTTGATTGGTTTCAAACTCAGGCTGACATCTTGCCCGAAATTAGTTTCGAGGGGTACAATATGAATTGATGTCATATTAGTTTCATCATTGCAACAGGAGATCGCGGATATCTTCACCGTTTCACTCAATCTAGGCTACACGCCATCAAAAATATGTTATAATACGCATATCAATGGCGTCTCGTTTATAAATTCGATATTTCGTAAATTGCTCTTTAAAGGTGGCAGATCCGAAATATTAAAGAAGCTATTTAATGGATGCGTGTTTCCTTCTAAATATAAAACTGATACAACAACAAATGAGATGAATTCGTAGGATTGCACTCGAATCTTTTGTTGCTTGAATATATGCATATTTTTGTAATTTATATTTCCATTCATTATTATGGGCATCATCAATAATATACATGTTTCTAGATAAATTTATTAAAGTACAAGTGGAATCCTACCTTATATGCAGACAGATATGTATTTATAGTGGACTATATAGAGGCAGATATATAAATCACTATGAAAGAATGTTTGCATAGAGATACACAAGAATACAAAATTTAACGCAGAAACTGTTAGGGGACATAGAAAACACAAAAATAAGACAAAATAAATTAGAAATGTATGATAACGGATGAAAACTATATATTTGGCTATACTTTAAGCTCGGGCAGCACGTTGACACTTCCAGTTTCATACGAACTTCGAAGATTTTCTACCAATCCATTCCTTCCTATGCTCCCTTTTCAGCGACAGAGCATTGATTGATAACCAATTCTTAATTCCCCAGCATTTTGCGGACATTTGCAGCAGATGGGGAGATTTTTGCAACGGAGTCGAGCTAGAGCTGAAATCCAGCGACAGCTCTGTCGAATGGTGCCCTCTATCTTATTCGGTTGGCGTTTCCAGTCATGCTTTCCAGTGTGATTTCGTCTCTTCTGGTGGTTGCTACCTTTCCTAATAGTAGTAGTACTTGCCAAGTAGAATATTGAATCAAAATTAGTCTTGTGGGAAAAAGACAAAGTAAAAACTTCAGATATAAATGATCCACAATCATGTCTAAATTTTTATGTTAAAGTCTAAATTTTAGATTAAAATTGAATATTCACCATTGAGCGTCTGAATCTGTGAATGGTAATCACCTTAAAAATAATATTAAAATAGACCATAAAACTTAATTTTCTTCTCTTCCTTTAATGAATTAAGAAGGCTGAAATGAGAATTATGCTGGATCAGCCATTAACCGAAATTAAATGCAGAAATTGTTTTTGCTAATGAGCATAGGTCTGAAAGGTAAATATTTTACTCCTTTAAGGAAGAACAAGATGTTGTAGGATTAATCTAGACACTTTATATTTACTAGTGGGTTATTTATTAGTTATCAAATTTATTAGTTATTAGGTTATTTATTCGTTATCAAAACAAAATCCGAAATGAATTGAATTTTAGCAAATTCCTTAAATTCTGCTTTTAAAATCGTTAGTTTTTGTTATATAGTTTTGATCATCTCTATGCATAAATGTACTCCAATGGAAGTTGAATATATCTAATTTGACGTCAAATACGTGCACGATGAAATTACGCACAATATTTATCATACGGTTACGCAGGCTTCAGTCGCTTATCCTCTGCCCCATAAAATCCAAATTGTCATTTCGAAATGGTGCTTGCTTTATAATAATCGTTTCTCTTGAAAACTAGATTAAGGTTATTTAATTTTTATTAACAACATTCGGTAAAATAAATAGCTGATTATTTCTTTAAGGCAGCAAATTTCTTAGGTAAACGCATATCGTCTGCATTCAGTTTCATTATTGGATGGAAATTTTATATTGTATTGGAAAGTATGTTTCATTCTTGTGCTTCATTCAGAACTACAAAATTAAAAGTTAATACATAAATAACTCTGGGGGTGAACAATAATATATAAATATTGTGCATGATTATAACTATGACATCTAGAGGGTGAATTTTTTTTGAAAAACAAGAGATTATCAGTTAACAGGATTATTACGGTTCAGTAATGTTATTTAAGTGATTAGATCATTGATAAAATGAAAGTTCTTTCGCAGTAAGATTATTAATAGTGTGAAATAAAGTCAAACTGTAATGATGTATTATTACTCTGAATAACTCTTTTGGTTTCATTTTGGAAAAAAATGAAACCAAAACAATCTTAATAAAATGTTGCGCAAATTTAAGAAGATAACTGTCATTGTCAGTAGACAAATTATTTAAAAGATGCATATTCATATATTGTTTAGTCAGTTAGGTACCAAGGAAAATAATAAACAGAATTTTTCCTCCTTTTTAGCTGTAAGATAAATGTCCCCTTGAAAACAAATAATTTTCTTGAAGATTTTCTGCAATTTTTTAGAAAAAAGAAACATTTTAATTGCCAAATAATAAACAATTCAAATGATAATCTTCAGCGAATGTCAATGTTATTTATTATATGAATGATTTACGAATACTATATGAAAGATTTACGAATACTAGTTGAATGATTTTGAAATCTATTCATTTTGGACGAGACTGACATTTCACTGACGGCGCCATACGTTAAAAACATAATATATCTATTAATTTTGAAGTAAACTGGATGAATTTCTTTCAATAAATAGACGACGTTACCCAAAAGAATGTTCATGGTTGTCTAAAACACAAGCCCCCAGTGATGTCTTTCCAGATGTAATGCAGATCACGGATGGCGTTCGCTTGTCTTTGTAGTTAGAGAATTTCGAAACAATACGTGCGCACTGATGGGGCTAGAACACAGGATAACGGATCTCGGCTCTAACTCCAGATAACGAAGTCACTGACTTGTACTTAAAGCAAGGGAAAGGGAGGCTTTCTGTCGATCGTAAAATGAGTTCCTTTTCTGTCTGGTAAAGAAATTCATTTTTAGAAGAATGTTTTTGGGAGACGGCGTTTTGTTTCTTAAATCCTTCCTTCTTCTTCTTGTTTTGTTTAAAGTAAGGCATTTAGATCAAAATGACATACGTAATTTTTGTAGATGCATCTTATAAAACATCCATTTTCCTGGCAATAGTTATTCTCCATGAAATAAGTCTTGTGTTTAATATGAATTAACCTTTCGATTCGTAGCAGAATATTCTGCTTAATCTCAGGTTTGATCCAGAAACACTGAGCTAAAACATAGTATGATAAAGAAACATTTTACCGATATTTCATGGCGAAATATTAATTTTATAATCAACACCAGACGTGCAAATATAATTAAAATATCTTCTTTCAAATTTGGTGAAACATTGCGTAGTATTTTTCGAGTGTCAGTTAATTCGTATGAATATACATACAATTAAATTTACGGAATTAAAAACTTCATATGAAATAATAAATACTTTTAAATATAATGCATCCAAAATGTATAGGGGTGCTGGGTAATGCAACATTCATGAAATGTCTTTTTTTCTATATATACTTACTATTAGAAAGTATTGCATTAGATTCAATACATGTCTCTTCGTTTCAAGGGCAATTTTATACCGAATTGACGGTTTCACGAAAATTAATGAGAGAAATATTAGGCTAGTGAAGAAAAGTAAAAAAAGAGAACGCTATGGTGTGGGATAAAAATTTGAACTGATTATATTGATTTACCAATTATCTAAAAATATTTTTCTTTCTTTACAGGTTAGAAGTAGCTCTCTGCCCTCCAATGCTGACAATACCTGAAGGATCAGAGGCAACTTCCTGCTCTCTGTAACTACACCTACAGAGAATTAGAAGTGAGTACATAATTTCAGTGCTTTATATGACTTCATTTACTAATACAGAAATATGGGATTAATAATCCAGTGCCTTATTTGCTCTAATATTAGATTCCAAAACATTCATATGAATCACCATAGTGCGAAATCAGAGCGAACACCACAATCGATATGTAAGTTATGACCAGATTAATTATGGAAATAGTCCCTTAATGAACAAATTATATCTTTATATGGAATACTTCATTTCATAAACGGACTTTGTGTACTCCAGCTAAACAACTAAGTACTTCTTGTAATTGCCTGGAATGTTTCAGGACACACTATAAAGATGAAAGAGGAATTTCTTCATTAATTTGGATTCATATGCTGGGTGATTCAGAATTCATGGGGAAAAACTTTAATTGAGATCATTTCTTCACAACACTGCAAATGTCAAATCTGTTCTATGTCTTTCAAAGAAAAGAGCGACATTAATTAATCTAAATGTGCATTTCCCACGTCTGCTCGAAGTTGACTGAAAATCAACTTCAAAAGCGTTGGTTGAATGCACTAGAAGAAACATTTGAGTTTTGGAATTTATGAACTCAAGTGACAGGTAGAGATATAAACACAATAAATAGACAAAAATGGAATTATAAATTGTTTAATGACAGCATCGATGATAAGTATTTCTCTGTAGCTGTTCTTACAATAATAGCTTAAAATTACGTCCTCCAGCAATAACATATGCTTTGCAGCGTCAATGGAGAGACTGGCGTATGGTTTCAAAAATGAGAGGTATTTCAACAAAATTTGAAACCGCAAAGAATATTCGAGCGACAAGATCATCAACGAAATTTGGCCAACAAAATACGCCGAACGCTCTATTGACGTTTCCAAACGTGTGTTACTCGTGGAAAAAATTTGAATTATGGTTATAAGTATTTCTGAAAAGTGATTTCTATGAAAGAATCTGTAAGTAAGTAAAACAATTTTTGTTTCCTTTTGTGTCTGTTTAATGTATTTTCTATTGAAGTTTCCAAGCGTGTATTACTATTCGTAGATATCTAATTTTGAGTAACTTTTGTAAGCATTTCTGTAAATAAATGGTTATGCCTTCTGTAAGGAAACAATTTTTGTTTCCTTTTGTGGTTATTTAATGTATTTGTGCCTCAACGGTGACTTAGATACATGCATTCCTATACAAAAAAATGTTTGTGTCGTGTACTCTAAAACCCTATAAAGGATTGTACATGATCACTTGAACATATGCATTCCTGTATAAAAACTGTTTATTGTAGGTCCTTAAAGGCCTGCCCATAAGTGCAGATCACCCTGTGTATTTAGTTTCCGAGCATTACGTAGATAAAGAAGGCATTTTAGATTAATATTTAAATTAGCACAGAATGACAATATCTTCAAGTTTTTAAGATTAAATATTCGTGATATAAAAAATAATAACAATTTCTTTAAAAAATTATAACAGGTTCAATTTGTTTTGGGATAAACCCATACACTTAATTTTCTATTCAACCTTCGCCATGCCTATGCCCCATCATGGATGTGGTTAGAAATATAAGGCTGTTGAAAGTAACAAAAAAGGAATTTAAAAAGTTTTATTCTAAGATTACACTATTTAAAATCTTTCATCCTACAAAAGAACAAAAACAAGTCTGTTGGATAATTTTTGTGAATTATAATAGCAATTTTATAGCCTCCTCAACTGTCAGACTGCTATCTAAATATAATGATAAGGTTTAAGATTTCAGATAATGCCATCAGAAATGAAGCTCATCGTAGAAATTATTCATCAATTGGTGGTTTAATGCTTAATAACACCAAATTAGTGTCAATACTAAAATGGAAAGTTACGCGAAAAGAATGGAGTTCATGACATAGCTGGAAGAGATGCAATTGATTTTTCACTCATATATTTATTTTTTAGTATTTTTATTTTTTTCTAGCACTGACTCTAAACCACCGCCAAATATCCACCAAATTCATTCAATCAGTCAGAATCAAACAGATACAAAAAAATTGGAGATAAATCAGTTCAGTAACTGAAGGAAGTAAGGAATTATATTTTAGGTTCATAAACAGAATGAATTATAGATTTAAACACTGCTATTATTTAAGAAGAAGTTAAATTTTCATCTATTTATTTATTTTTGATTACCAGACTAATTTTATCCATGGAATTATTTTTAAAGTTAATATTTTGCATAGCTGCTTCAAATGTTTCACTGAAAATGACAAAAATGTGTAAAATTAAATGCAAAATGTAGAATAATTCAACTTACTCACAGTTTTAGGTGTATAACTTATATACGTCTTATAAAGATTACTGTTTCCTTATCCATAAATTGGGGAATATAAACGTTTATTTATTTCCTTTTAATATAATTAAACTGCATGTTTCTGATTTTCTGTTAATGTAATATAAATAAACAATTTTTCATTTCAAGAATAAGGCTTTCTAAATCAGTAAAATATGTAATCAAAAATCTGATAACTTTAAAATTTAAAAAAAACACTTTTAATAAACTTGAAGGGCTTTGAATAAAAAGAACGAATATTTGAATGATGAGATGACTGTTGAGGTAAAGTTTACGGTTTCGTTCTCTAAATTATTTTTAATTTCGGAAAAAATACGAATCATAACAAAGTATAGTAATTAATTAAAATTTCATGCACTCTTTTTTAATAAAGAAATAAAAGAAGAAGAATTAGCTGTAATAAAATGCGTTTGAATAAAAAAAAATTAGGAACTTTAATACTGGCAAAATGAATGTATATAAAGAGTCTTATGTTTCCCAGAATTTGGAATAATTTAAGTTGAAAACAAAAATTTAAGCGATACTAACATAACTTGACAAAGTACCAAACCTGTTGGTACAATGCAGAAAACTTGATTATTATAGTTCACTGCTCTTAGAATAAAGGCTTATAAATATAAGAAATGATTATGTTGAACATAAGCATAAGTTGATTATTTCGATCTTATATTTCTGAACAGAAAACTTTTCGTTCAAGATATTTGGTTACTTACCTTCAAAATAAAAAGCAGTGTAAATTTTGCTTTGAGAAAGTTCACGTAGAATAGTTAGCTTTGTGCTAGAAAAAGAGCATTAAAATCAATGTGAATTTGCTTTGAGAAAGTATATGTAGAATAGCACGTTTCGCTTTATGCTAGAAAGAAGTTAGTCACTGAACCATTAATGTTTAATATTATAAAAACTGAATTTTTTGATCCAATGTTTCTGATTAAAAATAAATTGTTCTAGAATTTACTTATTCAGTTTGAAATGTAATGCGAAATAAGTTTGTCAAGAGAAAGCATCTGTAGTAGGATATATTTTAGTAAAGTAAGAATGATAGTCACTGGAAAATTACCGAACAATACAAAGTATAATCTTCTTTAGCGATAACCTATTTTGAACGTTAAATAAATGCTTAGTCTTTAAGGATGTTGTGACTTCTAGACTCTACGAAGTACTAGTATTTTCATTTAGTGGGATTCTGAAGAATTAACTTTGAGCTTCTGTGTGATCTTCAAGGAAAAGCTTTCATTCAGTAAACCTTAATTAATAGAATGCTAAGGCAGTTCTTAATTAGTTTCGAAGCATTCTCTGAAATTCAGTTTAATTTAATTCACTGCGACTGATAGGAATGTAAGCGATTTAAAAATAATCAATTAAAGTACATCCTTTCTATCAGTCGGAATGAAAACTGTAAGCAGTTTCCATTGTCCCTTTTAGAAATTAATGCTCCTTACAAATAATTAAATAAACTTTGTCTTAATTAAAGTTAATGTTTACAAAATTACACAAACATACAGCTCTGAAAAAGTTTGGCCATTATTTTTCCTTTGATGTATTTTTTGATAAATTCCATGTTTCAATTTTAAAGAAGTCGAAAGCTGCAGTTTTTAATTTACAATTTTTTAGTAAATAATGATTTCTTTTCGTCAGGTATTAAAATTTATTTTTTAAATCCATTTGATTGCATTAATTTATTTAAAAAGCATCCAGAAATCATATACCTCCTATAGGCATTGTCACACAGCTAGATTAAAATGTTTTTAATATATTTATTCTTTAAACCTCAGTTTTACTCAGCGTAATGTCTCTTGGGTTATATAACTGAAAACCAAAACTCAATACGTTTTGTTTAAAAAGTTCTTATATACATAATTTATATTAGTCTCAAATGAAGAGGCTAGTTCGTCTAACATTTATTTATCCGGTAAATTAAGACTTATTTAGTTTTCTTTGTAATAACTAATGCTTTAATAGAGCAAGAGATTGAAGTAAGTTTATTCCGCTGTGCTGAAGAAATAAAGTTGAATAACTTTGTTGAGACAGGGTTAATGTGTTATTATTCTGGAACTATTCTTGTAATTACTTAATAATAAATGCCCAAAGTGTATAATGAAAATTCGACAGAGCAAATGTATTTAAAATTAATTTTAAATGATCCATAAAACCAAATATTATAAAAAAATACAATGAATTTCTTCAGGAATCAGTCGATGAATATGCTTCATTATATCAAATTTCACTTTCAAATTTTGTAAGTTACTACACTAATACTTACTCAATTTCTCAGTTCAAGAAGGAAACCTTTTAATGAAAACATTTTAATTAAATAATAATTCTAATTAATTCTGATAAAAATTAGTTACGAAATAAATCTTTAACATTATTTTAAATGCTTTCCTTAAACTCGGTTATATAGGTTTAAGCAACTGTTTCTGAAATTTTTAAAAAAAATGACTAGTGTCGGGTTAAGTAAGAAAAAAATAATAAGTAAAATAAAATAAAAAATAAAAGAGTCACAGTTATAATTTAGTGAACAATTTTTAATTTAGTTCAACTTAAAGTTACAAACTTTTTATGTATAAATAACTTCAAAGATCTGTTTAAAAGACTAAAACATAGAGTGCTTATAAAGATTCCAGAGGGAAGAGGAGAAACATTTATTTCTGGCGGAATTTCGTTTTCCTCTGTGTTCCTCTCCCCAGGGTTCTATTATTTAGCACCCTTCTCCCTGCTTTTTATTATCCAATTGATATCTCCCCTGTCTATTGTACGCATAAATTTTATTACAAATCAATTCGCCAAATATCCGGCATATTTCGATGAGGAGGAAAGCCCGTATCATTTCTCTCTTTTTGAAATGCGAATGGCAAGAGACTTTTGTTGAATGAAAATGTAGTTCTTAAATGAAAAGGTTTTAAAAGTTTTTTATGCTGTAATTTGTTTGTTTTGAAAATAACATAGTAAAAGTTCGAAAACGGAGGAGATAAATGATACTCTAATGAAATATGAATCGTTAAAATACTTTGTATGCAATTGATTAGGAGATCAATGATGCCAGATGTTATAAAGGCGTATTGGAGCAATATTTTATTGCTTTAAAGTCCAATCGTTTTTGTTTATTCTTTTACTCACATTTTCAAAATTCATTCACCTATTCTAATATATTTGTTTGACAAAGCAATTCACCAATAAGTCATTGGTCTGACCAGCTTTCAGTCCGAGAAATTGAAATATATTACCATTCCAGGTAATTTACTTATATGTTTAAATCATTGATAATTTTCGACATAATTTTCACATTTTAAAGCACTATAATGCTATCGGTTCTTAAGGAATTCTATTAGAATTATAGAAATCTGTATTATTAAAAGATTTTTCAGACTATTTTGAAGCAGTTAAAAATGTAACAGGTTCTAATTTAGCACGAAAGAAGAAGGTTTAAAGAGTGTAAAATGCTATAATTAAATTATTTATGAAAGCTCTCAAATTATATAATAGATTTGCTGAAAGCAAAACGACAAAAAATTCTGAAGAAGGAAATCATATGCCGTTTGTAGCTTTGTTGGAGATGAAGATCTTCTTGCCCTTCAAATATTATCTTAAATATCTTTAGAATTACGCTCAGTCTCGCAATACATATCTGCAAATAAAATTTCTTTTAGAATTCCTGAAATAATGATACATGTTTAGAATTATTAAAAATGATATATTTTTGAATAAACAGCTTGTGGAGATAAATATCCCAATTCTTATATAGATTAAAAATGATTTTAAAAAATTTTGAATAAAAATCCCTAATAAGGGCAATAATATGGATAAAATAACTCTTTAAAATTATGTATGGAAAAGCAGTAAATTTAATCAATATTTCGAATTTTTTTCTCTTTAGAGAAGATATATCAATTAATAGAAATTCTTGATAATTCAATTCAAAAACTGATTTGTTATTCTGTAAATAATATCTTCCATTTCCACTATATAGTAGAACTAAATACGGACTTACTAGAACTAAGTGGATTAATTATTTTTGGATTCTTAAAAGCTTTTTGCATATAAAAGTAATCAATGACTAACATCCATTATAGATTTCGACTATCCAGAAAAATTGCAGTAACTTTTTTCTCCACTTAAATCTATTTATTTTTTCTGATTATTCATAACAGTCTTTATAGGTTACTTCTAAAATATACTTTTCTTCTGAAAGAAATGAAAAATCAAACGATGAAAAAATGAATAAGTAAACAGCATCTCAGTTTGGATCTAAATAATTAAAAAATAAGCCTTTTTAAGTGTTACTTTCTAAATTGTAAATATCTTTAACGCATTAAAATAAGTATCTATAGATAATTTAAATTTTTCAGTTCACTTACTCCTAAAAAATAATCAGTTCTTCGTTATGATGAAGATCCGTTTATGATTGGATTTTTTAAAGATAGAATAAGATGCTTGTATCTTTTTTAGAAGATTAACCTCTCAACAGTTATTAATGAATCATGACCGCCCATCGAATTTTCTCTCGGAGTTGAACTGCAATTAATACAGTCATAGTCGATATTATTTGGAACAAAATCTACCTGGAATTCAGTACGTTATAGACTCTGAGCTAAATTATAATAACATTTTCCCAAAGCTGAATGCAGAATATGGTTTGAAAGTAAAGAAAATTGAGCTGTCAATGGATTAAATTTCACTTAGCTAAGATTTTAACAACGAGTAATTTATCTTAAAGTTGTCTTGCAGGTCTTTTCATCATGACTTGCATTTATCAATGAAATTATGATTAGCTTACATGAGATAAACCGAAAACTCCTTCTTCGAAACATTTTGAACTCTAAAATTAATATCCCATTATTCTGTGTCTAATGTTATTCATTATAAAATTTAAACTTACTATTATTGAGTACTCGTAGTTTGTTAGGTCTTGTAATGATTATCAAGGAATTAAAATGAAAAAAGTTATTTTTATATGGAAAGATATGAAAGAAGAAAAAGTAATGTTACTTTGACAAATTTGAACCTATCTGTACGGTTAATGCCTTCTTCGAAACTTTTTAAATCCTAAAAATACTATTCCATTATTCTGTGTCTAATCTGATTCATTACTGAATTTAAATTTACTGTTACTGCGAACTCGTACTAAATTAGATCCTGTAATAACTATCAAGGAATTAAAGTGAAAAAAGTTACCTTTTGAAGGTAAGAATAGAAAAGAAGAAAATGTAGTGTTACTTTGCCAAGTTTAAATCTATCTGTCCGGTTAAGAAAATGAACATGAACTAGTCAAACAGAAGGGCCCAGCTGCCCTTTAGGAAGGGCCTTCTACTTCCGATGCTTCTCATACAACTAATATTTTTCCTTCCGTAACTTTATCCTCGACTCAGACCTGATCTGAAAGACGAGCTTTGCTATTTGGTCTCTTTCAATGTTTGGCTGGGCCTCAGGGAGAAATGTCGATACCCAATATCTGAGGGATCAAGCCAAAGGATGAACTGTAGAATGGTTTGGGTACAGGAACAAAGTCAACGATAGAAAATGACTTTGCGCGGAAATCCTGTATTTCTTTTTCGTCTTTATTATTGTTACTACTACTCTTTCTTTTTGTTGTAGTAATAGATCTATCTACAAATGGGAAAATTTTGGTGTTATAAGTTTTCTTCCAAAAAACCTGGGGTATTTTTTCAAGAAAGTATTGGGAAATCTCTTTTGAACTGAGGATGCAATTTTAATTTCTAATGCCATCGCTAAAGATAACTTCGGCTTCGTTTTTATCGCCATAAGCGAATATAAACTTTTTGTATCCTAGATGATGGTATTAAATTCCTGTTCATTGATTTTATTGCGCAACAATTCGTAGAGAAAAAGAAATTGAGTGAAGAAATAAATAATTGTGAAACCAAGTTGCTATTCTTAAATTTAAGATGGAACTTTGTATCAAATCTTCATTTTATGTTTTTATCAAAATTCAACTTTGTATCAAATCTTCATTTTATGTTTTTATCAAAATTCATTTAACGAGCTGAGGATTTTTTTCATTGTTTATTCTAAAGTAACTGGAAACAGTCTAGTATCTCCTTTTTAATTTGTTCTGCTTTCTTATGTGTGGATAATTCCGATTTAAAATATTTTTGTTGAAATGCTTTAGATTCAAAATGCTGAATCACAGGAGATTGCAAACATCTTTGATTTGCTTATTCAAAATATTAAATCACAGTGGTGATTCATGAGTTAAAACAATATATCTAATTAATTAAAAAGCAACAACATTTCCATCGTTTCAACTCTAGTCAAACTTCAACTATATATATTTGATGATTTCCGCTTAATATTACTGTATGTAGTCTTATTGCATAAATATATCTTTTAAATGTGTTAGAAATTTTGTAGAAATTAAGACATTTTTTTTAATTTGGAAATATACTTTCAACTTTTAAATTGATGGCACTAAAACTTTTTAAAATTCAGATAAATAACTTTAATTTTCACAAATAATTTTAGTTTTAGTTAGCAGTTCAAGTCACTTTTATGAAGTGAATATCAAGTTGTTTATTGATTGCAACATTTGCTTCTACTGTGGAATTATTAATCTTAAAATCAATTTAGCTGAAGCAAAATTAATTTCGATTTGTGGTTCCTTGCTAAAACTCCAAATACTTATATGAAAACAGATTTACTTCATAATAAACAACGTAATTTGCCCTTCTGATTTATATTTTAAAAATATTATGAATTTCTGTTTTAAAATATCAGACCCTGAGGGATAATGCTTTTAAATATATAAGTTAAGACATTTGGTGCACCAACATTGAAACACAAGGATTACAGAAATAAACAACAAGAATATTGAATGTGATATTGGAAGCTTTTAAGAGAAGAGTAGCTTTAAAAAATAAATAATTCTAAATATATAAATAAATATAAAAGCTTTTACAATATGTGCATATTTTTAAGTGTTATGCTGTATTCACGACAAGAATATTAATATAAATACAAACATAAACTTTCTATAAATGAAGTATATAATCGCATAAATCTTTTGTTTTTGAAGCAATGCAAAGAGAATAAATTGAAATACGAACAGATATAATTTAAATATAAATACAATAAGTTAATAAGAAACATTATGTCGCAGGTTCTTATATATATATATATATATGTATATATTCCCAAGGGCTCTTTTTATATTTATAAAAATCAATCCAGCAACAGATGTTGCAGAATTAAAGCTTTTTAAATGTTATTTACATTTGATTTCTGGGATTTTATTTCATATAGGGATTTTGCTTCAAATTCCTATAGCTGTCTATGATGTAATCTTCTACAAATTATTTCGCAATAATGCAGAATATCTGAATTCTTCTAGCTATTGATAGTATAGCAGAAATTTTCTTCGGGTCATTACATAATAATATAGACTTGCTGAACATCTCTATATTTAAAAATTCTTTGTTATACAAAACAAAATCTTGACACTCAAGCATTAAAATTTAAATATAACGTGTATGTAAGTAACTCAAAAATAATGTCACCATAAATGAAACGAGAACATACATTATCTGCGCATTTACAGCCCACTTGAAGAGATTACGACTTAGTTAAAACTACTTTCTCTAATCCCCATTTCAACCGATATCACCATCAAAGATTTTTAAATATTATTTAGGTTTGAATGCTAGAATTTTTGTTTTATATAGGGATTTTGCTTCAAATTTATATAGTTGGAATTTTTATCAAATTACTAGGTAATAATGCAAATATCTGAATACTTCTAGCAATTGATAGTATAACAGGAATATACTTCGGGTCATTACATAATATTGTAGAATATCTGAACATACTAGAATAGCTGAATATATTTGTATTTCGAATGCATTTTTTATTATACAAAACAATATTTTAATACTCAACCATTAAAATTTAAATATGATGTGCATGCAACTCAAAAAATGTCACCATAAATGATACGCGAACTTGCATAATCTACGCATTTACCGTCCACTTGAAGAGATTACGATGTAGTTAAAATTACTTTATCTAATCCCCATTTCAACCGAAACCACTCGTTTTAAGGCATCACCTTTTACAAATCCATTAAAATATCCACGATAATCAGTCGAGCGAATACGATAAATTTAATACTCTGAGCGAGGAGATGCGGCTGAATATTATATCTCTCGTTTAAATTCAGATCCCATTCTCATTAATCGGCCATCGGGAGAATTAAATTTTAAAAGTGGAAGAATAATGGTGGAAAGTATTTCTCCAATTACCCGACCGCATTCCTATCAGATTTTATGTCTGATTCTGGTATCACGGTTTCCTGTTTAACTCTGGTATCATTCTGGAATCACTGATTCATCTGAGACAGTGGAACTGCTGAGCAGAATAAAATGAAAGATTATCAATACATTCAAAACAATCATATGCATTGGGAGAGACTACATACTACTCTCTAATTTTCTACCTTTTCCAACATTGGTTCTTAACTCTGGCTTATAATATCATAATTATTTGTTTCCACTATAATTTGCCATTCAGCTAAATTCAGTGAATACAACAATGATTAATATATTCAATGCGATAATTTATATTCTGAGAAGTGATATACGATTTTTACTTTCTATCTTTTTGTACCATAAGGAATAATAATACATTTAGCATGTGATATCGCAATTATTCGTTTCCGTTGTCATTTTAGAGATTCAGTTTAATTCAATAAATATCTACATAATTTTGTATCTGGAAGCTATATTTATTCATACAATTCATTCATATTCCATTGAATTATAATTTGGAGCTTTAAATTAAGTTTGTCTTGGCATTTTGTGCTAAAATAATTTCTTAGAGTTGAGTTAGATGGCTTAAACATTAAAGATATTAAAAAATGACGTTCCGTTCGTTGTTGGACATCATGGCCAATATTTTCTGTTTGACGCCAGCATCATTAAAGTAGGATGTTAGTGAAAACACTGGTTTTAATCTTCAGTGAAATGAATGAACACTATGCTTATGATGGAATCGATTAATGTGGCGTCATAGTCACGTGAAAACGTGTCTTCAAGAGTCATCCAACATTTAATTGTATGTTGTCCTACCTAATGCTGCGAACTGAAGCTCATTTTTTCTTACAAGACGCGCAATGGATTCCAAAATTTAATTGGAGAGGCGCACTGGATGTATATCAAATGAACATGGATTGAATTCCTTCTTCACATATTGTACACTTTGTCCCGATGCACTTTTCACAGAATATATTAAAGGCAATAATTTCAAACATTATCCGGTTTTTCTACTTCTGGCCACTATTTTCTTAAGGCATCCTGAATTTACCAACTTTGCATTTAGCAACTTCTAGTTAGTCGCCTGTTAATTTCTTATTTGTCATTTACGCTCAAATACCTACTTTTATTTGTATTTTAATTTTATTTCATTCATTATTTATTGAATAGTTCCCTTGTTATTATATATAATATGTTTCACTAGTTAAATTAACTATATAACCATGACTGACGAGTTAACCACTAATATTATCTTTTAGATTTTCTGATAATATTCAATTTTTAAGCTCTATTTGAGTCAAAATTGTAAGAGCTAATGAAATTACTACATCAAAAGTAACCTAACGCCTTCCACCTTTTCATCCGTGAATTTTACGGACATCTCGTCATTGTGTCTAACAATCTGTGATTGATTCTGATATAATTTTGTTGATTGTATAACTTTTTTAAACATATTTTGATGGATATAATCGAATTATCATTTCATATAATTCACCGGTTTGGATTCCACTTTTTATTCCATATTGATCCATCTTTATTTATACATGAATTTTCATTTATCTCATTGTCTGTGACAGTTATAAATTATATACTCGTAGCATTCAGGGTAGGTTTGGTAGATTTTTAAAACAAAATCACCATTTGAGAAATAAAGCCATAATTTCGTTTTTCGTCTATTTGAGGTCAACCTCTTTATCGTATGAAGGAGACAAGTTAACACAATTGAATAGGATGAAAGAATACTGACATATCAAAACATTGTTCTCATCCACCTTTTCTCAAATTGTACTCTGTTCCCATCATGGGCCTTAAACTTTTCTGTTATAGCCGTTACATTACAATTTAGCTCATATATTGTAATATTTTTGAAACAAATTTTTCTGATTCATTTAGTTAAAGTCTCATTATTCTTTTAAATCATTTCTTCCATTCCATTCTCCATTTTGATATATTTAGATCCTATTACTTTATGTATTCTTTTATATCACAGTTTAAATGAGAATTGTAAACGCTATTTTTCATCCCGTCCAGTATTATATAATTAAAAATAAAAGTATTGGCCGAGGAAAATTCTTCATCATATTTTTCGTGTTTTTCTCATGTATTATTTTCTATTTATCCGATTTATCATGTCAGCTTCAGCATGACTGTACATCAGTGGTAAATATTCGCTGTTGATGATAACAATTACATTTTAAACGTTCCTCTTCTTTTCAATCTGGACCATCAAGGGCCTTCTATTTTTTGATGAAGTTGTCATCTCACAATTTTATTCATTACGTTACTTTATGATCGATATTTTCTATTTTATATAGCTCTCTTATTGTTTTAAATAATTTATTGCATGGTATTCCTTTTTAATTCTATTTGGAAATTTACTGTTTTTCATTCCGTCCTATTTATTGTATTCTATCGATTTCTTCATGCGATATTCTTCATTCTGTTTAGTATCATAGAGGGTGCCCGTAATGCACGTACATATTTCAAAGCAGTTGTAACTTTGTATGTATAGTATGTATATGTGATAGAAATGATTCGGAAAAAAACATTGGAAAGCTTCATGTATCTCCTGTATTTTTGTTTCATTAAAATTTTATTTATAGAAATTTGATTCAAAAATAATTTACACAGATTCATCATCGATCAATGTCTTTATTAGAATAGAATGATTAGAAATTGTTTAATTAATTTTGTTCATCTACTTGGAAATGAAATTCCTGTTTCGTGCTTCTTTCTTGTAATCAGTTCTAAACCTCCTTTGCATCACAGGAGAGATATTCGTTCAGCAAGCAAAAGAACACAATCTTTCCTTCTATTATATAGGAGGCATGGGTGCAAAATCATTTTGAAAACTAAGTATTTTTAAGTTAAACTTCATAAAATAAAACAAAGAAGCTAGATGCAACGAAATTTCTAATCTTCTAATAGAATTATTCCTAGAATATATACTTACAAAGCAACAAATATTTTAATTTGTGCACACAAATTTTATGAACACACTGCATTTTTAAAAATAAAATATCAGTTAAGGAAAGGCTTTATTAGATTTTCTACTTATTCCTGCATCCTGGATGTTATGTGAGAATGAGAAGTGAATACGAATGAACAGAATGAAAGAATATCAATACATCAAAAAATAATTCCAATCTGATGATATCCAGCTTATCGACGTTGTTCCCCTTTACCATTATGTTCATCATGTTCTTTCTCTTTTTCTGTTTCAGCTGCCACATTAAAATTCTTTTCATTACATTACTTTTTGATTCACACTTTCTGATTTATATTGTCTCCATTGCATTTGGCTGTTAATTACTTTGGATCCAATTCTATTTTAATTTCTTTTTCATTTATATCATTCTAAATGGCTTTATTAAATGATTTTCTTCAACACTTTTTCCATTATGTATTTAAAAATGAAATGTTGTTCTATGAAATATTTAAATCAGAACTTGTATCTCACAGCCTATTTTCTGTTTAACCCGGATATCATGCATCTCATATTTTATATTATTTGGCTTCATTATTATTTTATTTTTCAATTTATTTATTCTATTCAAAATGTTCATTCTCACTCTTTTAAATTACATAAAAACAGATAATTAGCCGAAAAAGGAAGATTCATTCCATTTAGGGGATAGTATACTTTAAAAATAAAATGTTTGCTTAAAATATTATGGAAATTTTTTATATAATTTTCAGATCCTGTTTTCTGTCTCACACGGATATCGTACTCATTCACACTATTTTCAATTATATAAAAATAGTTGATTAAACGATATAAAAACTTTCATTCCATCTAGAGATAATATGCTCGAAAAATAATATATATATATATATATATATATATATATGTTTCACCGACAAAGTTTGAAATCTGGCATCCTATAGAATACCTAGACATTTTATAGAATGCCGAAAACTGGCCAACAATGTATGAAACGATTATCATTGCACACATTTCCTAGGCATTCTATAGAATTCCAAATGACAAGCCTATAAAGTATGAAATACATCATCGATTCGTTTGTTTAGGAATTAAAATTGAGTACAATACACAATAAAATTCTTTCCTTTATTGATGACACAGGTAAGTTCATATTTCATTTTGTTTTGTTTAATATGAAAGGCATAAATTCTGTTTTGCATAACTTTCAATTTTCTTTACGTATTTTGAATAAAAGTTTTTTAATGGCACTCATTCATTATTTTTTCAAAATAACATTTGTATTTTTACAGTATGCACGTCTTTTAAATAATGGTCTTATCATGACCATCTTTTCATTCTTTGCTTAAATAGCATTTGTCATTCTATAGAATACCTAGGTATTATATACGATGCCTAGGGAAAGTATTATATAATAGATATTATAGGGTATTATATAAAGTATCATATTTCATACTTTGCTTAAAAACGTCCGGCATTCTATAAAATGCCTAGGTATTATATAGAATGCCGGCGTTTCATGCATATTGTGGAAACTTTTCATCTAATTCTCACATCCCATTTCTTTTTCACCCGGGTATAATATTCATTCAAACTGTTTTAAATGATACAAAAACTGATGATTCCACGATGTAAAAGCTTTCGTACTATTTAGGAGCTTTATAAATAAAAAAATATTGCTTAAAACATTGTGGAAATTTCCACCTAATTCTCGCATCCCATTTCTGTTTCACCCGGATATAATATTCATTCAAACTGTTTTAAAGGATACAAAAACAGGTGATTAAACGATGTAAACCTTTCGTAACATTTAGGGGCTTTAAAAATAAAGAATATTGCTTAAAGCATTGTGGAAACTTTTCATCTAGTTCTCACATCCCAATTTCTGATTCATCCGGATATCATATTCATTCAAACTGTTTTATATGATAAAAAAAATAGATCATTAAACGATGCAAAAGCTTTCGTACCATTTAGGGGCTTTAAAAATAAAAAAACATAGTGGAAATTTTTCATCTAATTCTCACATCCCATTTCTGTTTCACCCGGATATCATACGAGTGCGAGCGTTGAGCATGACTGAATGGGATGAAAGAATACCAATACATCAAAAGCAATCATTCGCATCTGATGACATCATCCACCTTTTCTACATTTCCCCCCTTGGGCATCGCGGGTCTTCCATTTTGGTGGCCCGAGGCGATGATTAGTCTGTATGCTTTTATCACTTTTTTGTTGGGAGGAACAAAGTATTATTTATTTGTTCTACCTCAATAGCGACGAGCTGTCGTTTCAAGAGACCTCTGTTGCAAACGGAGAGGTGCAAATAAAAGAATAACATATCTTGATGCCTTTTATGTTTGGGGGCATTTTTTTAAAGCCTAGGCTGTTGAATGTCAAACCTTTTTATATATTGAAGGTGTCTGAAGTCTTTGAAATGTAGAAGGCATTGACTTTGGGATACAGTTGCTTAGGTTTGATGGATTTTAAAATTTGTGCATTTATTAATAAAAAGAGATGCTACAGCATTTGTTTTCTGATTTACTGCTCTCCAAAATATTATCAAATAAGAAAACATGCTACTTTTTCTCAATTTTGGATTAATATTAGTTGGTTCAACGATTTAACTTGGATTTTTTTAAAAAAGATTATTATTATTGCTAGATATTATCCCCAATTAGGTATTGCAACATTTCAGTCAAGCAATCACTGCGCGAGGGGTTTCTCATTAACCACTTAACTGAATAGTTATCTTTGCTATCTAATAAGATGACCCCTCCTGTTTTGGAAAAGGGCTGTCGTTTTCATTCATCTAAGAAGGCATAGGATACTTAAGATGTTTATGGATCCTACATATTTTTTGTGTCAAATTATAAAGCTAATTAATAATTCAATTTTAGTTTATAAGACCAAAATTTCGATAATTCGATGCACGAGTATTCTCGGGCTGTTAAGTTAAGCGGTTAATATGCTATTACATATTTCATATGATCATAAATCGACTAAGAAATAAATTATACATGTCATACATAATACAAAGGAACTTTATGACAAACAAAATTTACTCTCAATTTTAGAAAGCTGAATAATTTTTTATTATAATTTTCGTTGGAAGTTTAGTCTGCAAAATTCACGTACAGTGATAACTGATGATTATATATAGTAAAAAGATGTAAAGTATCAATTATGTAAAAGGATTAAGGTATGAATTAATTGAAAGGGTGTAAAGTATTAATTGATGTTTGGAATCAAGGGAAGATAAACTTTTTATTAAATGAGCGATGTAATTTTGTATGACAGTTATATTGTGGGGAGAGTACCGAATGAATTATTATTTATTGATACAAGTCCCTTACTAAATTGTTATGGTCTTTTTTTAACTTTTATGAAAAAATAAAAGCAACTTTCATAAAAAAAAATAAACGTTCATCAGTTTTTCCACAGCATTTCTGTTAAAATTTTCAAGAATTAAATGAATTCTCGGATTATGATTTCTGAAACATCAAGAAGAACGTTTATCAACATTCTGCTAAAAATAGAAATGAGAACAAAATGCATTAAGACTAAGGAAGAAATTTCGAATTTATTTAAAATTAATGAGTTCAGTTTTTAAAAATATAACTTTAAATACATTGACAAGTAATTAGATTATTAAACTTGATTTTTTATTTATTACTGATTAATGTCTTCCTTTTTCACGCATGAATGATTGACATATTTTATCTCATTTCAAGTTAACAAGGTCATGCCCCAGCCGTCGAAGTCTTTATGTGTTACTTGTAGTACTATCTAAATAATTTTTGAAAAAAAAATGTAAAATTACTTTAATTTCCTAAAGTTTTGTTTTAGCGCTAATGAAACAAAGTGATTTCAAACTATGGAAGTTAACTGTCACTTAAAAGCAACTTTGACGCAGTAAATAATAGGATATAAACATCTGTGTAAGTAAATCTACCTGTACTTGTTTATTAACAGATTAATTTATTCAAAAATATTAATCCGCTGAAAATTTGGCTTACTTCCGCTACCAATTATTAAATTTAATTTTCCTTCTTCAAAAACAATATTTATTCCTGTTAATAGAGCAAATCATACTAAATATCCTAAGATAAATCTTTTGAATTGCAATGAAAGAAAAATAAAGCTTGATATTTAAACAAATGGGTTTTCTCTCTAATATTATTAAATACTTAGTGACTACCATTTTCTATAAATTGCATACTTATCTTATTTCAATTAAAACCATTACATGTTCTAAACAGAAATAAAATACGTATTTAAGTAAATTTAATGTAAATTACTTCTTTTACAAGCAAATATCATCTTTTATTAACAAAAGTTTTGTAAAATACTTAACACATAAGTAAATTTAATATAAGACGCTTGTATCAGTACATTTAAACAAGTATTTTTTTACCAAATTAATTTATATTAACGCATTAATACCCTGAAAACTTGAGTAACTTCCGCAGCCACTTAATATGAAATCAATTTTTTTTAATAATAATTACTTCAGTCAAAAGAACAAATCCTGTTAAAACATATTAAGACTAGAATTGCAATTAAAGAAAAATAAAATTCTTCCATCGAAAAGAAGTGCACTTCTTCCCTAAAATAATTAAATTCCCCGTGATTGCCATTTCCTATCAAGATCATCACGTGAAGAAATGTTTTATTACAAATCTTAGAAGCATACCTGAAATTGCTTAGCGAAGCGGATCAAATTAAAAACGGATAAAATACTGAATCACAGCCGAAGAGTTGGATAAAAAAAACTCTTACTTATCCTTTCGAAAACTAGAAGAGTTTTTCATCCGCATTAATCATAGCATAAGATTAAACTGATTACTGCTTAGAACACGTCATAAGCAGGTGACTCAACAGTAATAACTAAGGATCCTAACCATGATGCATTGCTGTTAAAAATTAATGAGAATCTACAGTAAATGAAGCATTAATTCAGAAATAATCATTCACGTATTTACGTCAGAAAAACATTATTTATATATTTTAGGACGAAATCTACACTTCGAATTGATTACTTTGCCACTTGCGCGTATTTGACACTACATTGTAACGGTTGTTTTAGTAATGAGATGAATTATTCAGTGAAATAATGAACAAAAAATACCGCTTATAATTAATTGCTTGACATTAGTGGCCCATTTCGCGTTATCTGTAAAATTAGTTTCTTGAAGAAAAACGCCGTAAAGAATATATCATAACGGTTTACGATGAAGTAAAAATTAGTTCCTAATGATAAATGCTAATAAATAAAATAACTGTCATTTTCATTTTTGACGTTTGAATTTTTATCTTTTAATTTTTAATCTGATTTATCCTCTTCGATTTTTTAAGCTTTTTGAAGGGTTACTTGTCGGAACTGAAGACTGGTAAACTTTTAGTTGTAAAAGGTAATGAATTGAGGAATCAAATCAGAAAAAAAATAAATACTGCATAAAAAATTTTGAGAATTTAAATTGAAGTTAGTCTCATCCACTAGCTTTTTCAGTGATGAATTGCTATTATTTTTTCGATAATTTTCGAAATTGAATATTGGAAATAATTCTACAAAATAAGAACTATGATAATTAATTATTTAACTTATTTTTTTATTTTTATCGTATTTTTTCTGTCTTATAGTTCCATGGCACGCAAAAAGGTTCAGTGGAGTTTTGTTTTATTACGCGAGTTTTAATCAAATATCTTTCTAATAAGTCAAATTTACTCATAATTTGTAAATAAAACGTTAGCACAATCAAAAATATAATTTAAGAATACTTTTCATTGAGTTAAATTTCCTTTAATAACAAAGAATTTTGGGCTGCAAAAGACGTGATTGAATATGTAGAAAAACTTTCATACTCAGGTGACAGCAGAAATTTCTATTCAGAATTTTTTCTAAAATTAAAAACTAATTAGTGTTCCACAAGGAAAATAATTTAACCGGTCTTGTGTGTATTTGTCTAAAGAGATAACTTGTTTTAAAACCTTCGCAATGTGGCAAATATTTAATATTCTTTTGTATTTAATATGAAACACGTACAAATTACATGACTGGTTTGAGCTATTAATTAATTAAATGTTTAAATTTATATATTCAGTGACAACTGAAGTTGAAAGTACGGAGAACGTTATCAACTGCAAAATCGCAGATGAAAAACATTATAAATATTTGTACATATCACAGAGCTATAGAAAGAGTTCCATGAAATGAAGCAATTCCTAGTTTTCATATAAACAATCACTGCACAGAATATCGATAGAAAGATGCTTGAATCAAAGTTTTGTACAATCTGAAATCAAATTTTGTGTTTTTTCACATTAGGATCATATTTAGAATTATTTACCTAAACTAACAATTTTTACCCTTTGAGTTACGCCTAACTGTCAACTTTTCTTTCTACTGATCCATAATCAAAAATATCATATTTAGAATTGTTTATCTAAAATAACAATTTTTACTCTTTGAGTTACGCCTAACTGTCAACTTTTCTTTCTACTGATCCATAGTCAAAGACATCATATTTAGAATTATTTATCTAAAACAACAATTTTTACCCTTTGAGTTACGCCTAACTGTCAACTTTTCTTTCTACTGAAACATAGTCAAAGACACGACAAGTGTACAGTAAATAGAAAGTTCTGCATCATCAGAGAATGACATAAAATTTATTTCTACAGGTCTCAGGTTTGTAGATAAAATGCCACGAATTTAAAGGAGTATCTTTATATATAACTTTATTAGAATATTCATAGTCGGTTTGAAACTAAAATATGTTCAACGAAAACAATAACTTTTAGAAACTTCAGGAACCTATTCAAGATTATTTAACTAGGTAGGATGATATGGGTTTAATAATGGCATTATTTCTCTTTGTCTATAGTTTACTTCATAAATAATTTTTAGAAAGTTTCTATTACACATAATATGTGCGAAATTTTTCTTCTACGATAATGATGCATTATCAAATAAATTCATATTTAAGGTTTAAGTAAATTTATTGTTCTGATAATGTAAAGTAATGAGATTTCATTGATATTCCAAGTATGTTTACTTTTCTTATCTCAAAATGTCGAAAACTTTAGAGGTATAAAAATATGTAAGATTCCCTCGGATACTTTTTGATTTTTATACATAAAACGAAAACAAAAAAGAGGGAAAATACATGGTGGTGAACAAAAAAGTATTGTTGGAAGTTTGAATTCCTGAAACAACATCTCAAGGTCTTTCAGATAAAAAGCCTATTAATATGTCTGTACTAAACATCTGTCGAATAAAGGGAGATCGTGTTTTTCTGCGAAGGAGAGAAGGGATTATGTGATGTTTATACTCCTGGTTTCCAGCTAAGCTCTAAAGTAAAGATTAAAAGACGATACCGAAGAGATTACCACACTGGGCAGCCAAAACTGTGAGAAAAAGACGGATGCATATCAGATAAATGCATGAATGTTACACAAACCAGTATTTATTAATCCACATATTTGTCTGGAATAGGGACAGTCTAGAATTTGCCTAGATTATGAAATTTGCTTTATTTTTCTATCGTCCTCATTCAGTTGGCTTCATAACGCTCTCAAGATCACACTATAAAAGGATCATAAAAAATAATGAATTTAAAAGTTTTTACAGCATGCTTTTATCAGTGTACTAAATAAGAGATAATAGATTTTTATCAAAAATATGGATATGGATAAAATTATCGAGAGAGGCTGTTTAAATTACTCTAAGCAAGATGGAGTTTTAATCACATCTATAATATTCTAATTTTTAATGGATATTCAAGGATTTTCTCTCCTTTGGAAGCTTTTGTAGCTTAATTTCTCTAGTAGTGCTGCTTCACATTTTTAGGATATTTTTATTTTCATATTTTTGATGATAGTAAAGAAAAATTTTTCAGCACATTAATTAAAGCGTCTTTTAAGAAACATTTAATTTTTTAAATTTTTTGTCTTTTATTCTTTAATGTATTTCATAATACTTTATTACAAATGTTATGGAATCTTACGATCAATTCTTTCTCCAGTTCAATACCAGAAGACGTCAAGCATATGAAATCGAAATTTGATTAAAGTTGATTGATTCACTCATCATGTTTATCTTTATAAAAAGTTAATATATTATTAGCATCATTATCTTGAAATGTCTGTAGAGGATCCTATATCTGAAACTTAGTCGATAAAATGTTTCTAAAATTTAACTTCACAAAAAAATTTATATATTTGTCTCAAAACCATTATCATAAAAATATTTAATGATCCTAAATCAAATAAAATGTAGATTTTCAGTTATTTTTCCAGATAATTTGAATTTCAGCCATAGCAGGATATGAAAGAGATTTTAATATTTTCAAAATATCTAACACTGATATACATTGTAAAGTTTCGTTTTCAAATTATAACGTTTGATTTTTGCTCAACCCCCTATATCAAACTAACTTGAAGAGAAATTCCTTGATTACATTTAATATTAGAAAATCCACAACTCATAACATCGTCCTTTGTCACGGGCATTACGAAGACCTACAATAATTTGACACTGTCATAAATTATGATGTTTCATTCCCAACTTAATATATCACAGCGTTTAATTTTTAAGTGACCCCCAATATCAAAGCAACTTGATGAGAATTTCCTTGATTACATTAATGTTAGAAAATCCTCAATTGATAACATTGTCAATTGTCACGGGCATTACGAAAATTTAAAATAATATGCACTAATTTTACACTGATATAAATTATGATGTTTCATTCATAGATTAATATAGTACAGCACTTAATTTTTAAATGACCCCCAACATCAAAGCAGCTTGATGAGAAATTTCTTGTTTAGAATATTGTTTGGAAAATCCTCTGTTCTTTCTCGAACTTCCCAATTTCATAAGGAATAACAAAACCCGAATAAGTGCTGCTGAAAGTTTACGTTAAGAATTAACAAATACCGGAAAACTTGAGTTACCGTTTATTATTTTCCTTCTTCTTTCTCTAAGGGGGATGAAAATTTCCGATAGCACAGCCGCTCTTCAAAATAATGGGAAGTGAGGTTCTATTGAATCCACGTCCTATTTCCTAGAAAATTCCGATAACGCGAGCATGGTACGCGATAACTGGAAATACATTGGTATTTAGGTGAGTTTATGGAATGTTATCGGCAATTCTACTTTTTCCCTTCCTTTCTCCATAATGAGAGATTGATGAAAAAGATGGAAAATGTTGTTTATAGTGAAACGATTTTTAAGTGAAGAGATTCTCTTACAGTGAATAATGCACAATGCCCACTTGAGAAGAGAATCTGAATAGAATCTGAATTTGGATTAAAATTTCTGGAAAATATTGATTGATATCTGGGGTAACATCGAATCAACTGGTGTGGATATGCTTACCGAGGTTCGTTTTATTTAATTTCATCGGTTTAATTAATGATTAGTGTTAATGCTACAGTGTGTGTTATTTATTAAACCTTAGGTTGAAGTTAGACGGAATCTTTAGATAGCTTTTTGAAACAAGATTTCGATATAGAAACAGGTCGGTTCCCCTTTTCAAGTCAATGAAAATGAGATCTATTTCCTTTTCGGATACCTCTAGCGTCACATATTATTGTATTCCATACATAGGTGTAAATATAGCTCACTTAGTGATAAAATTCGAATTTTTATATTAAATTTTCCTTGCAGCTAGAAGAAATCTGAAGGTATTCTCTGAAAACGAGATTTCAATTGATATACAGGGATCCCTTTCAAGTAAATGAAAAATATGATTTATAGCCATTTCGACCGCTTCTGGGATAACATATTGTTATAAAAATCATTCCGTGGGTGTATGGCGGAAACAGTCCAACAAGTAGGATAATGGAGAAAGACGATTTATTCAGGAATATCCCATAAACACGAAGCACATGTAACAGGAACAATAGCACTTATACAGATTAGCAAGACAAACAGGCAAAAAATCACTAGCAATGAAAGTAACAGAATTTCCAATAGCTCTCAGCTCACCAACTCGCTCTACAGACTAAACTTCAAAGGCGTTCGCACTCCAAAGACGATCCCCGTCGAATCTTACTGCCGGGTATTTAAAGTGCTCTTGACAGGGCGTGACGCAACATGGAAATCTCTGGAAAAATCTGGATGTCGGCTCCTAATAGAGATATCGAGAAAATTCTAGCGTCTTTGAGGTCCTTCGTTTTGTCGCCAAAGTTGTCAAATTTGTCTCCAAAATGGTCGCCAAGGTCAAGACTAAGGTCCCAACCATAAGACTAGCGTGGCAGGAAAGCGACATTACAGTTTTGTAACAATATTCTTGCATTCACTCTCTAGAAATAAATCTAGTCGACACATATGACAACGTCTTGCAATGTTATAATAGTTTCCCTCATATTACTCTGGGAATAGAGACCCACACCGACCCGGCCTACTCTAAAGAGTGTAAGACCTAAAATATGTCGATGGGGAAAGTTACTCGGAGAATGCGAAATTCTTACACGTTATAGATACGACATCTCTATCAGCCCTATGCAGAGGAAGAAAATTCACCTGGCCCAACGTATGTATCACCCGTAACGAAGGTTCTCTAAATATTGAATCTTGATCAGATGTTGCAAGAAATTAATTGGAACTAGATACAAAAACTAGATACAAACCCACAAAAATGTCAACACTTAGCCTTGTAGTTATCTTTTACCTTCAACAAAATTCTTTATGAACATAACCGCATATGAAGCGGACCTTTGATGAATCATAAATACCAACGATGGTCCTGTTCACTAAGTTGAGCTGCTACTAGGTCATTATACTGCATATGAAATTCTTATTTGGAATTTTCAGAAGTCTTGAAAAACATATCATCATTACAACAGAAAAATTATTAAAATGCATTATGAGAAGTATTTGCCACTTAACAAGTTTTATACAGTTTTTACCTTTTTCGGCGCATGTGTTTCGAATGAAGATTTCGAATTCACGTTAAAAAGGATTTTAATTGCATTTTTATATCTATTATACCATTTTTTGGTAATTTTGATCTGAAAACGCAATCCGAGAATGCAAGCTGTAGAAATTAATAATAAATCATATCTTCAAATGAATTTAAAATGGCAAAGCTCATTCCTGATTCAAAGCCAATTTCCCATTTCACCATATTTAGATTTTTTCTGTTCTCCATTGTCCAATTATCTTTCTACTGGAAATAAATATTATGAAGATCATCTAATAAAGTTTTCGTAATTAGTTTTTAATTTGCTCCTATATTTTAGAAGATATAGAAGATAAAGGAACTCTTTGCGTGTTTGATAATTTGTCATCCTAAAGTACCTAGGTTTATTTGTCACTTAGTTGCTTCTTAAAATTTCATGTCACCAGTTAAGAATCGTGTCTGTTGCACAATATAATTAAAGTGTTTTAATTTAGTCAAAAATTAACTAATTTCAAAAACATATTTCAAATACAATGCAAGAAAAAGTCTTCGAAAAGAATGTATAGCATTCACAACATTTTCTACTGTGCATATTCTTGCAACAAATTATCAATGAGTTTATGTCGGTTTAAATTTCCTAAAGTAAAACATCCTTTAAACACAATATCAGCTTTCGCAATCGTAGATATTCAAGATGTGTTGTAAAATATAAAAATGAATAATTATGTAAATAGAACTACTTCTTTGGATTTCTTCCAAAATCTCTTTGTCGTATCTATTTGATTTCTATTGTTCATTTCTTATGTACAAATGGTCAGTTCTTTGCTAGAAAGAATGTAAAGTTCAAGATGCAGCGTAATGCTTTAAATAACAACATTCTTCTCTTTCTGTAATATTTTCACCTCCATGGAAAGGCACTCTGTTAATTAATATATGTATCTGATTATTATTTATTAGTTAATATAAGCTATTCACAAAGATAGGATCCTAGGTACAAAATTATTATTATGGTATCCATAAGTATTTTTTCCCTCTGGATTTAGGATAAATTAAATTTCAAATGTCTTCTTAAGATTAAAATTTTGAAGAAGATATTAGCACACACTTTATCTGTTTTCATTTGAAGTTCAGATCGCATGCCCATATCGATAGACCTTAGAGTTAACAATTCAATTCTTTCCTCACTGTCAATAAATCCATCCATCACTTTAAGGGGTTATACAATAGGACCGGGGAAACCATCTGCAGCGTTATTAGATACACCACAGATCAGCTACTCAAGAGGAAAGAAACTCCAGTGACTAAATGGAAGAACTTTTTACCATCCATTATGAAGAAGTAAAAAAACTGTCCTCATAGCCTCACCACCCTTAAAAAAGAAGATTAATGCCCATTGATGGGAATCTTGGAGAAGAATGCGCTGGATTATTTATATGCTACTCTTTCATGGGTGGTCAATTGTTCCAACATGTTAAATTGTTCACTGTGCCAAATCGTTTTTCACTGCAAGCTGAGCAAGAAATTATTCCTTAATGAAAAAAAATATTTATTATCGTTTTATTCTCAAAATCTATTTAATCTAATATTTGAATTCCCGTTTCACTCAAAAGAGGCGATTATTTTTCAATCCATTGCATCCATCAGACGCGTGGTAAACCACTCTTCCGTCGAGGCCACGACATTGTCGGCTTCTTAAAGAGCAATAATTTGGAATGAAAAATTTAACGGTCTGATTTCAAAGAAATTGAAAGTATCGTTTTCATCCAAATAAAGTCCGTGCAAGGCAAAAACAAACTCGAGCAGCCATCCACAATCCGAGACTTGGAGAAAAACTCGAGCTCAGTTGTCTTCAGCAAAGGAGTTAGCTTTAGCCGGAGGGCGGTCTTCCTTTCCTTCGTAACAACCACTTATTTTGAACTTTTTCAACCATGTTACAGAAGTGAAATACTCGTCTGTGTTTCTACAAAAGCAAAAAAGGAAAGAAAAGTATCAATTTTACTCAGAATCTCTCTCTCTCAGCCTTTCGCAAACCTTTCAAGAAATCTTCCTTTTTGCCATTCTTTTTTACTCTCCTTTTAACATAACGTTTTCTTTTTGCTCTTTTGAGAGAGAAGTGAGATTTTTAGATTTAAAAGCTTGGCCTGAGCCTCGAATCTTCTTAAAAGGATCCTTAGTCTCTGATTACTCCGAATCGCTCGGTGGCGTTTTTCTACATAAGAACCCTGATCGCTAATTCTTTACTCTGGTTTCTGGTGCTAAGTAACATCTTCAGCTTCTTGTTCAGTTAATGAAGCATTTTTCTTCCTTCAACATCTGGTCCGATTTTGGAAAGATAAAAAATAGCGCAAAAATGATTTGCTTCTTGGTCGTAATTTTATTGCGAGTTTTTTCTTACCTTCTCCTTATAAAAGATGATTCGAGCACGGCGTGAATCTAAAAGGCAACTGCTTTTATTGTAAAAGCAAAACGCCTTTTAACCTTCTTCCGGTTGGTACAAACGCTATACTAGTAGATTTTTTCTTCTGCACGCGAGTTGGTGCAAATGATGTACCAGTAGAATATTTTCCTCTGAGGGACAGCTTGTATGAATAGTGTACCAGTAGAATTATTTCCTCAGCATGCGATTTAGTACAAATGGTGTACCAGTAGAATTTTTTCCTCTGAGTACCAGTTACTACAAATGGTGTACTAGTAGAATTATTTCCTCTGCGCGCGAGATGTACCAATGCTACACCAGTAGAATTTTTTCCTTAGACTCCTTATGCCATTAAACCAAAATACTACAATACCAATCAAAATACCAAAAAAAACATTCCCAAATGCATGCTATTAAACCATTAGAATTTCACTCCCCCGGGGAATTATAGTGTGTTTTCTCTATATAATCATCCTTCAGACAGTTTTACTCTTTTGCCATATTATAACACCCCCACACAATATAGCTATATTTATTAATAATGAGGGAAGACAAGAATATGTAACCTTACAAGCGGTTAAAAGGGACCTTACATCCTACCATCCAATGGCATAAAAAAGGGGAAAGGGCTTTATTGATTCTTCATCAAAATCCCCGCTTTAAAATGTTGGTTTGGGGATTTCATTCTCGTATTTTTGAAGAAATTGACTCCCCCAGAATAACCCTTAATCTGTCAATTTTAATGATTGCATCTTGTGTTTGTAAATCAGTTTCTGTTATATAAAATTATAGGAATATTTAGGATTATTTTTAGAATATCTACCATTTTGCTATGCATTTAATGACAAAGCGCATGTTATACATCATTTAATTAGTCTTACGTTATGTTCGGACGTTACATTCATTTTTTCCTGTAAAAAGCGCAATAAATACACAAACGGCGCATTTTACGATTATCACGTGAACTCTCTACTCAAGTCTAAGAAGAATCCATTTATAGTCCTTCATAAATTGAGCTTAAACTCAAATTTCAGCACTTTTAAGTCCTTAATTAAAAGTGCTCCAACCGTTCATTCGTTCAAGCTAATAAAAATTTTATTCTTAAAAAAGAATATTTTAAGACCGATTTCAGATTTTTTTTTTCACATTAGAATCATTTCTGACGCTTTTCATCTTAATTCTTGAACATTTAATATATATTTTCTTCTAAACGATTTTGACGAAAGAAGTTGGCTTTTGAAAAATAGACTCTAAACTGGGGTTAAATGACTCTTCTTTCAATTCAATCGAAAGAGTTTTCCGAATGACCATATAGTAGGAAAGTAATCATCTATCTGATCGTCTCAATTTTGTTGATGATCTATAAAAGTACCTTGTTTCATCAGAACAGTTTAAAGAAATGTTAGGACAAATAGTAATGAATGGAGTTTTTCATAGTTTCTTGAAGGGTATTATAGTAAATAAGTTGCAGTGAAAGTTTTTGCGAAAAAATTTGAAGAATATATAATTCACAGATTTCAGAAACGGCGAATAATGATAGAGGGGCTGCATAAAAATGTATATTTGATTTTTGAAAGGCCTAAAAAACATGCATAAAATAATGAAAAATATTTCAAAATTTTACAGACTTTCTCACTCGCGGCGAATTTTTGTGTGTAATTAACAGAATTCTAATAATTGAAAATCGTCCATTTACTGTTGAATTTTATTTTATATTTTGTTTTTTTTTCATCATTATCAATACTTCAGTATCAAATTCAGTATTTGAGATGCTCATTTGACAAATTTTTATACCCACTGAAAATGTCAGTAACTCAGTTTGTATTAATAGTTAAGAAAAATACTTCTTTACTGTGTGAACATGGCATTAGCTTTCAAACCTATTAATTTGACTATTCTGCTATATAAGAATTTTCTAAACTTTAAAAATCGCTGGCTGAAATCACTGAAATGTATCAGAACAATTAATCTCATTGTTTTAGTATTTAGGAACTGAATTTCCAAATCAGTTTTACCCCAGAGGAATCCTTCCTATAATTTTGGAATTTTTATTAATCAATTTGAAAATGCCTTCTTTGAAAATGACACGGATTTACTTATTAGGAAAGCAGGTTATCGTTTTAATGCGATTTTATTCTTTCTTTTTTTTCTTCTCATATCTTCGAACTTCCTATTTGTTATTTCAGTTCCCAATCTAGAAGCATTCTCCAAGGATTGAGAATAAATATTCTGTTATCAGTGATATCTTAAGTTGTCAACACATAGAATACTACGATCTGGCCTATAATATATGAATGACGTAATGTGTGTTTCTTAAATGTTTTCCGGCAATAGAAAGAGCTTCACAAAACTTAACCACTTTTATTTCAAGCAAAGAATTTTATTACACAGAATATCAATTACGCGGATGTTAAAACCTAAATTCTACTCAAATATGTCAACCACTTTTAGATATATTGCTATCATATTCAGGCTATTTAATAGGCAAAATGATACACAAAAAAGCTTTCTTCGTGCTAACATTTTAACTTGCCACTGATTATAGTTATTGTTTATCTCATTTTATTTAATGTATTTAAATATCCACCTCATTTGCTCAGAATAGTACAAGAATGAATTTATTTTGTTTTAATATTGCTTTCGTTTCTCTGTCTCATCGTTAGTAGTAGTATGGTAGTTTTTAGCACAAGAACCAATGTAGATCATGGTGTCCATTTCAGAGTTAATGTTAAAAGTAAAGCACTTAAACCTTCAGCACACGCACCCATTTTTTGAACATTAGCACACGTCATTTTGACCCCAAATTTTTAGCCAGTTACTCCTTATTTTATTGGTGATTTGTAGAAAAATAAAATATGGTCAAAGTATAAGAATATTTTTTCGTACAAATAACTTGTATTTTAGACATAAATGCGATTCTTAATAAGATCAATTTTCCTTTTTCTTATCTCCTTTTTTCCATACATTTCCTGTATTCTTTTCTTCTCTGCTGCTCACGCTCTTGCGCTATCATAGCCGTAACTCTAAATGAATCTGAAACGCTAGCACACGCAAGGGTCAATTTGACCCCAACACTCGCCCCCTCAGCAAAAAGTGAGAAACCCCCTTCCACCGGTTTCTGCTGCTCTTTTCTTCTTCTTCTAGCTCCCCTATGAAGGTACAGGAAGTAACAGGTGCAAGTTTTTTGAAACTCCAAGAATTTCTTAGCAAAAGAGAAAGGGTGGGGTCAAAAAGACCCCGTGCCTGTGCTGTCGGGTTAAGAAGTTTAAGACGATGTAAATTTATAATCTAAAAAAACGTATCTCGGGGCAAAATTCTGAAGATAAAAAATGAAGTTTTATCTAAATTCGGTATTTAAAAATTCCTTTCCTTTTCTCTGAAATTATGTTTCGCTTCAAAGTGTAACCTCAAATTCTGTAAATAAAATGCGATAAATTCGAATCCACAGTTATTCATTAGCTTTAAAGAATATCAGACGGAAATAGTTTTTTCTTTCCACTTTATTTTATTATATTTATTTGATGTTAACAGATTTAAACCGAATTCAAATTACGGAGAAGATATTTGACATCAAAATAGAGTACAGATTTCCGCTCTAGAGAAAAAAGTTCTGAAATTAGTTTTGCATAGAGATATCACTTTATTTACTTTTATTCTAACAAATATCTGATGGAGTAAATAATTTTTAACACTCAACAAACATTAGAAAGAGATCTTTTCCCTTTAGTCTTTGTTTTTTATTTTGACGTAGGCTTATTCAAACAGAATTTAAAATACGAATGAAATATGCAGCCTTCTGCTTTAGCGATATAAATGGCAGTAAATAATTTTGTATAGAAGCAATAAATTTTCTTGCGTTAATTTTGATAAAAACAAAGCAAATAATTCTATAATTAAAGCAAATGCTAGATAAAACAATAATTTCTCATTTCAACAAGCTTCAGAGAAAACAATTAATTATTTAATTTTAACAAATACAGGATAGAGCAAATAATTTTGTAATTTTAACAGATGTCAGATTGAACAATTAGTTATTGATTTTTTAAAAATATCAGATAGAGCAAACAATTCTTCAATTTTAAGAAACAGCAGGTAGAGAATAGTTGTTTTCCGTAAATTCGACTTACTAAGAGTCGAGAAGGATTCAAATTATAAATAACAAATTTTAATCCAGAATAAAGTGTTTCTGATTTAGCGACGAAAATGGCTACAAGTCGTTAAGTAGAGACTGCATCTTTTCCGTCGCTGTTCTCTTCCTTTATCTTCCTTTCTTCCCTTTTTCCTTCCTTCTTCATCAACTCTTTCCTTCTTCCATATTCTTCTTCAATATAATTTATTTTTCTTTCAGAGTTTACCTGCTGGAGAGACAATTCGGAATCATAATATAATGAAAAATCGGCGATTAAATCCTACGTTAAAATATTTCATCCAAAAAATATTAAAAAGGAAGAGATAAAATTCCCTAAAAATGGCGATAAATACTATAAACAGCTCTTTTGTAAAATATGAATTAATATTTCTGATTAGAAGAAAATTATATTAATTAAGAACTGATTTACAATGTCAGTTAGAGTTACAGCAGAGCAAAAAGTACCATTGGCTAGTGTCCAATATATTTGAATTAAAGCAGAAAGTCTGAAAATTTATCATAAAATAATATTGTGATTAACTCAATAGAACAAATGAATCTCAACTGCTTCAAAGTATTAAAATCACAGGCATACGAATGCATTGAGGAAATTGATATGAGAAACTCTTATTATGAAAAAGCTGCAAAAATTTTATAATAAATGTTTCCTCCCTTAAAAAATTTGACTTTAGCTCATTGAATTCATTTTAAGCAGAATCAATGTAATTGGCATAAAGAAGAATATAAGATTTAGGACTTATTTTTCTTTCTACTGGTTGTAGCTTCTTTATGTGAAAATGCTCGAAGCATTTCCAGAATTATAATTTGATATATAACTGTAAAGCATAATTATAATTTTTTCTTTCTATTTTATGAATTTATGTTCTTTTTTCCATTTTATATGCCAAGATAATGAGTTTTCAGTATTAATATTAATCATCTGAGACAGTGATCCAGAAAAAACACTATAGTTCCAACAACTCTTATGGAGTACTTGTCTTCATGTTTATGAAAAGGAAAAAAATATTTATATATATAAATATTGTTAAAACTGGATATCAGTTCTTGTTAATATTCCTCTTGAATTTAAACTTGCTGATTTTTCAAAATTGGTACTTAGGAAATTCAATTTCACACAGTTTAGGCTGTTTCAATGACTTCAAAGGAGAGTCTCACTTTCTTTCAATGTACTTATTCCTAAGGGCTGCTTCTTGAAATCATTTAAAAAAGTATGGAAAGCTGAAGCAGAAAACTTTATTTTATATTTTAAAAATTAAAGAACTATAAAGACTCGGATAAAAGCTCATAAATATTTAAAAATTTTGCTGAAAGCATTTTGCGGAATTCTTTATTAAACGTCTTAAAAACTTTTTATCCCAAGTTTATATATCAAAGGGTACAGGAAGAATAATGAAGGTAATATCATATAAAAAAAGTGATGGGCTCTGAAAATATTTATAAGCACTAATTGAATAAATATATTTTACATTATCTATTGTGTAAACTGCATTTGAAAGTTAAAGCTATACAAAAAAGCTTCTGCCTCTATTGAGATAAAGAGATTTTTAGCTTCAACTTTTCTTGGTTGAAAACTATTTTATTGTAGATAGACAGAACGCCGCCCTATGCCCCCGTGCCTGATGCCATAACGAAAACCGAACCGGTACAACTGATATCTCAGAGAATTAAAAAAATTAATAATAATAATTCTATTTAGTCTAATTATTTATGGAAGAAAATATTTTTTAATGAAAAGTTCTTATAATTAGTTAGAATAATATCTAATTTAATCAGCTTGTAGAAAATGATAGAAATAATCAAACGCAAGCAAATTTTACTGTTAGTTTTGGACTTCTGTTTTTGATATATAGTTATCGGTGTTAAGGAAGTTTTTCAAACTGTTAATGCGATCCATTAATTACATTTTTTTCCCTTTGGATGTTATTCTATGGTTAAATGTTTGGGAATTCATTAATTTTCATGTGTGCACATTTCTGGCCAATTACGCGATGTAAGCATTTACCAAGTAATTACCTCAAATGGGGTTCAAGAAAGTAATCAATAATCGCCTGATTAATAGCTGACCTTTTAATTACCAAATTCGACGAAAAAAAATTATTTAAAAAAAAAAAGAAAAACGATACCAGCATCACAAAAACCCACCTCGTGACTCATTGCAGCAATTAGATGGGAGAGATTGGGGCAAAAGTAATTGCATAGTCCCTAAAATAGAAAGGGGACGGGACTAGGGCGCATTGAAGAGCGCATCAGGACCGGTTGAGGCAGTCCCTGATTATGAATGGGATGCGTACAATGGCCGAAGAACCGGTTGCTATGGTAACGGGGTGAAATCTCCGCCCACTTTTTCGTCGTCTGTTCAGCACGGAGGATCCAGTGAAACTTCAATCTGTTTCATCCTCTAGCCGACTTAGCGAAACTAAAGAGCAGCGTAGGAGAGAGACAGTTTTTTTCTCCCATCCTTGCATTTTTAAGTTTTAGGACGGACTTTTATTTTTTTTATTCTTCTATTTTTATTCTTTATTTTTTCTTTTTATACAAGTGAGGCTTCAGTGATGATTTTTTTCCCCACTTGGCGTCAGGAATAAAGTCATCTTTTGAAATGATATATTGAAGGGAAGCAAATTTCCAGAGACCTAGAATATTATGAGAGATCAAGAAAGTTTCTGTTGAGTTCTCAGTCAGAATGAATAGGTAATAGAATGCATGGAGGTTTTTCTCACTTTCTGGATTTAGAATTTTTTTTGTCCTCTTTTTTATACTTAGCTTGTATTGTTATGAATGGAAATCTTATTTGTTTCCGTATGAACTGTTTTCTTGAAAAATCGTATCCATTTCTAGTTTTATCAGGATATTCATGGAAAGGAGCTTTGTGATTTTTTTTATTAATTCTTTAGCAATACACTGTAATGCTCATCACTGATATTTTTTACTCTCATGACTAAAATTTTCGCAACTCTCGGATAAACTTTTAAGTTCTTATATATAAATAACCTTTTCTCCATAAACTGCCCTATTTTTGGGAAAGAAAATGTCTAATATTGATGGATAATGTGTTTCAGCCATGCGCGCGCATCGCCTTGTGTTTCTAAGAAAGTAACGGTAAACTGTGTTTGTGAAGTAACTTATGGAAAAGAAGTAAAGTTAACGCAAAGATTTTCTTAAAAATTCCTAATTTTGAAAGTTCGTTTTTGTATAAGTACATGTTTTATATGCGAGACTGATATTTGTATGATCATTAATTTCATAAATGTGTCATTTCTTGTTTTTCATAAGTGTACATACAAATTTTTAAATTAATTTTTAATTTTGCTTTCAATATTAATTACAATTTAAGTATTTTTATATAGAACTATATAACTGACATTTAAAAATAAAAAAAAATTCAATGCAAGGTTAAAAGTTGAAGATCTAAATCCAAAACCTTGGTTAAATTAATTTCCATTATGGTAGATGCTATGGAAAATCACAATTCAGTATAGTATCGCAGACGATTGTTAGTTTTAAAGTTATTTTATAAATTTCAAACTTAATAAGGCATTGAATATTTATATTAAGATCACAAATTATCACCTATTATTTGAATTTATAACGAATTGTGTATGTGGAGTATCAAAGAGAGTTTCAAACGAATTTTCCTTGATGGATTGCCCCCCCCCCATTTTTTTTATTTCTTCTTGAAATTTGAAAGAAAAACACAGAATTGATCATATCGATTTCTTTTACATTTGACGGTCTTTTAGCGTTAAATATATACAATTTTCAGATTTAAAAAAATCGTCAATTTTTTATCATATTTGAAGCAAAATAACTTAAACAGTAGATAAAATTATGCTAAAACATCTAAAAGTAGTAGAGTGGAAATATAAAGAATTGTTTTAATATGCAGAAAGTTACATTTTCGTTCATAAGCGTGGTAAAACAGTGAACTACGTATGAAACTAATCATCTTCTATACTAAAATTACAAAATATTTTAAGACTTTCGCAAATTTCATTGCTCTGCAACATAATAAAAATCATTACATTAATCATCATAAATATAGTATATTATTTCAGGCAAAATAATAAATTAATTAATAAACATGTGTTATAAAATAGCGAAAATCTATGCATGAGTCTAATATTACAGTAGATTATAAAGTTCTTTTATTCACCTATTAACATTTATTTAATAAATGACTTACAAACCTCTTTTTATAGAATCGTGAGCATTTATCTTTAAGTTATTTTTAACACGTTCTTCGTAAATTCCATCAGTATTAAGCGAATTAACAAGATAAAAAAGGAAGCGTGAAGGTCATTGCTCTTGTAGTAGGGGTACAACCATATAATATCACGCTTCTCGAAATTTGATTGATAATCTTCTTAAGTATATCATCAAAATAAATTCATTTTTTACGGGTTATGTGAGAAAAAACTCTGGCAGTTTGAGTCGATGCCAGATTTTAGGCATAGCGCAAATATATATTGAGAAGAAAAAGATATTGATTAACAAAAATATTATAAAGTTGACATGAGTTGTATATTTAATATTAGCTTTCTCATTAATATTATTTTAATTTCCCTTTGAGGTTGCATAAATATCATTCTGTTTCTCATTTTTGCTATTAAATATCAAAGCTTTTGAATCATTAACTCGAAAATATGCATTAGATTTTTATTGTTGTAAGGAAATATATTCTGACATCATCGCTATTGTAAGGAAAGATAGCTATAATAGAAAGTTTAAGAAACAAATTGATATCCGAGTTCAGAGGCTTTACCAACAGACGGAATAAAAGAAAAGTATAACTAAATAAATATAAACCTTAAAATATTTAAGTTTTTTTTGTTTGTGTGTTTTGTTTTCAGTAATTTTTCTGTTTTATTGTGTATCGAGTTGAAATAATCATTTTGAAAAGTTGTAACACACATTCGTTGAGATTAAACAATGAACTCATAGATCTGGTTGGTAGAATATGATATGAATTATCTTGCACAAACGATGTCAAATCATAAGATTGAAATATATTTTTAATGTAACCGTAAGTTAATGTTGATTTTGATATTCTATTTGAAGAAAATCAATTCATATTTTTTTTCATCCTCTCAGAATCTGAGATTATATATAATTGTATTTAAATTCACATTCAACATTACCAATCTTTCACTTGAGGCCAATTCTTGGGAAAAGAAATGTAAATACAATTTACTAAAAACTAACTCATCGGTTTTTCATTCATGGGTGGTATCTGAAATTACTTTAGCTTCAAACAAAATCATTAATTTTTCAATTATTAAATGATAGTGTTTTCTGGTCGTATTCAATAGTTTAATTCAAAGAATCTCTACAGATAATAACAAATGAAATTAAAATTGTGAGAAACGCCAATGAAATAATTTTGAATGTGACATTAATATATTTTTCATCAATTTATATATTTGAGCAAAATTTAGCTTTAAACCCCAATAATCCATAATTAGTAAAATTCGTTTAAAATATACCATATTGTTTAACTTTATAGAACATTTTTTAAGGCCAAAGACGCTTAAAAACACATATTACCTTAACCACATGTGATTTGTGTACGTACTGTCAACTTGAGTTGTCACTGACTATGATTAGTACTGCTCTGTTCAATGTTTAAAACTCACTCGAAGAATTCATATGAAGACATCAGATTTTATCATGCGTCGGAATAACTCAAAATATTCCCAATGTATGATTTTCTTATCAAAAGTAATATTGGGCGTGAAATAATGTATAAAAAGTCACCTGCAAAGAATTCTCTTCATAACTATGCTAGAATGGAATTAATCAAGTGATTATAATCATGATATTCATATGAAGTTAATACACATTTAATACTTCAGCTAAATTCAATAAAATGGAACTTCTAGTTCATTTTTGAATGAATTTTCAGTACAAAATTTTAAACTTTATGTTACGGGTAGCCAAAATCTGAACATATAATTATATATCTTCTCTCAATTTAATAAATCCTTTTGTAGTACTTTTTACTTACATACAAATTTATTTTTAAGTTAAAAATGAATTACTATTTTTAAAATACCCTAGTAGTTTACACATTGGTTAATTTTCAATTTGTTTTCAAAATAGCATAGCAAGTTTCAATGTTTCGTCTTATTTCAGGATCAAGTCATGTATTTATTATGTTTTGTATTAAATTTTCTATTTCTCTTTTTTTGATAGAATTTTGGCAGTTAATCCCTTTTTATTTATTCAACAATTTGGTTCAGTGGAAGGCATAACCTTGGATTCATAACCTTCATAAACCTTGGATTAACACTGCTTGTTGGTCCTAAGTCCAACAGGCCTTTAAAATCGTTTGTTCTCTATTTATTTGGAATTGCATTTTCATCTTTCTTTGTGCACTTCTACTATATACAGTTTTGGCTTGATTTAGATTTTTGTTTCCTATAGTCTAAGATTCTTTCAGACAATAGCATAAGTAACTAGGGGTTTATGCAATATTTTAACTTTTATAACTATTAATGATTTTCTTTGATCATATTCTGTGCTATATTTATAGATTAGGATTTTTTATTTTTTTTATATTTGACTACTATAAATATATTTAAAAATGAAAGTTTCCATCTCAAACCGTATTATCCTAAGCAGCAAAAGAAAGAAACACTAGATGGAAAGTAAAAATTTTAAGCATTTTATTGAGACACAAAAACACCAAATATCGACAACTACACCATTAACTCATTTTTGTTAAACACATCGTTACTTTATGTAAATGACTTGCCTGTTCTTCCCATACACATTCAATCCCCTCCCTGAATCAAATAAAAATAAAATTGAAAGGTATCGAGCAAATTATCGAAAAGTTCAAAATACAAAAGGAGAACAGGAGATTAGCGATTGTCCGATAATGAAATTTCGATCGGTTGTTTCAAAGATTCAAAAATTAATTTCTCAAATGGTGGATAACCAGCTTGTGTAAAGCTCTTCTGGGTCGCGTATACATGGACTAATCACTTCAGTAAATATACTCTAGCACTTAGTGGTGAGAAAATGAAAATTGATGAGAGCTTCAAACTTTGAAGTTGCATGCCTTTGAAAATTGGACAAGGTTGATTGTTCTATTCTTAACCAAAACTTGAAATTAAGCAAGAAGAGTTTCGGTTACAAATGAAAATAATCATCTATTTTACATTAATTTTCTTTCTATTGGTAAAATGCTTTTTATTGATTTATTTTCGTTAAAGAAAAAGAAATCGGATATGTACTATAAAAATGTTTAATTTATAAAGTAAATAAAAATAATTGGCTTTGTTAAAAATGCCAGCTTCAGTTGGGAATAGAAGTACTAAGCTAACATGCATTTGCTTGCATTAAATTCGAAAATCTTAGTCATCAATTTATTTTCATTTCAGAGAAATAAACCAGTTATGCACTAAAACTAGTTTTATGTATAAAGGGAATTAATAACTTGCTTTGCATGAGTACAAGTTTGACTAGGAAAAGAAGTAATCAACTACATTTTGCCTACATCTGAAAACTACCTACATTTGAAACCCATTACAATCTACATTTTGAAATAGTAAACTGTAATCACAGGTCAAAACTTCAACAACAGCTGTTGATGTTAAATTAAGGAAATACATGATGAAAAATTATTGAGGGAGATTATGTGTTTTATAGAGATTTAAATTTATGCGAATAATGAACATGAATAGTAGTGCATATTTACTAGTATTATTTATCAGAAAAAAATTAAAATCTTATTATAATAATCATGAAAAGAAAGAAAAAACATCAATTATGCTCCTCTTCAATTCATACGATTCATGTGGTTTATTCTGATTGAATCCTGTAAAGTGCAAAAATAGTCCCCACTATAGTTAAACTTGTGATAAAAATCCTTCTTATTTCTTGGGAGACATTGTTAACTTTGATACTTGAGTATAAATTCCACGGTATCAGAATGTGATTACAGTCTTCAATGTCAAATTATACATCATAGAAAAATCAAATTTATTCATATGCTCATTATGTACACTTTCAATTTTTAATATGAGGAACAATATTTATAAACTTATGATTTCAATGTATATAAAAATATTGAATTACACTCCTTAATTTTATCCATTTCAGATACTTATCATTAATTCCAAGCATACTTCCTAAAATGTTGAATTAGGCCTTGTTGTATTTTAATTCAGCGTTGAAAATCCTCATATTTCACGAGTGGCAATGATATATCAATTATACTCTATTATAAAACTAAAATAATACAAGCAGGGATTCCAGGTCTTTCACACTGAAGTCATATCAAAATTTTATCTTATCTGTAAAATTAATGCATGCATAATTCATAAATTTATTATAATTACCTATGGAGAAAACAATAATTTTACCTGAATACCTAAGTCTATTGTAGATACTTGTTGATCAATACAACCAGGTTTCCTGAACTGTAAAAATAAGAATGGTGGCACTGAATTCTGTACTGAAAACCTACATATTTCTTGCATAACATTGATACCTATGATACTTTAAAATAAACTGACAGAATCAAAAAATTATTTCCACGTCTTGATTTAAGCTAGTATTAATATTTTGGAACTATTGCTTACTATTAATAATATGGAGGAATAATTAAACACTTGAGAACTAAAGATTAAACTTACCTTTTGATATTGATTATTATTTTTTTCTCCGTGTTATTTCATCCATTTCAGATGCTTATCTTTCATTCTAAGTATACTTTTCCTTAGAGTAAAAATACGCCTCGCCACATTTAATTCTGCGGCGAAAATCCTCATATTTCACGAATGACATTGATACCAATAATACTTTAGAAGAAACTGACAGAATCAAAAAAATATTTCCACGTCTTGATATAGGCTATTATTAATATTTTGGAACTATGATTACTATTAATAACATGGAGGAATAATTAAACACTTGAGAACTAAAGATTAAACTTACCTTTTGATATTGATTATTATTTTTTCTCCGTGTTATTTCATCCATTTCAGATGCTTATCTTTCAGTCTATGTATACCTTCCGTAGAATAAAACTATGCCTCGCCACATTTAATTCTGCGGCGAAAATCCTCATATTTCACGAATGACATTGATACCAATAATACTTTAGAAGAAACTGACAGAAACAGAAAAATATTTTCACGTCTTGATGTAGGCTATTATTAATATTTTGGAACTATGGTTACTATTAATAATATGGAGGAATGATTAAACACTTGAGGACTAAAGATTAAACTTACCTTTTGATATTGATTATTATTTTTTCTCCGTGTTATTTCATCCATTTTAGATGCTTATCTTTCATTCTAAGTATACTTTCCCTTAGAGTAAAAATATGCCTCGCCACATTTAATTCTGCGGCGAAAATCCTCATATTTCACGAATGACATTGATACCAATAATACTTTAGAAGAAACTGACAGAATCAAAAAAATGTTTCCAGTAGGCTATTATTAATATTTGGAACTATGATTACTATTAATAATATGGAGGAATAATTAAAAACTTGAGAACTAAAGATTAAACTTACCTTTTGATATTGATTATTATTTTCATCCATTTCAGATGCTTATCTTTCATTCTAAGTATACTTTTCCTTAGAGTAAAAATATGCCTCGCCACATTTAATTCTGCGGCGAAAATCCTCATATTTCACGAATGACATTGATACCTATGATACTTCAGTATAAAACTGACGGAATCAAAATGCGATTTCCAACTCTTGGAAATATAATATATCAGTCAACGTAGCGAGTCGCGCACAGTTTTGGCTGCAGATCGCTACCATCCTCGACAGCTGGTAGCGCTTCGCTTGTCAAACGAAATTTTTTGCAAACTTGATTCCCCCCGTCTGAAAATACCCCCATCCATTTTGGCAGGCGTAGAATATTAATACGTCACTTTAGAAAATACCCACCCCCTCCTCTTCCTGGAACTTTTTTTT